>CAUYUJ010015299.1:292500-342167 GCA_963575745.1 Prorocentrum cordatum
CCTCCTGGCCTTCCCCCCCCCTTCCCCCCGACATAGTCATATGTTGCAAGCCCTAAACTGGGTGAGGCTCCAGCCCCCTAGTTTTTCCGAGGGCCAGTGCTCCAGCCGCCCATGCCGACCAGACGGGATGGTTCCGGCCATCCACTTTTACGGGGGAACGTGTTCCTTACCAGCCTGGAACATATCTCTATCCCTATGCTGGGCACCTCCTCATCACGATGCCAGTCTTAGGGATTCCCTTATTTTTTGAGGGCGGATCCCTAAGATTGTCATCGCCTGTTGGCGTGTCAATCTTAGGGATAGGGATACGTTCGAGGCTGGTAAGTTCCAACCGCCCGCGGCGTCGGTTCCAGCCCCCCGCGTGAACGAGCAGGCGGAGCGACCCACGCTCCCGCCGCGGTTTGAACCACTCGCAAACGTGATACGGTCGGACCTCGTCAGGATTCCCAGTCGCAGATCATTACACTGACTGTGTGGGTGCAACTTTTTGACGTCGAAGAGGGAGCCTCGAGGACCGACATTCTGGACGTTTCTGGGCGTCGTGTGGGGGTCCAGGGAGGGCTCGTCTGCCGGAAGCGCTGGGGGCCCCCTTCGGGGTGAGGTCCCTTGGCGCTGCCTGGGCCGTGTCCATCTGCGGCCCCCCCCCCGTCATTGAGGCTGGAGGCGCTTCCCGTGCCCCTGGTGGTCGCCTTCTACAGTCGGCGCCTCGGTCTGGGCGGGTCGCGCGCCTCTGCTCACCACCCACCAAACCACCCCAACCCAACCCGAAGGCCTCAATTTGCCCTCCATTTCCAGTTGGGGGGGGTCGGGGAACACGGAAAAAACACATCTGGAACCCGTACCCCCCCAACCCGAAATTGGGGTCTTCGGGTTGGGTTGGGGTGGTCTGGTAGGTAGTCATCTGCTGCCCAGCCCGCGGCTGCTGCGGCTCTGGCAGGAGAAGGCATCGTGGAGGATTGGCAGAGGTGGCGGGGGCCTCGTGCTGTCCTGTACACGGCGGCCTCTCCTTTTGTCATTCGGCGCGAAATCGACGCGGTCCGACGTGGACCCGACCCGGATTCGACACGCTCGACGTGGATTCGCCGCGGATTCGTCGTGAATCGCGGCGCGCCGGGACAAACAAGGCCCCCCAAAGATGCAACACAAGGGTTAGCAGGATGACGGACGAGGTGTAGGATTACCCGGTTAAGCTGGAAGAGTAGAAGGCAGGAAGGAGGGAAGTCGGAGGATGAACGTGGGGCAGGAGGAGGTATGATAAGGAGGAGCAGATGAGGAACATCATAGAGGGATGTGGTAGGAAGAGACACGAGGAGGAGGAGGAGGGGGGGGACGACGATGGCGAGGAGGAGGGAGAGGTGGAGTCAGTGTACGATGGAGATTCGGGTCTTGCGAGTGTCGTCGGGTGGAGATCAGTTACACGCTGAGGCCAAGCGTGTAGACGTTCATGTTGGCCGCCCGTGGCTTGATGTACAACTTACTTGTCTGAAACAGGTCCTTGTTTCTAATGTTGCAGTCATCACCTCGGTGCAGATGGACAGGGTTCTGCCATCCTTTCGGGGCGGGGGTTTATCCACATCCGCCACTTGGGGAACCAATGTGTTGGGATCCGAGGGGGCGGTGGCTAATACATATGTATGTATGTATGTATGTATGTATGTATGTATGTATGTATGTATGTATGTATGTATGTATGTATGTATGTATGTATGTATGTTTGTTTGTGTTATTGGTCGCTACCAAAACTCAGCAAGTTAACGAGTTAACGAGCCCAAAACTTCTAACTACTGGCGGCGGCGGCGAAGCCTAAGCCGAGGAGAGCAAAGGAGGGAAGGCGCCCCAAAGGCACCGGGGAGGCCCCGGGGAGAGGGCCCACGAGGGCCAGGCCCGGGGAAAGAGCCCCCCAGGGCCGGAGGGGAGAAGAGGAGAAAAAGAGGGGAGAGAGCGTCACTCACCCCGCATTTTGCAGCACGAGGTGCGACCAGCTCCACCTCCGTCTGAGCGGCCTCGCTCTGGCCGCTCTGAGCGCGGCCTCTGCCGTGCCACGCTCTGGCCAGGTGGCCCACCCGCCGCGCACCTCGTGCACGCAGGCGGGGGACCGGCAGCCCTAGGGTGGGAGGAGCCTCTTGAGGGTCCCTGGGTGGGCAAAAGAGCAGGGGAAAGTGGCTGAGGTTTCCCCCAACACTCCCAAGAACCTACGGTTTCGAAACGAGTTTCAAACCTACACGTTATTGGTCGCTACCAAAACTCAGCAAGTTAACGAGTTAACGAGCCCAAAACTTCTAACTACTGGCGGCGGCGGCGAAGCCTAAGCCGAGGAGAGCAAAGGAGGGAAGGCGCCCCAAAGGCACCGGGGAGGCCCCGGGGAGAGGGCCCACGAGGGCCAGGCCCGGGGAAAGAGCCCCCCAGGGCCGGAGGGGAGAAGAGGAGAAAAAGAGGGGAGAGAGCGTCACTCACCCCGCATTTTGCAGCACGAGGTGCGACCAGCTCCACCTCCGTCTGAGCGGCCTCGCTCTGGCCGCTCTGAGCGCGGCCTCTGCCGTGCCACGCTCTGGCCAGGTGGCCCACCCGCCATCGTCCGTCATGCCGCGTGGAGCGTGGCTACGTCGCGGGCCATGGCCGCCGCGACGCCCCTCGACTGCTCCTCCGAGTCGTAGAGGTAGCCGTGGAAGGCGTTCGAGCTCCAGCGTCCCCATCTCTTGACCGCCTCGGCATCGCCCAGCGCGTGCCACAGCGCTGAGGCGCCTCCGATGCGGAGGGAGTGGCTCTTGAAGCGCTTCGGCGGCAGGCCCTCCGCCGCAGCGGCTCGCTGCAGTGCGGCCTGGAGCTGCTCCCGCTTGACCATGCGGCCCGAGGCCCAACGGAAGAGCGGGCGGCGGCCCTCGGAGCCCTCCTGGAAGCGCTCGGGCGCGTGGAGGCGGAGGAGCTCCAGGGCCTCCACCGGGCAGACCTCCGCCTCGGCCCTGTGGTGAGTCCTGCATGCTCCGAACGCCCGCTGGTCCGTCTTGGTCTTGCGAAAAGTGATCAGGGCCTTGGCTGCCGAGCCTACTCCAGGAGCTGCAGCACCTCCTTCTTTGTCGTGGAATGCCACATCGACCCCGCGCAGGCACATCTGCTCATCGACGCCTCCGCTGTCGACGATCTCCTTCGCGCGGCAGAGGTAGAAGAAGCCCGTGCAGAGGGCCCCCCAGAGCACCACCGAGTCGAAGTCAGGTCCCCTCGTGGCCCTCTCTCCCTGGCACGGCGGGGTGGGGCTAAGCTCCTTCTTCAGCCAGATCATCATGCGCGGCGTGACGCCGAGCTTGCGTTCCTCCTTCGGGCCGCCCTTCTGGAGTGAGTCGATGAGGACCTTGATGCGCTTCTTCCCGACGAGAGGGTCGCCGCCTCCTGCCCGCACGTGGCCGCCCTGGAGTGCAAAGAGGGTGCTGAGGATGGTGCCGTTGCCCTTGCCCAACCAGCCCAGGTAGCCGATGAAGCGCAGGAGCTCCTCCTCGTCCTCGGTCACCTGCCTCTTGGAGTCGCCCTCGAACAGCGGCGGGATACCCCTGCGGGTGCACCACCAGAGCCACTTGGACCAGGCCTCGCCGTAGCTGGTGCGGGTGCTGTGCGCCAGCCCGCTGGCCAACTTCTTGTGGACCCACTCCTGGACCTCTGCGAACACCGGGACGTCCGGCGCCAGGTCGACGAGGTGCTCGGGGGCCGAAATGGAGACAAGTCCCAGCTGGGGCATCTTCTGCTTGCGAGGGGGCCTGGCGATCTCGGGCAGTGTTGACGCCCCCGCAGCGCGAGCGGCGTCGTGCTCGTCCTGGGTGCCGCCCATGTCCTGCCAGACGAGGCCCGCTGCGAGAGCCGCCGCGCGTGCGTCGATACCCCCGTCAGCCGGGCGGAAGATGGCGCAGCGCGTCGGGGGGCGGCGGTCGGCCCCCTCTCCCGGGGTGCTGCCGCCTGCGTGGCGGCCGGGCTCGCCGGGGTGTGCTGGCGGTAGCCCCGGTGCAGCGTGTGGGAGGGGGGCCGGTGGCGGGCGCCCGGGCAGTAGACCCTGCCTCCAGCGTGCAAGCCATTCGCGCATGCCACGCTCCTTGGCCTGCGCGTCGAGGTCGAAGCAAGCGCCTGCGCTCGCTTCCCAGTCAAGGGCAGCTCCCGCCCAGAGGGCGATGGCGCCGGCGAGTCGAGCCCCCGTGTCGCCCGCGATGAGCCTCGTGACATGTGCGGCCGTGGCGTCGTCCTGGGGCGTGGGGAAGTCCTCTAGGGTGCCACCCACGGCAAGCCAGCTCTCCTCCAGCGTGACGCGCCTGACCCCGTGCCCCGGGCCCTTGAAGTCCCGGATCAGGGGCGGTGGGTGTGTCGTCCAGTCGGCCTGGATGGTCGGGAGGGGTCCGCCCGTGCTGTAGACCACCTCGCGTCCCTTGTCCGACCAGAGGTGGCCGACGCCCACTGGGAGGAGCCGGTCCTCCGCCCTCCGCATGCGGGGGTCGGCCTCGAAGCGGGCGTGGAGCAGCCATGCGTCGGGCGGCAGCGCGCTCGGGGGCTGCAGCACGGGGCCGACCGCGGGCGCAATCGGGCGCCTGAGGTCGAGGGTGTCGAACGTCCATGCCTGCTGCTCGTCGCCCACGTGCCTCGTGCCCAACAGGAGGGCACGGCGGCGCGCCACCAGCTCCCCGACCTCGGTCGCGAGGAGGTCCTCGGTGCTCACCGTGAAGCCCTGCTCCTGCAGACTGCGAGCGGCCTCGCCCAGAGGCAGCTGCCGCGGGGCGTCGAGGGCGATCCGCTGGGCGCCCAGGCGGGCGGCCTGCCTGGCCGCCTTGCAGGCGCTGCGCCCCGTGGGGTCTGGGCCTAGCGTCGCCAGGATCGCCCAGACGGGGCCCGCGCTGGGGTCTGGGTCCTCGCCGATGGGCGCGGCGTGCGCCGTGCCCCCCAGGCCCGTCCAGATCTTGGAGAAGAAACCTGCTCCTAGGCCCCACTCGAGGGCCCTCCCCGGGGCCGTGGCGAGGGGGACCTCTCTGAACCTCCTCTTCAGGCGGGCCTCACGGAGCTGGAGGGCGATCCGGCCGTCTTCGGCGTCGCCGCCAAGCAAGCGGAGCACCCTGCGGCGAACCCCGTTGGCGACGAGGTCCGCCCACTCGTGCGCCGCGTCGACGCTCGAGAGGCCCAGCTCGTCCATGCGGCGCTTGACCTCCTCCTGGCTGGCCCTGGAGCCGAAGTCCGCCGTGACGTTGTGGTAGGTACGGAAGAAATGGCCGATCGTCATGAAGTTGTACTTGCACTCAAGGTAGTGCAGAATCCTAAAAAGGTGGCGTACGAGTCGAGGTCGAGGGTGTCGTTTCTTGAGCCAGTTCGTGAATGCCATGTTGTCCGTTGCCAGGAGCACGATGCGTCCGCTCCACGATGGTCCCTGACGCCCGGCTAGGACGATGTAGGCCATGGCCTCGCCGAGAGCGATCTCGACAGTGCTGTCGTCGGAGTCGCCGAGGGCCTCGCCGAGCATGCCCTTGTAGTCCTTGAGGTCCTGCCGCAGGTAGATCTTCTCGGTCCAGTCGGCGCCGAAGGCAACGGACGTGGTGGCGTCGGTGGTGACCCAGACGACCTTGGCTGCTTCGCCGGGCAGCGCGAGGCGCTCGCGCACGTCCAGGAGAGTGTACATGGAGACGGTGAAGCGCTCCCCCCATACCTCGGGCCGGGCGAGGAGGAGT
The DNA here is from genome assembly GCA_963575745.1 of Prorocentrum cordatum. NCBI lineage: Eukaryota > Dinophyceae > Prorocentrales > Prorocentraceae > Prorocentrum > Prorocentrum cordatum. The sequence goes on from CAUYUJ010015299.1 coordinate 298,188, forward strand.
CGTAGTAGCTCGCAGGTGTCCCACAGGTCCTGCCATGCTGCTTCCTCCGCCCCCGGCTCGACCTTGGGCCTCAGAATCCCGTCGGCCTGCGGCGTAAGGAAGGCGTCCACTGCTCTCAGCTCGGTCGCCAGCGCCGGCATGGCCGCCATCCAGCTGGTGCCCGTGCCTCTCAACACCTGCATGTCGCGGAGCCTCGCGCCCTTGTAGCCGCTGTCGTAGCACGTGTCGCTAAGTAGGTAGGCGCCCTTCAACAACCGCGGTTCGGGGATGGCCACCTGCATCTCGTCGGTGCGGTGCTCCAGTCCCCAAACGATCTTGTTCGTCGAGAAGTAGCCTTCCTGGTGCTTCTTGTCTTGGTTGACGGCGGCTGGACCCAGCAGCTTCTCGATGGTTTTCTCGGCCAGCGATCTGGACGTCCAGGGGCGCATGCCAAGGGCGGGCTCGACCAAGACAAGGTCGTCCATGAGAATGTACGACTGGAACTTGAAGGGCCCCTCCCAAGCCGAGTTCCCCGGTGCATGCTGGCTGTGGACCGCTGCGACGCTATCGCCCCAAGGTGTCCACTCGCCTGGGCTTCCAGCCCAGCCGAAGGTGAGAACCAGTGAGATGAGCGTGAGGCCCTCGGCGAGGCCCCTATCCAGGCAGAGCTGCACCTGCTGGTCGAGCTGCGTGTCCGGGTCGGTCGTCTGCGGTGCGGGGGCCTCCTCAGGGCCCCTGGGCGCCGAGCAGGCCTCCGGGTGCCAAGGGAGGTCAGTGGCGAAGGTGCCGACGTCCTGGGGGTCGACCCAGAGCAGCTTGAAGGCCCCCTTGACGTCCAGCTTCGATAGGAGTATGGGGATACGCGGTAGCTTCACTGACCACCAGACGATCAACCTGGCGAGCTGTCGATGGAACGGTTGTGCCGCGGGAGGATGCCATGTTTTGTCCGTGGTCTCGTTGACGCGCCTCTGGTCATGGATGAGCCTCTTCTCTAGGGAGAGCGTCCTGTCCGGGTTCTGCTTGGGGACCGCTCCTTGCGGTGAGGAGCGGACCCCCTGCAGGAGGTCGCGTCGGCGCCTGGGGAGGACGAGGACACGGGCGGCGTGGACGTCCTTCCAGGAGCCCTCGTAGCACTGGTCCAAGACGTCAGCTGCGCTCTGATGTGGCTTGCACTCCTCTCTCACCTTGATGCCCGTGTCCCTCGCGGCCACGCCGTGCCCGGCCTGGTCCCGCAAGTACAGCAGCGCGTCCGGGGCCAGGTGGCGGTCCAGGTCCGAGTCGAAGATGCCCTTCAGGTTGTCCAGGCCCAGGTCGCTCCTAGCCTTGAAGAGGGCGCGGGCGCCCTCCTCCACGCTGCCCGCCAGCTCCACCAGTGCCTCGCCTCGAGCGGCGGCTCCCCTCCAAGCGTCCACCGTGCCTGTCGGCTGGGCCTTGGCATAGGCGACGTAGGCGAGGGCGAAGCGCCTGATCAGCGCCCTGGCCTCCCCCGAGTCGCCCACGCGCCTCGCACTGTCGTCGGGCGGCCTCGGTTCCTGTGCCATCCCTCCTTGCAAATCCAATGAGCTCGCCGAAATTGAAGCAAGGGGGGGGGCCTCCCCACCGTCCAGCACATCGGTAGTCTCGCACCCTGAGGTGCGCAAGCCTCCTGGTAAGACGCCCGCCAGGATGCCCTGGGTGAGGTTCTCGACGAACGGCCAGGGGTAGACCTGTGAGGTGCGGCAGCGCCGGATTGCCGAACCTGGAGCATGGCCTTCCAGCGACACGTGGCGGTGCTGCCCGCAGCATCGCTTGGCAATCCAGCGCGCAAACTGCTGCGAGGCACGGGCGACGATCCACGTGCGCTTGCGGTAGCGCGCCGTGGGGTCGTCCTCGGGGCCGTGGCCGTGCTCGCAGAAATCAAAGGGGATAATCATCACGTCCTTGCGGTCGAGGAGCGGTCTCCACCACTTGGTATCCCAGATAGAGGGGTAGATCCCGTCGGGGGCTGGGTTCTCGGCCCAAGCGAACTTCTTCATGTCGAGAGCCTTCTTGAAAGCTCGCGCCGAGAACTCCGCTATCGTGTTGCCTGTGACTTCGGAGGCGAGGAGGGGTTCGACGCCTTCTGGCTGGGCCATGGTGCGCGCCCCGCCATTGCAACGCATCCAAGAGCAGAAGCTGGTGCACACGGGCTCGAGACCGATGACGTTCACGTCGCCCTTGCTGATGTCCTCGAGGAGGCGGTCCTGCACCGGCTTGAGGAGCACGTTGTGGTCCTCGCGGGGCCCCTGCTTCCTCAGAGGATCCTCGTAGTACTCGATGGGGTCCCTGGCCTCCAGGCCGCGGGACCTCCAGGCCTGAGTCCACCGCCCAGTGCCCGCCATGATCTCCTGGGCGATGAGCTTGTCCCCCGGGACGGTGACGGACTCGGGGATAGGGTGCTCCTTTCTGCAGTAGGGGCTCCAAGCCTGGAGGCCCCAGCCGGCGATTGTCAGGAAGGTGTAGTCGTCGTTGAGGGGCTCCAGGGGGGCCACGTCCCCGGCGACACGTGCTCCGTCTCCTTGCCTGTTCTTGATGTACTTGCAGCAAAGGCAGGTCCTGGGCTGGGGGGTGAACGCTTCGGGCGCCCACTCCTTCGCCTGGTCGAGGAGAACCTCCCAGCCCATGGCCACGTAGTCGGTCGGCGGGCTGCCCCCCCAGGTGCTGGCATGCTGGGCAAAGTCCGCCAACAGTGTGGCTCGGTCGATGTCGGGCCCGAGCTTGATGAGCCGCATGTGCCGTCGGTGGATGAGCAACCAGCAGTTCGGTGACTCTGGGCTGGCCGCTGCTCCTGACACGCTCTCGAAGTTGACGCGCCCCAGGGAGTCGACCCGAATGAAATTGAGGATCACGTTGCTGAGGGGCTCGAGCGGGAACGCACAAAGCGAACGATAGTCCTTATTATGATGAGGGTGGAGTACGTCGTGTATGTAGCCCCGCACCTCACGTTCGGCTCTGTCAAGCTTCTCTGGGGTCTCGCCCAGGGCGCGGGTGGCCTCGGAGGCCCCTGCCCAGAGCTCCTCCCTCAGGTCGGCTGCGAGAGCAAGCGTGTCCGTGGTGGGAGGGGGCCAGGCGGCGTCGGGCGCCTGGGCGTCCCCTCTCGTGGCCTCGATGTCGAGGAGGCCGGCTGCGATGTGGATGACCATGCACTGGCGCTCCTCCAGCTCCTGGTCGCCGAGCTGGAGGGCCTCGCGGAGGCCAGGCGACACGTGGATGGAGTCGCGGTAGTCTGCCGTCTCCAGCGCGAGGCCGGCCACGAGGAGCTTACCGATCCCGCAGCCGCCGTCCGCGGGCCAGGTGGGCTGCAGAACCTCGGCGTAGCCCGAGCCGGGTCCAAGGTGGGCCCCCCCTGCGCGCCGAAGCTGATCCAGGTAGTCGCCCGCCTCCTCGGCGAGCGCGGCGGGGCCTCCGCGGACAAGCTCGTCCAGCACGCCTTCGACGGTGATGTCCTCGCCCCTGAGCGAGCTATGGAGGAGGCGCCCCTTGACGTAGGACTGGAGGTGATGGCTGCACTGCTCGAGCGGACCTACCTCGGGGAGCGAGGCGATCTTCGCGATCTGCTCGCGCCTCCTTCCAACGTCCTCGGGGGGCTCGGCGGTGGTGTCCTCGACGGCTCTCGCGGTGTCAGGCCCGGGGGGGTCGACGTCGCGCTCCCAGTTGTAGTCCGGGCCGCGCAAGGTCTCCGTGAGCTCGTTCTCGGCTGCTGTGGGGGCGAAGCTGACGAGCTCCTCCGGGGGAGCCCACCTGATGCTCCGCGGGGGGGCCCCTGAGGCGTCGCCGGCGCCACGGCCTGCCTGCCCTCGGCGGGCCACCCCTTCACGGACCTTCTGGGCTGCCTCCTCGTGAGCGGCTTCCCGAAGCTGCTTGATGCGGCCGTCGACCTCGGTCGGGGGGATGGGCTTGTCACCCTTCAAGCCCCTGCGGCGTATCAGCTGGGCCTGTACTGTCCAATGCTGCTGCTGGAGGGTGCCCTTGAAAGGGCGGTGCGAGTGGCCGCACTCGGCAGCTGTCCGCTGGCAGCCACAGTGCGTGGCTGCGCCCCAGCAGTAGGGCTTCTTGGCTACCTCATCGATGGGTGCGTGGGTGACCGACTCGGCGGCCTCCCGGGGTGGCAGGCGCTTGCCCGCGGGGTAAGCCCTGCGGGGGCTCCCCTCGGCTCCTGGTTCGGCACCTGCGCCTCGAGCATCTCCTGGTGCCTTCAGGGCCTTGTGCGTGAGTCGCCAGAGTGTCCGGCTGTGCTGCCGCTCCAGGTGTGGCAAGATGGTCTTCCTGAACCAGGCGTCCTCCAGGTCGAGCTTGAAACAAGTCGGCATGCGCAGGAGAGGGTTGCCGTCACTGTCTGGCGTGAGGGCCATGAACTCGAGCTGCTCCTTGCGTAGCCACTCCTTGCCTGATATCCGAAGGAGCTGGCGGTACACGTCCTTGAGATCCTCGCGCCAGCGCCAGTTGAGCTCCTCGAACCAGCCGTAGATGCGCTCGCGGGGAAAGACGTCGGAGTCCTCCTCGGCCAGCTTCTCCAGCTTCTCGATGGCGTCGGCTCGTTCCTGGTAGTGCTCCCAACCGTAGATCAGCGCGAAGCATCTGGCGTGGTTCTGCGCCTGCTTCACCCACTGGGCCAGCGTAGCGGGAGCCCGGGGGCGGGCCTCGAGGCGGTCGTCCTGGGGGACTACGTGGTTGTCGTGCTCCTCCTGGGAGTGCTTAGGGAAGTCCGCCACGCTCAAGTAGTGTGGTAGAAGTGAGTGCTGGTCCCGTGCGCCGAAGTACAGGCCCGCGAGTCCGAGGGCGAGGCGTGATGTGACGCAGGTGGGCCAACCGAGGCCCGAGAGCTCGCCCTTCGATGTGACGAAGGCCTCCTTGATGGCCTGGTAGAGGGGCGTGCCTGTGTAGGAGGGGCAGACCTGGACGTTGAAGCGGTTGCAGGCCCGCGCGAGGAAGACGAGGGCCGTCTCCTCTCGTCCTAAGCCCTGCGGCGTGCCCTTGGAGCTCTTGGACTCACTGTTGTGCTTGACGAGGCTCTCGATGCCGAGTCCGATGTCCTTGAGGGCGGCTGCCATCTCGCTGTCGCCGGTGGGGCCGATCTCCCCTCCGACCCCAGCGCGTCGCTCGCCCGGGGGGGCGTGCCGCGTGCCGTCGGCCAGGATGGGGCCCACCAGGTTGTGGTAGAGGTCGGTCCTGCCACGCCCGACCAGGGAGGGCAGCGGCGCAGAGGCGGCGGGGGCGCCAGGCGGCAGCAGGGGCCGCGGGGCGGCAGGGCTCGTCGCAGGCGCGGGGCCTACGCCCCAGGTGGGGGCGCCACCACCGAAGGGGTGGGCGATGCTCGCTGTGAGGCCCGGGGGGGCCTGCGGTGCGAGCGGAGCCAAGGTGGGGCGCACCGCCTCCTGGTAGCCGTCGCGCAGTCGGCGGAGCTGGCTGCGCCACTCGCCCTCGAGCGCGCGCAGACCGCGCCCCCCATCTCGTTCGTACTCCTCAGCACCTCGCAGCAGCACCTTCAGCACGTCCTGGGTCTGGTCCCAGTCGTACCGGTTGAGGAGCCTCTCCTGGGCGCCTGCGTCTCCCTCTTCGGGGTGGAGCTCGCGGTCGCGGAGGTACTCCCGCAGGCACTCCATCCCGCTCGGCGGGGAGGGCACCGCGCTGGTGGGGGCCCCGTCGGCGCCGTCGAGGCGGGAGACGAGGTCGGCGATGGAGAGCCGGGGGTTCGACTGGCTCCCGCCCCCCCGAGGGGCCTCACCGTGAGGGGGCTGCGGGGGACGGGGCGAGGGGGGCCCCGGAGCTGCTCCCTCGTGCTGAGGCGGCGGCGGCTGGGGCGGCGTGCCCTGGGGCCCAGCGTGGGCCAAGGTGGTGGAAAGGGCTGCGTCGCGTGCCTCCTGGAGGGCCTGCGCCTCCCGGCGCTTCTCCTGCTGGCTCTCGTCGTAGTGCGGCCTGCACAGCATGATGCCGTCGCGCCGTGCGTAGCCCAGGGAGTTGCACTTGGCCTTGGCGCAGCCTTGCGCACGCCGCATCCCCTGGTACAAAGCGGCGTGGTGGGCACAGAGAGGGGCCTGCTCCTGCTGCGTCCCGGCGGTCAGGGGGCTGACGCGGGCGTCGTCAGTGAGGAGCGTGGTGTTCTCCTCGAGCGCCTTGTCGCCACGCTGCACCCGCGGGGCCAGCAGCGTGACCCGGCCCGTCTCGGCGTGCCGCCAGCCCACCCGATGAGCCATGCAGGGGATGCCCTCGTCCTCGGTATCCGACTCGTCGCGCGGCTTGGGGCCCTCCTCCGCGGGCGTCGTGGGCTTGCGCCTGCGGCGCGGGCAGCAGCAGCAGGGGAGGCAGCAGAGGCCGCCGGCGCCTCGGACGAGGCCCCAGGCGCAGCCTGGGATCCCACGGATGCCCCGCGAGGTGCGGACGCAGCACCAGCCGAGCGGAGTGTGCTCGGCGAGGTCGTCGAGGTCGACCACCGCGTCGGCCGCGACCACCGCGTAGGACTGCAGGTGGGCCTTCAACGGTTCGCACTCCTGGCAGGGGCCCACCTTGCGGCAGAGGTGGAGCCTCTTGGTGGCCGCCCTCTCCAGGTCCTTCCTCAGTCGCCGTGAGGTGGCCCCGTAGACGGTGTCGTAGTCGATGATCAGGCCGTGGGCATTCGTCCGCGCGTCGCTCCACTTGAGCGGGACGCGCGCCACCTGGCCGTCCACGGAGAAGACCACGTGGCGGGGGTTGCCCGCGCGGAGGGCGGTCTTCAGGTCACGGTAGAAGTTCGTCGGGGGCTCCTTCTCCAGACCCGGGCCGTAGAGCTGAACCTGCTGCGGGTCGCGGTTGATCTGGTCGGCCGTGGTCACGGGTATAGTACGCTGGCCCTTGCGGCAGCACACGCCCCTGAGGAAACCGGCCACTGCACGGAGTGGGGCGCATGCCCGCTGGATGAGCTCCATCAGCCACACACACATTGTCAAGCACAAAAGGACGAGCACCACGCCGAAAGCAATCCGCCCGCCCAAGATGAAGGTGTCCCAGCTTGGCCCGAAGAGAAAACGGCCTGCTCGCCTGACGGGGTCGCTGAAGAATCCTCCTTCGTCCAGTGGGGCCTCCACGACGACAAAGAAGGAGGCCACGAAGCGGTACCCGAGGATGAAGACGCCGGGGAACTCGTCGTTGCCGTGCTCGTCGTATCCGTCCCCGTCGCCAGTGTTGTCCGTCGGGCCCGCGTCGTCGGGCGGGCCGGCCGACCCGTTCGTCACGTTGCTTGAGTTCGCGCCGCAGGAGCTCTCGTTCGCCATGCTGAGGTTGGCCTTCTGCTTCCCGTCCGTCCTGCTGGCGTTGGCCTGCCTCGCCGCCCCACGACGCCGATCATGTACGTAGTCCCAGAAATCGTCCCAGAGCTCCAGCGCCCCAGCCGGGGCCAGCACCAGCGCCGGAGGCAGCAGCGCCCGCGGCCGTCCGTGCGCCAGGAGGCCAGCCAGGGCCGGCACCAGTGCCATGGCCACCGGCAGCGGCATGGGGCGCCACCGTGCGCCCGTGGCGGGGCCCCACGTCGGGGGGGCCCAGGCTCGCGCGTCGGGGCGAGCCCGCTGTGGGAGCCACCCTTGAGCCCCCCACTCAAAAGAGCAGGGGAAAGTGGCTGAGGTTTCCCCCAACACTCCCAAGAACCTACGGTTTCGAAACGAGTTTCAAACCTACACATGTCTGTATGTCTGTATGTCTGTATGTCTGTATGTCTGTATGCATGTATGTATGTATGTATATATATATATATGTATATATATATATATATATATATATATATATGCATGTATATGTACATGAATATATATATATATATATATATATATATATATATACATATGTTCGTGGGCCCCAGAGGGGGCCCAAGTATATCCCCGCCTCGCAGTCCTGCGTCTGGCCGGGCGGCGCATTGCCCGCACCGCCCAGATTGGGATCGGTTGGGCCACACATATGTGGGGGGCGATCAACGGGGCCACAGCGAGGGCTGCAGACGGAGTGCCCCCTGGGGGATCCTGGGGGGGGGGCCTACTTTCACAGGGGCCCTTGTAGGGCCCCAGAGGGGGCCTTTGGGGGATCTTGGGGGGGGCCTACTTACACAGGGGCCCTTGTAGGGCCCCAGAGGGGGCCTTTGGGTCCCGAGAAGGGCACGCTTCTCCCCCCCTATCTACTGCCCCCCCCCCCCCCAGCATCGTCCCCAATTCTCGAGACATCGGTATAAACCTAAAGACGTGGCGCTCCGCGCGGACTTGTTGGATCTGCGCTGGGCCCCCCCCTGGCGGCGCCTCCAACACCGCCCCTGGCGCGCTCCCGCGGGCCAGGGAGGGGGGCCCAGCGCAGATCCAAAAAGTCCGCGCGGACCTCGAAAAGTTCTGGCCGTGCCGGTTCCTCTTGTCCCTCTGGATTCGGTCGCGCCGCAAACCGGAGCCCTGCCGCCGCGCGGCCGTCGGCGAGGCCCTCGCCTCGTCGCCGCCCTGGACGCCGCGGCCTGCGCGACCGGCGACGAGGGCGGCGCCCCCGTGCAGGTGGCGCCCGGCCGCCGCGTGCCCTCGGACGACGGGCCGCGCGCCCGGCCTGGGAGCCCTCACGGGGACACGAGCTCCTGGACGGCTCGAGCTCCATTGAGGAGGAGGCGGAGGAGGAGGAGGAGGAGGAGGTGGAGGAGGTGGAGGAGGAGGGAGGTGGAAAAGGTGGCAATCGAGTGAGGAGAGCGATCCTCTTCCTCCTCCACGCCTCCCTCCTCCTCCCCCTCCTCCTCCTCCTCCTCCTCTCCCCCTCCTCCTCTCCTCCTCCCCCCTCCTCCTCCTCCTCCTCCTCCTCCTCCTCCTCCTCCTCCTCCTCCTCCTCCTCCTCCTCCTCCTCCTCCTCTCCGCCGCTGGACCGAAGAGTTGACACAAAAATGCACTCGCAGGCTATCTTTCTGCCCCAACCCCCAACTTTTCGACGAAATAATCCGCTGATTCGGTGTCAAACCATGGTAGCCTGGTATACACTTCCAACTCCGTCTTTCGCGTCGGCTATCGTCGATCAGCGTTTGGGAGTTGATGAGATCGCGCCGATTTAGCGTCTGCTAGCGTCGATTGCCGTCGATTTGGCGTCGATGACCGTCGATCTAGCGTCGACCAGCGTCGATTCGCTAGAGCCGACAAGGTGGTATGGGAAGCTCCCATGAATTGCCACCGAAGAAAAACGTTCTCAGGCGACTATTCTTCCCCAGCCCCCAACTGTTGGACGAATAATGAAACCGCTGAAAAAAGGCTTGGGACCCTGGGATACACCCCAAGGAGGTTCTCCGAACGCGCCCCTATCAAGGATGGATGCCTCCCATCGTATATCCCAGGAGTGGGCCCGAAGCTTATGATCCATTCGGAAACTCCACGGAGAAAGGGATAGGGGGCGACGTATCCTCGATCAAATACCGGCACCGAGAGCTCAAGCAGCATGTGTTTTACCATCCGGCCCACACGGCGCGGTTTGCCCCCCCCCCTCCCCCCTTCACGTAACCTAACGATCTCCCCCCCAGTGCGTTCCCGGCAGTGCCGTAGTGCCTCCGGCATTGTTTGTGGTGCGGGACCGACATGGCGGGGGGGGAGGGGCGTTGCGTGGTATTCCCCCCTCGCCCCCCCCCTCCCCCCCGAGCCGAGATCGCCCAAGAGGGGCCCCTAAGAGGCGCCCAAGACGGCCCCTTATGCCAAGAGGGGGAACCCGCCGCCCAATATGGCTCCAGGACGCCTTGAGGGCAGCCCACCAGGGCTCCGAGACGGCCTCGGAGCGCTCCAACTCCAGATGGCTTCAAAGACGCATCCCGAGGGCTTTCAGAGAGCCCCCCCAAGTGGCTGCCGCGAGGCAACAAACAACCCATGCTGAGGACGAGGAGGGAGTGAGAGCGGAGGAGGAGGAGGAGGGCCAGAGGGTTAAGTCGGGCTTGTCCCTCTACAGGAGGAATATTCAGAAATAGTAAAACAATCGTCATGGGACGTTTTTTCACTATGTTTGACAAGTTTGGCATATGTTTTGGCTACTTTTTCTTTTTCATCCTAAATCCCCCTGTATGGAGACATGCCCGACCTAACTATAGGGGAGGAAACAAGAGGAGGAGGAAACGAATGATCCAGAGCATACGAAGGATGATGTTGATGAGGATGAGGATGAGGATGAGGATGAGGATGCTGATGCTAATGATGATGACGATTATGATGATAATGATGATGATGATGATGATGATGATGATGATGATGATGATGATGATGATAATGACAATGATGACGATGATGATGGTGATTAGGGTAATGAGGATGATGATGACAGTGATGCTGCTGATGATGATATTAATGATGATGGGGATGATAATGATGATTGTAATGATGACGACGATGTTGATGATGCTGATGATGGTGATGATGTTCAGCATCATGATGATGCTGATCATGATGACGAGCATGTGGAGGAGGATGAGGCAGGTCATGATGAGATGGTGATGAAGACGATGACCTTGGTCATGACCATGACCATGACCATCGCGATGATACCGACGACGATGACGATGACGATGCTGATGATGATGGTGGTTGTGATGACGATGATGATGACGGTGACAAGGACGGTGACGATGATGAGGACGATGACGATCACGATGACGATCACGATGATGATTGTGATGGTGATGATGAGAATGGTGGTGATGATGATGATGGACGATGCTGGTGATGGTGATGATGACACAGTTGTTGATGATGATGATGATGGGCATGATGATGCTGAGCACGATATTCACAAGGATTGGGATGGTGTTGCTTGCCATGGTGGCGATGCTGGTGATGGTGATAGTGATGGAAATAACAATACTCATGATGATGATGCTGATGAGGTTGATGTTGATTAAGGCGTTGACGACGATGATGATGCTGATGATGATGCTGATGGTAGTGTTGATGATGATGACGATGATGATGATCCTGAGCATGATCATGATCATGATCATGGCCATTATTAAACTCAAACTGATCATGATGCTGATGATGACGATGACGATGACGATGCTGATGATGACGATGATGATGATGGTGATGTTGGTGATGATGATGCTGGTGATGATGATGATGTAAAGGATATGCTGCTGCTGATGATGGTGATCAGGTGGATGAGTAATGGAGAAGAGGTGATCGACTAGCTGTTCGAGCCCTCAACCCCAAGATAGCCCCAAGAGTTCCCCTTAGGCCTCCGACGCGCCCCCAAGAGGCCCAACGTCCCCAGACGCCCCCCATACTTCAAGAGGCTTCGAGAGACCGAAGAGATCCCAATATGCACCCAGCAGGCCTCTGGTCCACAACCAAGGCACGGGGATACGATGATGTACGGTGGGGGCGTTGGTTAAGGAATGTGCCCAGGAGGCTTCAGACCCTGGAGGGTTTCTCTGATGAGGGCGGCGGCGATATCCATGACCGATCCACGATTGGAGTTCCACTGGCTTCCAGACCCCGGATTCCTTATCCAATGGTTGTTTATTCAACGCCACCGCCGTAATGATGTTGATTGTGGTCTGGCGTGGAAAAGAGCGGGGACGACGAGGAGGATGAGGAGGATGAGCAGTGATGTTGACGATGATGGTGACAAGGCGGAGGAAGAACGGGGACGATGAGGACGAGGAGGGAGCCAGTGGAGACGAACGCTTATGATGATGTTCGTGATGATGGCGATGATGATGGTGAGGACGACGACGGTGATGATGATGATGATGATGATGATGATGATGATGATGTTGAAGATAATAATTGGGTGGATGGATGAAGAGGAGAAGGATGAGGAGGACAACGACTACAATCAGCGGCAGCATGACGACGAGCAAGCAGAAGTCTTGCCCTCCTGCTTCCTCCCATCTCCGTCCTCCTCTCTCCTCCTAGCGCTCCCTCACTGCTCTGGTTGTCTTTGTGCGTCACCATGTATCATGGCTTACAGTTCTCAGTGGATATTCAGTAAACCATCGATTCTCCTGCACATAGTGTCACCCTCATGGTTTCACGACAAATCTGGTGCTTGCGCCTAGCTATAACCTTAGCGCGTGTGAAGCGCGCGTGTTTCGAGTGTACATGTTCACATACATGTACATATAGATATGGTATGGCATGGCGGTGGTTGCAGTTGTGCAAGCCAGTGCTCCAGAGATCCAGATCACGGCTGTTGCCAGATGGTACACGTGTCAAATCATGTACTTGCCACATATTCCCAACGAGTCGCCATGCTGTCAGTTTCGCGCTACTCTGGTAGATTCCCGCAGCGGTGAAGCCAAAAACGAAGCAGGTGCCATGCGAGTCAATGGGTCGTATTCAGATTCCCATATTCGTTGTCCTTGCAGTAGTCATGTAACCTCGCATCGTGGTATGCTTCGGCGCGGCAGGCACCATCTGTTGCCTCGAGATGCGCGAGCCAACATTATTTTCTTCGCAGAACATAACTCTCTCGCGCAGAGATGATCCGAGCGAGCGCGCTCGCGGAACCATTTTGGTTGTCGGCGCTATTTTGTTTTCGGCGCCGTTTCGGGGCCCGCCTTGATGGTTCTCGGCGCCCCTTTGGTTTGCGGCACCTTTTGGGTATTCGGCGACGTTGTGCTGTTTGTCGTTTTTTGGTGTTCGGCGCTCCTTTGCTTTCCGGTGTTTTTGGGGGTTTTCTGCGCCCCTGTGGCGTTCGCCTTCCATTTGTTGTTCGACGCCCTTTTGGTGTTCGGCTTCCCTTTAGTTTTCGGCGCCCTTGTTGTTTTTGGCGCCCCTTTGGTTGTCGACGCTCCTTTGGTTTTCAGCGCCTAATTGGTTTTCGGTATTTTTTTGGTTGTCGGCGCCTCTTTGGTTTTCGGCCTGTCATGTGTTGTCGGCGCCCTTGGTGTTTTCGGCCCCCTTGTGGCATTCGGCGATCCATTGGTTTGGGTGCCTCTCTGGTTTTCGGCGTCAATTTGGTGTTCGGCGCCCTTTTCGGCTAGTGGTACTCATTTTGGTTTTCTCGCCCCTATGGTTTTCGGCGACGTCTTGATGTTGGTCGGTATTATTCTGGTTTCGGTGCCTCTTTTTGTTGTCGGCGCGTTCTGGGTTTTCGGCGCCCCTCTAGTTTTCCGCGCCCTGTTTGTTGTCGGCGCATATTTGGTTTGCGGCGGTCTTTGGGTTTTCGGCGCCGCTTTGGTTTTCGGCGCTTTTCTGGTTTTCGGCGCCTTTTTAGTTTTCGGTGCCCCTTTAGTTTTCGGCGTTCCTTTTGGTTTCTGGTTTTGCGGCGCTCCTGTGGTTTTCGGCGCTCCTTTGGTTTTCGCCGCTCCTTTGGTTCTCGGCGCGCCGTTGGTTCTCTACGCACCCTTTGGCGACCTGTTGGTTTGCAGCGCCCTTTCAGGTTCGGGCGTCCCTTTGGTCTCTTGTGCTCTCTTGGTTTTCGGCACCCTCTTGGCTTTCGGCGCCCGTTGGGTTTTCGGCGCTCTCTTTGGTGGCGCCCCTTTGATTTTTGGTGCCCTCCTGCTGGTCACATTATTTTGTTGTTCCGCGCTTCTTTGGTTTTTTGGCGCCCTTTTTGGTTTCCGCGCCACGTGGGGTTTCGACGCCCTCCTGGTTTTTCGGCGCCTCTTTAGGGGGGGGTAGCTTCCGAGGAGGCGTCCGCGTCCGGCAGGGGAGGTCCACGGGGGGGGGGGGGCGATAGCTAAGCCCCCCCCCCTTTTGGAAGGGGGGGGGTTAGCTTCCAGAGCGCGACGGGGGGGAGGGGCAGCTTCCTGGGGGCGGGCGGACGAAAAAGGAGGGGAGCGGATGGGGGGGCGATAGCGAAGCCCCCCCCCCCCTTTAGAAAAGGGGGGGGCTTAGCTTCCAGAGCGCAAAAGGTGGGGAGGGGCAGCTTCCGAGGTGCGGAAGAACAAGGAGAGGAGTGGGTCTTCCAGCAGAGGGGGGTCCAAGGGTTGGTGGGTGCTAGCTAAGCAGCTGAGCCCCCTCAAGAAGGGGGGGGGAGGGGGGCTTCCGGAGCTCGAAAGGGGGAGGGGGGGGGAGGGTAGCTTCCGAGGTGCGGAGAGAGAGGAGGGCGGAGGCTTCAACACGGGAGGTCCAAGGGGCAGGGTAGCTAACCCCACTTTTGTTTTGAAAAGGGGGGGGGTAGCGTCCTGAGCGCGAACGGGGGGTAGCTTCCGAGGTGCGGGAAAAAAGGAGGAGGATATGGGGGGCTTCGGGCAGGGGAGGCCCAATAGGGAGAGGTTAGCTAAGGGGGGACCCCCCCTTTGGAAGTGTGCCACTGGCGCGCTCTCTCTTGCGTCGAGCCTGCCACGATTCAAGCCAAGGCATGCGCAGCATGTGCAGTGATCAACGCCAGAGAAGCTTTGGCCTCCAGGTGTGGAGTCGAACCCGAAGTGCGTGCGTGTGTGTGTGTGTGTGTATGTCCAATCGTGCCAGGGGGCACCATATCTTGCCAGGGGAACGTTACTGTTGCCCATGGCATTTGGCCAATGTGTCCACAGGATCTTGGTTAAGGGTAGCCACTGTGCCGTTCGGTGCGTTGCGACCCCACGTCAAAGTCATCATCATCATCATCATCATCATCATCATCATCATCATCATCATCATCATCATCATCATCATCATCATCATCATCATCATTATCATCATTATCATCATTATCATCATTATCATCATTATCATCATCATCATCATCATCACCACCACCATCATCATCATCATCAGCATCATCATCATCATCATCATCATCATCATCGTCGTCATCATCATCATATGATACTGATCGTTATCGCCAGGTTCCATCCTCGTTGTCTTACTCCTGCTCCCGTAGGCCCTACACTCTCTGTGTGCTCATCTCCTCTTCCCTCCTGCTCCCGCAGCTCCTGCCCGTTCTGTGTCTTCGCCTCCTCTCCCCCCCTCTTCTGGCTCCTCGTCGTCGTCCTCCGCGTCGTCCTCACCCGTGGGAGCCCCTCCGGTGGCGTGCTGAGGCTGTGCCTGCTGGAGGACGGCAGGTCGATCCTGCTCTGGGTTGGGCCCGCGGTGGACCCAGCCAAGGCCGCGGCCCGAGACCCGCCCCATGTCCTCGGGTGGAGGTTCCTGCGGCGGGACACTACCAGGAAGCCAAGGACCGACCACAACGCTGTTCAGCTTGGTCTTTGCCCTCGATTTGTTTTTCGTTTTCGTTCGCGTTGTTTCTCCGTTGTGCTTTTCGTTGTTGTTTTAAACGTTCGCTGTACAACGATCGGGTTAAACGCGTTGTTCGTTCTAAGCGCCAACGCGTTTTAAACATCGTTGTGGTCCGTCCTTTGCAGGACGCTGGATACGCATCCATTTGGATGGGCATGCGTCCACTGATCAACCCCCTCCTTGAGGCCGCGTTTTGGGTAGGTTCTGTGACCCCCTGCAGTGCAGACGTTCCCGCTGGCCGCGCCCCAAGAGCAGTACTTACGTGGCTGATGGACTGTGGGAGTGGGAAGCCGAGCGTTAGCACATTTGGTGAGTTCTGCATCTTCACGTGGGTAGCGGCCGAGCGCCCATGCCAACGCACACAGCCACGACGCTGAAGCAAGGACCACTTCGTGCTCAGGAGGGGATCTGGCTACCAGGTCACTCATTAGATTTAAGTTGGGGAACCTCATCGAAGGTGGGGCTTGCCATGGCCAGAAAAGCCCACTCATTCGTTTTTCCGCGTCCCTCACGGTAGCACGATGGTTGTAGCGTGGCCAGTTTGGGCGAGGGTTGCATTCACATGTGATTGCAGTCATTTACAGTGCTCGGGCCTTCGTTGGCTGCGCGCGGTGGCTCCTCGAATGTGTGTCCCGCGAATGGCCTCAGCATGTTCCACGGGAAAGAAGTCCAGCCGCGGGTGCCTGCAGCTGGCAGGTAAACATTGGCATTGGCGCAAGCGAGTTGCATCAAAGTTCCCTGAAGTGCCCGAGTCAAAGTTCCAGCCTCCCCCTTCCGCTCGTCAACTTGTACCTGCCGGCATTTCCGCCCTCCCGCTTGTTTCACATAGCATCCATGTAGCTCTTCTTTTTCTCCTCTCCCCCCCCCCAAAAAAAAAACAAACAACAACCTTATCCTGGCGAAGGACCCGACCTTTCCACTTGTGAGCATCGCTGTTGTAGGCATCGCCTTGGGTGGATCTCTTCCTGGGGCCACGAAGCCTGCAAAGGACGTGACACAATGGGGCGGGGCCGCCATGCGGGCGCTGCTACTTGGGTGTACCCCGCCACCCATTTGTGGGGCCACGGAACGTGTGATGGGTGTGCCGAAATGGGGCGGGGCCGCCACGCGAACGTCGCACTTGGGACCTTCGGTGGAGGTCCGTATGGGACCACGAAGCGTGTGAGGGGTGTGCCGAAATGGGCGGGCGGGCGCGTGCGAACGGCGCCACTGTGGCCGTCGGTGGAGCTCCCTGTGGGGCCACGCAGCGCTGTACTCGGTGTAGCGGACGCATGCGAACTTCGCCATTGCGGCTTTCGGTGGAACTCCCATTTTGGCCACGAATTGTTGTATTGTTTACTGGGTTGGGCGGACGCATGCGACCGTCGCCGCTGGTGCCTTCGGCGGAGCCCCCTATCGGGCCACGAAGCGTTGTATTCGATGGGGCGGACGTATGCGAACGTCGCCGCTGGGGCCTTCGGGGGAACTCCCCACGAGGCCACTAAGCGCTGTACTGGATGGAGCGGGCGCATGCGAGCGCTGTATTGAGCTGGGCGGACGCATGCAGACGTCGTCACGGGGGCCTTATGTGGAGCTCCCTGTGGGGCCACTGAACGCTGCACTCAGTGGGGCGGACGCATGGGAACGTCGCCGCGGGGGCCTGCGGTGGAGCTCCCTTTTGGGTAACAAAGCGCTGTGCTGGGTGGGACGGGCGGGTGCGAACGTCGCCACCGGGGCCTGTTGGTGGAGCCTCCCTTTATGGGGCCACGAAGCGCTGTATTGGGGGGGTGCGGACGCATGCGAACGAAGCAGCGGTGGCCTTCGGTGCGAGAGTCCCCATGAGGCCGTCGGTTGAGCTTCCTGTGGGGCCACGGAGCGCTGTGTTGGGTGCGGCGGGCTCATGCGAACGTCGCCATTGTGGCCTTCGGTGGGCATCCCCACGGGCCCATGAAACGCTGTACTGAGTGGGGCGGACAGATGGGAACGTCGCCACGGGGGCTCCCTATGTGGCCACGAACCGCTGTATTGGGTGGGGCGGACGCACGCGGACGTCGCCGCTGGGCCTTCGGCGGAGCTCCCTATCGGGCCACGAAACGCTGTATTTGGGGGGGCTGGCGCGTGCAAACGTCGCCAGTATGGCCTTCTATGGAACTCGCCACGGGGGCCTTCGGTGGAGTTCCGTGTGGGGCCACGAAGCGCTCTATTGGGCGCGGCTGACGAATGCGAACGTCGCCGCGGGGGCCTTGCACCCTAGGGGGCCACGAGACGCTGCATTGGGTGGGACGGACGCATGCGAACGTCGGTACTGGGGCCTTCGCTGGAGCTCCATATGGGGCTACGAAGTGTGTGCGGGATGTGACGAACTGGTTGACATGCGGGGAGCAGAGGCACGCAGGGGAGGAGGGAGGATGGGGAAGAGTTCGAGGAGAAGGGGGAGGACGCGGGGCGCTGTATTTTCAAAACTAGGACCAACACCACAGGATGCTTGGGAACAGAAACCTCAAGCGCCCGTGAATGCGTCCCTGGAGCCGTCTTGCCCGCACAACAGGTGTTGGGACATGCTTGTGTGTGGACACTCCCTGCCGATTGTCCCCATCTTGGCCCTGCAGCCACTACCCCGCAGCGGCTCCCGGGTGTCCGACAGTGGTCCTTCCAGGGCACCGCCGCCTGAGCGGGCGTGCGAATGGTGGTGGCACCACCGCGCCCACGCAGTGGCCCGCTGAGCCTGTCGAGCTCGCAGGCATGCAGTGCGCAGTGCTGCGCATGCCTGCGAGAGATCCGCGGCCCTGGGTGGATCTCTGGAAGGTCTGCACGGCCCAGGGCGTCTGCGGGGTGGTGCGGGCCCGGGACGAGCCCGAGATCCCGGAGGTGCCCCAGAGCCGTGAGCCGGGCACGTCGGATCTGGAGATCCATCGGACGGGGTTGGGACGACGGGAGGTTTTCTACAGTTTTCGGCCTCTGGGGGCCCTTGCCGGGCCTCGGGACCGTCAAAAAACGATGCAGGAGGAAAAACCGGTCCCAGGGAACAGGTCGAAACCTCTGAGGGTCGACGTCATGAAAAAATCACGACGTCGGGAGTCTGGGTTTCCTGCGCTAGCCAGGTCGGACGCTGCTGGGACTCAGAGAAATCCGTTCCAGAGCGTGCCAGAACGCTCTCAGAGCCTTCCTGGGCGCTCTGAGAAGGCCGCGGCGCCCGAGACATCCTCCAGAGCCGCGGGATCTCAGAGATCCCCGATGTGTCCCCAACCGATTTTATGCTCGTCCTGGCTTCTTCTTAATCCAGGGCTCGAGTACCCAGGGGCCCATTCAACTCGGCAACGCACAGGCCAGAGGGAGGATGGAGAGCAGGGGAGGGTTGATGAGGATGATGTGGAGGAAGGGGGGAGACAAAGGAGAGAGGAGAACGGAGAAATGGAGGAGGAGGAGGAGGAGGAGGAGGAGGAGGAGGAGGAGGAGGAGGAGGAGGAGGAGGAGGAGGAGGAGGGGGAGGGGGGAGGGGGAGGGGGAGGAGGGGGAGGAGTCGGAGGGGCGCGAGGAGTCGGTGAACAGAGGGGGAGGAGGCGAAGCGGGAGGCGGAGGAGGATGAGGGGCAAGCGGAGAAAAAGGGCGGCGGAGCCGGGTGGGAGCGGGGGGAGGAGAAGCGAGGAGGTGTTTTGGGAGGGTGGACGAGAACGGTAGTGAGTCAGGGGGTCTACATTCTAATATTACCGATCTCCTCTCCTCCACGGCTGAGCTGCCTGCGTTCGCAGGCCGTGCTGTTTCACCTGTCGGAGGTTCGTGCGGAAGTCCTGGGTCGGCACTGGGCCCCTCCCTGGCGCGCGGAGCGTCTTAGGGGCGGCGCTGGGCCTGCGCCGCCAGGGAGGCCCAGCGCATCCCAGCGCCGATCTAAGAAGTCCGCGCGGAGCTCCGAGAGTTCGTACTTGTGCCGCTTGGACTCGAGCCCTGACGAAAGACTCAGCCTAAGCCTGGACTCGAGCCCTGACGAATGATAGACGAGCAGCAGCAGCAGCAGCAGCAGCAGCAGCAGCAGCAGCAGCAGCAGCAGCAGCGGCGGCGGCGGCGGCGGCGGCGGCGGCGGCGGCGGCGGCGGCGGCGGCGGCAGCAGCAGCAGCAGCATCAGCGGCAGGAGCAGCTCGAAGACACAGGTGTGCGAACTCATCCAGCCATCCGAGGCCCTGCTGAGGGTGGGGGGAGGGGGGGGACGGCCAGAGGGAGAGGGAGGCCAGACCAGGCTAGGCCAGGAGGAGGGGGGGGGGGGCGGGGAGGAGGGAGGAAGGAGGGAGGGGGGGGGGCCCATACCAGGGGGGAGGAGGGAGGGGGAGGAAGGGGGGAGGACGGAGGAGGAGGGAGGAGGGGGACGGCCAGAGGGAGGAGGGGGGGGGTGAGGCCAGGCCGGGAGCGGCCCGGGGAGGGCCGAGGCCAGGGCTGCCCTCGGCTGCGCGCAAGTTGCGACCCTTCGCCGGAGCGACCTCGTGGTGCGGGCTCACGGGTGTCCCTCCCCCAGCTCTGGCCTGCGCGTCTGGGTTCGCCCCCCCCCCCCCCCCCAGGGCTCCCTGAGGCCGCGCACCAGAGCTCACCCTCGCCTGGGGTCGCTTGTTGCGTGCAGCCGATGGAGTCAGCCCGCACGATTCAGGATGGGCGACCTTCCCAAGGCTGCCGTGCATCCTTGTGCCTCCTCGGCCCACCCATGGCCTCTCTCGCTGGCCGCGTCCAAGGCACTGGCATCCTTGCAGCCAGCTGTATGGCATGTAGCCGATGCTGGGGCTGCCAGGGAGGCCAGCGCCGGGGCGGCCCGGGACGTCGGAGCAGCAGGCGCGGCGCACGGAGCGGCGCGCGGAGCGCGGCGTCCCGCGCTGGGGCGACGACGACGACGACGACGACGACGACGACGACGACGACGACGACGACGGCGGCGGCGACGACGACGACGACGATGACGACGGCGGCGGGCGCCCCAGCCGAGGCCAGGTGGCTGCAGGGCCTGTCGGGGGCGGTCGAGGGCTGGGCCGGCTGGCCGCCCGAGGCGCAGGCGGCTGGCGCCCTCGTCGGGGGAGCACCTCCTCCTCCTCCTCCTCCTCCCTCCTCCTCCTCCTCCTCCTCCCTCGCCTCCTCCTCCTTCGCCTCCACCTCCTCCTCCTCGTCCTCCTCCTCCTTCGCCTCCTCCTCCTCCTCCTCCTCCTCCTCCTCCTCCTCCTCCTTCGCCTCCTCCTCCTCCTCCTTTTCCTTCGCCTCCTCCTCCTCCTCCTCCTCCTCTTCCTCCTCGTCCTCCTTCGCCTCCTCCTCCTCCGCCTCCTCCGTCGCCTCCTCCTCCCCCTCCATCCCTCCCTCCCCATCCATCTCATCCCTCTTGGAATCGCCATCCGCCCTCGTCGAGGGAGCGACATGGGTTCTCCCTAAGGGCTTGACGGCTTTTCGCCGATCGACTTGTGGGGATCGACCAGATTAATCCAGAGAGATGCAGATACATCCAGGTAGATGCTGAGAAGTCCGGGCAAATCCCAGTAGGTCAGGGGCAAATCCAGGTAGATCCAGAGAAATTCAGGGACAGTTCGAGCAAATTGCGGTCGCTCTAGCGCGAGTGATGCAGGCACGCGGAGCAGCGACGGGTCCCGTTTCCATGCAACATCGGCGCGCGCAGTCGCCAGATGAGGCGGCACTGGCCTCGTATGATGTCGGAGGTAACTTTACGTCGGGGCCTGTCCCTGTCCCTCTCTACAGGAGGGATATTCAAAAATAGTCAAAACATGGTCCCGGGGCGGTTGGCTGAGTATGTTTGAATATTTGTGGGGGATGTTTACCTTAAACAACTTGTTGTCCAAAGTGCGCCTGTAGGAGGACACGCCCAACCTAACACTGGGCTCATATGTCGGAGGTACCTTCCACGATCCTTCGATCTGGCGCCCACGCGCCAGATCCCCGGATCATTCATCCATGTTAGCGCGCGCCCGACCTCGCGAGCGGCGGGCATACGCAGACAGCGGGCGTCTCGATCAAAAAACAAATGAGATGCAGATGTTTGTTGATACAGGTTTGTCACGGTTTTCTGCCTCTCGGGGCCGTTGCCGGGCCTCGGGGCCGTCGAACAAATATTCTGGGTGAACAATTGGTCCCGGGAAAGTGGTTAGGAGGTCAGGGGCCTCCCAGATGGGGTCGGAGCAGATGTGCTCAGACGATTTCGCCGCATCGCCGATGCATCGGCGATGCGGCTCGATGTGGAGCTCGGTTGTCTCCGCGCGGGCGTCGCCGATACATCGCCGACGTCGCCAGCGCATCGTCCATGCATTGCCGATGCGGCTCGATCTTCCGACCCCATCTTAGATGGGGTCGGAGTAGTACTCCGACCCCATCTAGGCGGCTTCTAAAAGCAAGACAGAGTTTCACACAGGTTTCATTGTTTTCCGTTCCTCGGGGCCCTTACTGGGCTTCGGAACCATCAAAAAATGACTCGGTCACGGGGAAGTGGTCAAGAGGTCAAGGGCCCGTGTTTCGAACAAATCGAGACGCCACATGTGTGGGACGCCTCGCGGTTTGGATTCGGCGGCGCGGTCCCGCGGATGCGCTATCGCACGGGCACGTTCCAGGCGGGGCATCGGCGGAAATAGCGCCCCGTATCCACGGTGTCGCGGCCCAGGGGCTTGGCCCATCAGGCCGCGGATATGGGTATGTTTTTCGCCCACGTCCTCCCTCGGGCCGGACACTCCAGATGCCATACTACAAGGGGGGTACATTGGTTTTCACTTGATCGGTGAATGCTGGCCGTCCAGACCGTGACGGCATGTGCCTTGCCAAGCTTCGGCCCAGGGCCCCAGGGCATACATATTGGATATTCTGCCCTATCATTCAGTGCTTCGACAGCGCACCACCAGACGATGTTGGCAAGGTGACCGATGGTTCACTTGCGCGCTGGGGTGAAAGGAACAATCGCGGGGGTGAGGGCACATTGGGGCAGGTTTCTGCCTTTTGGGGGCGTCTCCGGTCAGTTCTTGAACGCTTGCGGCCGACGCCTGGACGGTCAGAGAACGGCTCATGACGAGCAGCCTGCCCCATGGATGAGGAGGGGGAGGAGGAGGAGGAGGAGGAGGAGGAGGAGGAGGAGGAGGAGGAGGAGGAGGAGGAGGAGGGAGGAGGAGGAGGAGGAGGAGGAGGAGGAGGAGGAGGAGGAGGGAGGAGGAGGAGGAGGAGGAGGCGGAGGAGGAGGAGGAGGAGGAGGAGCCCAGGGGAGGGGTCAAATCCCCCGGGGCCGCACTGGGGCGCAGGTCTCCGACGAGGCGAGTTTTGCAGTCGATCCCGGAGTAGTCCTTGGAGCTCGGCTTGGGCCCGTTGTCGGGCCCCGGGGACGTCGCGCGTGGATCCCAGACGACAAGATCGCACCCGAGGGAAGGGTCGGGAGGTCTGGGCGCCCGCATTCGAACA
This sequence comes from Prorocentrum cordatum, assembly GCA_963575745.1. Lineage (NCBI taxonomy): Eukaryota > Dinophyceae > Prorocentrales > Prorocentraceae > Prorocentrum > Prorocentrum cordatum. Next base: position 320,699 of record CAUYUJ010015299.1, read on the forward strand.
ACGCATGTCGTCGGATGCCTGGGACCCTCCCAGGGGGGCAACTGTAGGCCCCCCACCCCTAGACCAGGGCCGCCTGTTTGGCCAGGACAGCCCGGAACCCTCCAAGGAGGTCTTTCACGGCTGGTGGCAGGGGGCGGTTTGCGACTGCCCGCCCGGGAGGGAGGAGGTCACAACATTCCCAGACAGGCAAATTTTAGACCCCCCCCAGACCAGCCATGAAGAGGCTGCCCTCTGCCAAGACCCCTGGGGCCGTCCAAGACAGCTCAGATCAGCGACCCCCTCCAACTCAGATTGCACAGGGTGTCTAGAGCTCCGACCACATCCCCTCCATCACCCACCCCAAGCCAGCGCGCCCCCAGCGCGCCCCCATCTCCCCCACCCCATCCTCCCACCCGCCAGCCAGCGCGCCCCCTCAGACCCGACCCTTTTATTTCGGCACAGCACCCTCCTCCATCCCACGCGACCCCTCCGCATCCCCACTACCGACCAGCCAGCGCGCCCCCTCCGCCCCGACCCTTTTATTTCTGCACGGCCCCCACCCCCCCCACCCACTAGCCGGCGCGCCCCCTCCGCCCCGGCCGTTTTATTTCGGCACGGCATTCCCCCCCCTTCCCGCGCGCCCCCTCCGCATCCCCCCTACCCGCCAGCCAGCGCGCCCCCTCCGCCCCTTTGTATTTCGGCACGGCACCCCCCCCCATCCCGCGCGCATTCCCCACCCACCAGCCAGCGCGCCCCTTCCGCCCGACTCTTTTTTTCGGCCACGCCCCCCCCCCTCTTCCCCCCTTCCCACGCGTCTGCACCCCCCCCTCCCGCCAGCGCCCCCTCCGGATCCCCCCCACCCACTAGCCGGCGCGGCCCCCTCCGCCCCGACCTCGGCCACGGCACTCCCCCCCCTCCCGGCGGCCCCTCGCATCCCCACGCCAGCCAGCGCGCCCCCTCCGCCCCAACCCTTGTATTTCGGCACGGCACCCCCCCCATCCCGCGCGCACCTTCCCCACCCACCAGCCAGCGCGCCCCCTTCCGCCCCGACTCTTTTTTTCGGCACGCCCCCCCCCTCTTCCCCCCATTCCCACGCGCCCCCTCTGCACCCCCCCCTCCCGCCAGCGCCCCCTCCGGATCCCCCCCACCCACTAGCCGGCGCGCCCCCTCCGCCCCGACCGTTTTATTTCGGCACGGCACTCCCCCCTTCCCGCGCGCCCCCCCGCAGCCAGCGCGCCCCCTCCGCCCCGACCTTTTTATTTTGGCACGGCCCCCCCCTTTCCCATGCGCCCCCTCCGGATTGCCCCCCACCCACCAGCCAGCCCCCGACCCTTCTTTTTCGGCACGGCACCGCCCCCCCCCCCTCCCGCGGCGCGCCCCTCCCACATTGCCCCCCCCACACCCACCAACCAGCGCGCCCCATCCGCCCCGACCTTTCACTTCGGCACGACACTCCCCCCCATCCCGCGCGCCCCGTCCGGATCCTCCCACCCACCAGCCAGCGCGCCCCCTCCGCCCCATCCTTTTATTCTCTTCCACAGGGCGTCTAGAGCTCCGACTACTTTATTTCAGCACGGCGCCGCCCCTTCCAGCCACGAGCCACCGCGCTCCCTCCGCCCTGACCCCTTTATTTCGGCAGGGCACCGCCCCACCGCCCCCCCCCATCCCGCACGCCCACTCCGCATCCCTCCACGCACCAGCCAGCGCGCCCCCTCCACCCCGACCCCTCGGCACGGCGCGGCACCGCCCCCCCTTCCCGAACGCCCCCTCTGCATCACCACGCCCACCAGCCAGCGCGCCCTCTCCGCCCCGACCCTTTCATTTCAGCACGGCACCGCCTCCCCCATCCCGAGCGCCACCTCATCACCCCATCCACCAGCCAGCGCGCCCCCTCCGCCCCGATTTTTTTTTCCGGCACGGCACCGCCCCCCGTCATCCCGCGCGCCCCAGCCGCATCCCCCCACCCAGAGCGCCCCCTCTGCCCAGACCACGGCACCGCTGCCCCCCGCGCGCATCTCCCGCACCCCAACCCACCAGCCAGCGCGCGCTCCCCTTACTATACCCACCAGCCAGCGCGCCCCCTCCGGCCCGCACCCCCTTCGCATCCACCCAACCGCCAGCCATTACGCCCCCTCCTCCCCGACCCCTTTTTTTCGGCACGGCACCGCCCCCTCCGCGCCGACCCTTTCATTTCGGCACGGCACCGCCCACCCTCTCCCGCGCGCTCCCTCCACATCACCCCACTAACCAACCAGCGCGCCCCCTCCGCCCCGACTTTCTCCCTTCGGCACGGCACCACCCCCACCCCGCGGGCCTCCCCCGCATCACACCACGCACCAGCCAGCGCGCCCCCTCCGCCCCGAACTCTCTTTTTCGGCACGGCACCGCCCCGCGCGCCCCCTCTGCATCCCCTCGCCCGCCAGCCAGAGCGCCACCTCCGCCCCAGCCCTGTCATTTCGGCACGGCACCGCCCCCCCGCATCTGGCGCACCTCCAGCCAGCGCGCCCTCTCCGCCCGCGCCCACTCCGCACCCTCCCAACCACCAGCCAGCGCGCCCCCTCCGCCCCAGCCCTGTCATTTCGGCACGGCACCGCCCCCTCCGCCCTGACCCCTTTATTTCGGCACGGCACCGCCCCCCCCATCCTGAGCGCCCCCTCTGCATCACCCACCCACCAGCCAACGCGCCCCCCCCCCCCGCCCCGACCCCTTTATTTCGGCACGGCACCGCCCCCCCATCCCGAGTGCCCCCTCCATCGCCCCATCCACGAGCCAGCGCGCCCCCTCCGCCCCGACTCCTTCGTGCATGTGCAAGAGCCATGGCACGCGTGCCACTTGTTATTACTGCTACCCTTAAGTCGGGCACGTTCCTCTACAGGAGGAATATCCCCAAATAGTAAAAAATGAAGGAATATTCAAAAATAATCAAAAAAATAGTGTGGGGACGACTTTTTGACCATTTTTGAATATTTCCTGTATTTGTTGTCTATCTTTAATTGTTCCTCCAGATTCCGCCTGAAGGGGGACATGCCCGACCTAATGCTACCTTCTCGTGCCGACACGAATGTGCACCTTTTCGCTCTGCCCGGTGCCCGTGGCCACTGGGGCTCCAGCAGTCCGGCCGATGCTGAACACCGGTTGGGCGCAGATTTTGGCCCCCAGGCCGTGCGCCCCCCCTGAGCAAAGTGGCAACATGACGACGACGACGACGACGACGACAACGAGGACCGACAACGACGGCGGACGACCACGGACGATGACGACGGGGGACGACGACGCTGACGACGACGACGATAACGACGACGACGACGACGGCGACGACGGCGACGGCGGCGGCGGCGGCGGCAGCGGCGGCGAAGGCGGCGAAGGCGGCGGCGACGGCGACGGCGACGGCGACGGCATCGGCGACGGCGATGACGGCGACGGCGACAGCGGCCAGCGGCGGCGGCGGCGGCGGCGACGACGACCACGACGACGACGACGCCGACGACGACGACGGCGACGACGACGGCGACTTCGACGACGACTACGATTACGACCACGACCACGACCACGACCACGTCCACCACTTCGATGGCGGTGGCGACGGCGACGGCGGCGACGGCGACTGCGTTGGCGACGGGACCGCGACGACGACGGCTACAACGACGATGACGACGATGACGGCGACGGGGGTGACGACAGCTGTGACGGCGTCTTTGCGCAGTGTAAAGGGCTTGGTTGACCCCACCCCCCCTTGCGGGGAAGATCGAACCCTCCCGTTTCGTGGGGCGTCCGACGACAGCGACGACGACGACGTCGACGACGACGACGACGACGACGGTGACGGCGACGGCGGACGACGACGACGACGGCGACGACGACGGCGACACGACAACGTTGACAACGACGACGACGACGCCAACGACGACGACGACTACGACGACGACGACGACGACGACGACGACGACGACGATGACGACGACGACGACGACGACGGCGGCGGCGGCGGCGGCGGCGGCGGCGGAGACGACTGCGACGACGACGACGACGGCGACGGCGAGGACGAAGACGCCGACGACTTCGACGACGAGGACGACGACGACCACGGTGACGACGACGACGACCACGACGACGACGACGACGACGACGACGACGGCGACGGCCACGGTGGCGGCGACGCTACGGCGAGGACGAGGACTTCGACAAAGAGAACGACGGCGACGGCCACGGTGACGGCGACAGTGACCACGACGGCGGCTAAGACGACGATGACGACTTCGACGGCACGGGCGGCGGCACCGACGACGGATGACGACGACGACGTCGGCGACCACGACAACGGCGACGGCGGCGGCGGCCAGGACGAAGATGTCGCCGACGACTACGACGACGACGACGATGACGACGACCGCGACAGCGATGGCGAAGGCGACGGCGAGGACGAAGATGACTTCGACTACTACGACGTCGACGTCGACGACGACGCCGTTGACGACAACGGCGATGGTGACGGTGGCAGCGACGGCGATGGCCAGGACCAGGACGACGCAGATGACGACGACGACGACGACGACGACGACGACGACGACGACGACGATGACGACGACGACGACGACGACGACGACTCGTTCGGGGGGCGGGGGGTCCGGCCCTCCTGTTTTTTGTTGGGGTTGGCGGTTCCAGATCCTCCCAGTTCTTCTTTGCAGTGTGTGTGTGTGTGTGTGGTGTGTGTGGTGTGTGTGTGTGTGTGTGTGTCTGTGTGTCTGTGTGTGTGTGTGTGTGGGTGTGTGTGGTGTGTGTGTGTGGGGGGGGGGGGGGGGGGAAGGTCTGGACCTCCCGGCTGGTCGGAGGGGGTGGGGGCAGTGGCAGGGGTTTGGGGCAGAAGGGGGGCCCTCAGTTTCTGGCCCTCCCCTTCGGAGCTGTGCTCAGGGGAGGGGCCCCCTGGTCTCTGAGCCGCCTCTAGTCAGGAGGGAAAAAACACACAGACACAATTAATCGTCGATCCCCCAGAAGATATGGGAAAACATGGGAAGTGGGGGGGAAGACAAAAATCCAGAAACTATCGGAAAATATGGGGAATCCTGTTATTTGTGTGTCAGAGTGAGGGGGCCGAACGGTCATTCACTGTCCCTGGGTGCGTGGCTGATGTGGAATTCCGCGGTGCGGATTCTTGTTGTTGTTGTTGTTTGTTGTTGTTGTTTGTTGTCGTCGTCCCACCCGCAACCCGCCCCGCGACCCACCCGCGACCCACCCCGCGACCCACCCCGCGACCCACCCGCGACCACCCCGCGACCCACCCCCGACCCACCCCGCGACCCACCCCGCGACCCACCCCGCGACCCACCCCGCGACCCAACCCGCGACCCACCCCGCGACCCCCCCGCGGCCGCGACCCACCCGCGACCCACCCGCGACCCACCCGCGACCCACCCGCGACCTACCCCGCGACCCACCCGCGACCCACCTTCGACCCAAACCACGTTCAAGGTACAAACCACAATTTTCGGCGCCTGCGGCGGGCTTTTTTGCATTCCTTCCAAGTGGAGAGCCCGCGACACATCCCGTGACCAACTCGCGACCAACCCGCGACCCAAACCACGTTCAGGGTACAAACCACATTTTTCGGCGCCTGCGGCGGGCATATTTTGCATTCGTTTCAGGTGGAGAGCCCGCGGCCCACCCGCGACCACGTTCAGGGTACAAACCACATTTTCGGCGCCTGCGGCGGGCATCCTTTGCATTCGTTCCTTGTGGAGAACCCGCGGCCCACCCGCGACCCAAACCTCGTTCCGTGTACGAACCATTTTTTTTGGCGCTTGCGGCGGGCTGCTTTTGCATTCCTTCCAGGTGGAGGTGGAGAGCCCGCGACCCACCCGCGACCTAAACCACGTTCACTGAACAAACCAATGCCGCACAAGCGCGGCGGCGGATTCTTGCATGCCGTCTGAGCCCGCAAGGACCTCTTCACGCCCCGCACATCCACGCCAGCCCGTCCAGCAACTTTGCCCTGGCGAGTTGCCTTGATCAGAGAAGGCGGGGAGCATAAAGTGGAAAAAAAATTGCGTTGCAGTTATCTTGGGAAAGGAGGGGGAGGCAGGATGAGTAAACAGGGGACGAGGAGAACGCGGAAGAAGAGAGGATGTAAGGAGAACGTGGAAAAAGAAAAGGAGGAGGAGCAGGAGGACGAGGGGGAGGAGGGGGAGGAGGGGGAGGAGGAGGACGAGGAGGGGGAGGATGGGGAGGATGATGATGATGGACGACAATGGGAGGACGATGATGGAGGCCGATGAGGGGGAGGACGACAATGGGAGGACCATGATGAAAAGACGAGGGGGGGAGAGGGAGGACGAGGAAGAAGAGGAGGAGGAGGAGGAGGAGGAGGAGGACGACGAGGTGGAGGAGGAGGATGACGATGACGATGAGGACGAGGAAGAGGAGGAGGAGAAGGAGGAGGAAGAGGAGGAGAAAGAGGAGGAGGAGGAGGTGGAGGAGAGCGCCATCGACAAGGAAGGTGGGGGCCACGAGGTCCGCCGGCTCGACGACGCCCGCGTCGCCCGCGCCCGCCCCCTCACTCTTATCCGCAATTGCGGGGTGCTGTAATATTTATTTGTGTGTCCCAGGGCCCCTTCATGCAGACTCTGTGCATGCCAGCGGTGGTGGGAGGCGCTCCTGCGCTGTTTTCCTCCTCGAGCTGCGCGCGCGGAGCTGCGCCGGCTCGCTCAGGGTGGCAGCTCTGCCGACGGGGGGTCTGGAGTTGCCTGCCGTGCCTGCCTTGGCATCGCTGGGACGTGTGCATTTTTTCTCGGCGAGAACCATCGAGGACCATCCTGGACCATCGAGCAACAAAAAACAAGCACGGTACCGAAAAATGCACGGGGAATGGACGTCCGAGCGACGGCAGGCTGCCCCCCTCTCTCGCTCCGCTCCCTGCCTCCGCGCCGCTGCCCTTGGCCCATCGGTCGCGCCCTTCGCGCGCGTCGTGCAATTGCGGGCTCTGGTGTGGCGGCGTCGCGGGGCAGCTCGGGGCCGGCTGGTCGGGGGTGGGAGTGCAGTGGAGACGAGGGCGTTTCAGAGCCGACTCCGATCTGGACGTCGTGCCAGGCCGGGCCCTCCATGCTCGAGTGTTCGTTGTTCTGGGGCAGCTTCGTGGGGCCTTGGGCCTTCGGTGAGGGAGCTCGTGTTCTTACCTCCTCGTCGCCTCTGCCGCCGCATGCAGGCAGCACGCCGCGTCCGCGACGACCAGGCCCGCAGGAGAGTCCCGCGTCATCTCCGTCCTGGTCCTCCTCCGTCCGCATCCATCTGGGCTCAGGCTGTGTTGGCGCAGGGCGAGGCGGTGCCCTGGCGCGGGGGGGCGGCAGGCCCTTCCCCCGCTCCCCGCCCATCGAACACTCATTCCGATAGCTTGCCCGGAGCGGTTGGGTCAGCAGGTTCGCCTGGGCGCGCTGGGATGGCGTATGGCCGCGCGGGCCGGCGGTTGCGTCTCGCTGCGCGCCCCGCCTCAGGCTGGCTGCCGTGGCCTTCGCCGCGCTTGGGCCGCCACCGTGGGCGGCGCCGGCGCCCTCATCGACCGGCTGGGCAGGCAGCGGAGGTGGCGGCAGGCGCTCGCTCGGCTCGGGGGCATGCCGCGGCTGCGCCTCGCGCCAAGCGCGACGACGTGCGCCGCCGCGGTGGGCGCGTGCATGCGGGGGCACTGCTGGGAGGGCGCTGTCGCCTGCGTGCGGGCGGCCTGTGGGAGGGGCCTGAGGGTGGACGCGGTGATGTGCAGCGCGGCGGCGAGCGCGTGCGAGCGCGCGCACCGATGGGCCTGGTCTCTGGACCTGTTCGCCTGGATGCGGTGGAGAAGAGTGGAGGCGGACGTGGTGGCATGGAACTCAAAGATCAGCGCCCTGGCGAGGGGCAAGAGGTGGGAGGCCGCCCTCGCGGCCCTGGGCGAGATGGGTGGCACCCAGCTGTTGCCAGACACCGTGTCCTTCAACGCGGCCATCAGCGCCTGCGAGAGGGGCCAGCAGCACGGCGCCGCCCTTGAGCTCCTGCGCGCGACGGAGGCCCAGCGGGTGCCGCCAGACACGGTGACCTTCAACGCGTCGCTGAGCGCCTGCGAGAAGGGGGGGCAATGGGATCGTGCGCTGGAGATCTTGGGGCGCATGGGGCAGCTGCGGGTTCGCCGAGACGTGATCACCTGCAACGCCGCGATCAGCTGCGGGGAGAAGGCGCGGCAGTGGCGATGGGGGCTCGCCGTGTTCGGCCAGATGGGCGCGCAGGGCATACCGCGGGACGTCTTCTCCCACAACGCCGCGATCAGCTGCTGCGAGAAGGGCGAGCAGTGGACCGTCGCCCTGGGGCTGCTCGGGTCCTTGGCTCGCGCCCGACTGGAGGCCGACCTGGTGTCCTACAACTCGGCCCTCTCCGCCTGCGAGCGGGCGGGGAGGTGGGCCGTGTGCCTGCAGCTGCTCCGCGAGGCGCGCGGCGTCCGCCTGCGGCCCGACGCGGCGAGCTTCGTCACCGCCGCCCGCGCGTGCGAGGCGGGCCGCTGGTGGTCCACCTCGCTGGCGCTGCTGCGCGAGGCCGCCGCCAACCAGGCGGTGCTCAACGCGGCCATCGCCGCGTGCGGCGCGGTGGGGCGCTGGAGGCTGGCGCTGGCCGTGCTGGAGGAGATGTCGGCGGGGGCCTCCCTGGACGCCGACCTGGTCAGCTACGGCGCGGCGATCAGCGCCGGGGAGAAGGCGCAGCAGTGGGCGGCGGCCCTCTCCCTGCTGCGCACCCTGCGGGCCTCGCGCCGCCTCCCCGACGTGGTGGCCCTGTCCGCGGCGGCCAGCGCGTGCGAGAAGGGCGGCCGCTGGGAGCACGCCGTGGAGCTGCTGCGCCAGGCGCGGGCGCTGGCGCTGCGGCCCAACGCCGTGGCCCTCACGGCGGCCGCGAGCGCGTGCGGCGCCGTGCACCGCTGGCAGGGCGCGGTGCACCTGGCGGGCGCGATGCTGCGCTCGGAGCTCAGCCCCGACCAGGTCGTTTTCCAGGCGGTGAGCGGGGCGTGCTGGGCCGCCGGCCACGCGGCGCGCGCGGCGCGGCTGCTCCGCGGCGCCGGGCGCGCGGCGCCCGCCGACGGCCCCGGCGGCGGCGCCCTCCAGGCGGCTCTGCTGGCCGAGCCGCTGCGGGAGCCCGCCCGGCACCTGCGGGCGCTGGCGCTGGCCACGGCGGAGCGAGGGCTGCGGGAGAGCCTCGCAGAGGTTCACCACCCACCAACCCACCCCAACCCAACCCGAAGGCCCCGATTTGCCATCCATTTCCAGTGGGGGGGGGTCGGGGACCATCGAAAAAACACGTATGGAACCCATACCCCCCCCAACCCGAAATTCGGGTCTTCGGGTTGGGTTGGGGTGGTCTGGTAGGTAGTCAGAGGTCTGCCCCTCGGGCTTCGCGCCGGTCCGGCCGCGCCCGCCGCCTCGTCCACGCAGCGCCGCCAGGCCGGGGAGGGCCTCCCCGCCGCACCTCGTCGACAGCATGCCCGCCGGCTGCGCCCGGCACTGCCTGGACCTGCGGGGCATCCTCTGGGTGCGGGGCGCGCGGCGGGCTCCTCCTTCTCGGATCCGCGCCCCCCTCCACAGCAGATCACGCTCGGTCTCCTCCTCGTCGTCGCTCTCTTCCTCTATTATTTGCCATCCTCATCCTGACTCATGCTCCTACCCCTCGTCATCCTTCCTCCTATTTCTTCTTACTTCTCTCATCCTCCATCTTCTTCCGCTCGTCCTCCTCCTCCTCCTCCTCCTCCTCCTCCTCCTCCTCCTCCTCCTCCTCCTCCCCACCCTCCTCCAGTCGACCGCGGCAGTAGGGATAGGGAGCTTCAGCAATGCGGCCACTGCACCGCTGTCTATCCAGGCCATCCCTACCAGTGTTTCAGGCCTGCTCGCCGGCTCCTGGGGCCTTTGGCCTGCTGTCGCTGTCGCTTTGACCCGAAGGAGGAAGAGGAGGAGGACTAGCTGGAGGAGGAGGAGGAGGAGGAGGAGGAGGAGGAGGAGGAGGAGGAGGAGGGTGGGGAGTAGGGCGAGGAGGAGGAGGACGAGGAGGAGGGCTAGGAGGAGGAGGAGGAGGAGGAGGAGGAGGAGGAGGAGGAGGAGGAGGAGGAGGAGGAGGAGAGGGGGAGGATGAGGAGGTGGGGGGATGAGGAGGGGGGAGGAGGGGAGGAGGGGGGAGGAGGGGGGAGGAGGGGGAGGTGGTGGAGGAGGAGGAGGAGGAGGAGGAGGAGGAGGAGGAGGAGGAGGGGGAGGAGGAGGGAGAGGGAGAGGAGGTGGAGGAGGAGGAGGAGGAGGGGGAGGAGGAGGAAAAGGAGGAGGAGGAGGAGGAGGAGAAGGAGGAGGAGGAGGAGGAGGAGGAGAAGGAGGAGGAGGAGGAGGTTGTATCTGTGTCTACGCCTGGTTGGTCCCCGATGGATGGCTTTCCAGCGCTCTGCCCTTCGACGGCCCTGGAAGCGCTGGGGCTCCGTGCGGGAGCGTCCAGCTGCGCGGTCTCCCGGTTCTCCGCAGCGTTGCGAGTGCAGCCGCGAGGTGTTCTCGGCTTCCTCGCGGGAGGCAGGAGAGGGGAACGGGAAGAGAGGCTGGAGGGAGAAGGGATGGAGTAAAAGGAAGACGGAGGCAGGAGGCATGAGGAGGCATGAGGAGGAGGAGGAGGAGGAGGAGGAGGAGGAGGAGGAGGAGGAGGAGGAGGAGGATCGGGCGGAGTGGGAGGAGGAGGGGGGAGAATGAGAAGGGGGGAAAGGAGGCGGGGGCGGAGGGGGGGGGGGGGGGAAGTAGGAGGAGGAGGAGAAGGAATAGGAGCAGGAGGAGGAGGAGGAGGAGGAGGAGGAGGAAGAGAGAGGGTGGGGGCTTCAGGCTGGAGAGAGGAGCAGCAGCAGCAGGAGCAACCAGGGACGCACGCCTGCCTTCACACTCTCTGTTGGCCGCCGTTGGGGTCCCCCGAAGCAGTTTGACGGGGGAGCTGAACCGATAACTCCGACACGCGTGTTAGACATTTCAACGTTCTTCGGGTTGAGACTTCGATTGCGCGGACGAGGAAGCGGAAGGATCGTGTGAAGCAGAAGTTGACGATTAGTGCAATGCCTCGTGTTCTGCTGTTCTGCCATTTGAACCTTCTGTTCTGCCGCAGGCGGACCCCACGTTGAAGGCATGGTCCGAGCGGCTGCCGGGCCTGGTCGCGAAGGCGCGCGCAGAGTGCGGATTGCCTTTCGCGCGGGTGCGCGTCGTGCCGCAGCACGAGTCCGCGGACCCCCGACCCGATTCGGCCTTCACGCAGTGGGTGGAGCTGGCAGTGCTACCTGCACCTGTGGCCCCTTCTAAACCTGACTCCTCCCACCTGACCCGCTCCACCATTCCTTTCCTTTCTGCCTTGTTCGTTGCGTGTTCTGGCGAGGGTGAGGAGAATTACAGCGGGTGGGACCCGTGATGACGGGGTGATGCATCAATAGTTCTAGCTGCTACACCCGTAATAGCGGCGTGGGCTCGCTGCATTTGTCTTGACGTCCGTTTTCGTTCTAGCTCCAAAACCTGATCTCGGCGTCATCACAACATACTACTACTGTGTATGTGCCCCGCCCCCCCAGGGGCGGCGCCCGCACCGACAAATCTTGTAGTATCTGCGTCGTGGCCGGCGCTTTCTGGCCATACCGCTTGGGAAACGATGTAAGACAAGGTGGGTGTACTAGATGTTCGGGTCGGCCGCGCGCCTCCAAGGAGGACATACACAGTACTGTCAGGTCTATGTGCGTCCCGTAATCCTCCTGCCTCCCTCATCCCTTCTCCCTACTCGCCCCACTCTCCTCCTCCCCGCTCCCCCCGTGGCCCTCGGGGACCGCGGCCCTGGTCGGCGCTGTTGCTCATCGTGAGACTTTACGGGCCGGTGGGCTGATTGCTCGAGGGTTCCCGAGGAGCCTTGGCCCCGACCCTCTGGCCCGCCCCTGGTCCTCCATCGTCCACTCCCCATTCCATCTCGGTTCCCTTCCCCCACCCTTTCTCCTCCCGTCCTTTCCGTCCACCGTCCACGCCTCTCTCTTCCACCTCTCTTCCCTTCCAGTCCACCGTATTCCCCCATCGTCATCCTCATCACCTGCATCTTGTGTTTCCTACCCTGCTCCCCATTCCCCTCCCCCTCCCTTTCCTTTCTGCGGTGCCCTTTCTTGTCTCTTTTCCTCCTCCTCCTCCTCCTCCTCCTCCTCCTCCTTCTCCTCCTCCTTCTCCTTCTCCCCCTCCTCCTCCTCCTCCTCCTCCTCCTCCTCCTCCTCCTCCTCCTGTCCCCCTCTTCATTCGAGGTTCGGGGGGAGTGGAGGAAGAGGAGGGGAGAATTGAGAAGGGGGGAAAGGAGGCGGGGGCGGAGGGGGGGGGGGGGAAGTAGGGGGAGGAGAAGGAATAGGAGGAGGAGGAGGAGGATGAGGAGGAGGGGGAGGAGGAGGAGGAGGAAGGGCGAAGCGAAGGCGAGGAGGAGGAGGAGGAGAGCAGCGAGAACATCGAGGACGGCGAAGAGGAGGAGAGGGAGAGCGGGGCCCGGACCCCCCGTCTAGAGGGCATGAGCGGGGAGGAGGCAGACTCCTCCGCGAGGAGGGAGACGGGGGGGGGCGTCGGAAGCGCTGGTGGGAGCCGCCGCTGCGCTCGGAGGGCGCATGCCGCTCGTGAGTGCAGGGAGCCCAGGTTCCGCCACACGCAGAGGGGCGCAGAGGGGGAAGGCAGAGGGCTTCTCGGGAGCACCCCTCTGCTTCTTGGCAGGCGCGGGCCCCCATCTGTAGACGTGAGGCCGGCGCCTTCTGAGAAGCAGCCTCCTTCCAAGAAGCCCTCCCCCCACCCCTCCACCCCCTTTGTGCGCGCCGCCGGCAGGTGGCGGGGGGGGGCACAGGGATGTGGGATGGGCCACGGGCCCCCCATGGCAACCTCCCTGGTGGCCCAGCATCATGATGCTCCTGCCTACTGTTTAGCCTTGATCGCCAGAGAGAATTCCGAGCACCAGAAAGGTACCCCAAAACTCGAGGGTTTTGAAGTGTCGGGCCCTGGGTGACACTCATTCGACGCTGCTTCGACACTGTTTCGATACTTGTTCGGCACTTTTCCGGGTGCTCGAAATTCTAATTGGCATGTGGTCCTTAAGTACGATGGGAGCAACATAGCCCTGGAGACCTAGCAGTGCATGATCATCGCGGGGGGTGGGCGGTTCCCGCCCGACTGGGGTGCTCTTACATGCTCTTGCCATGACGACATTCGGTCCGCCATGATCCCAGCACGCATGGAGTCGCATGGAGCAATTGCGGCTCTTTTCTGGCCTGTGGCCAGCCTCGTGGGTCGTGTTGGGGCGATGCTGCGACGTCGTGGGGGCCTCGTCGGGCTTGCTTGGCGGCTGCCGCCTCTTTTTCTGTCTCAGGCTGCCTGGGGACATGTGGGAGCGGTACCCTCGTGGGTCGTGTCGAAGGCATATTGAGCGGTCGATCCCCCCCTGTGGAAAAGCGATGCAGCAGTTGTATCCAATTCTTGCCCCCGCCCTCCCCCCCACCCCTGTGGACCCCCGACGTTGATGTTGAGTCAGCCGTTGCCGACGGCGGAAAAATCGGGTCGCGCAGCGTACGCACAAACATTGAACTTGAGGGGGGCGGGGAGACGGACCGCGCGCGAGGGTTGCATAATTGTTCAAGAGAAGCGCAGGATCCCCAGAGGGGGCAAATTCTCGAAGGACGTGGCTCCGAATTCATCACTGGCGTCGACGGGGGGAACGCGCCCTTCTCGGTCGTAGTTCGAAGATCACGGCCTCTCTCAGCGGGTCTCAAGGAGGCCTGGACTGTTGTCCGCACTGGTGGTTCCTTGATCACCGCCAGCGTCAAGAGCTCCCTCATCCCACTCTTCGGTGGTTCAAAGATGGGGTCCTCAAGGATGGGGTCCTAAGGACAAGGTGCCTCGAACAATGTAAGTCCACCCTCGGATCCAATCATACAACCCTCGTCAAAATTAACCTCAGAAATGGGGAACACGCCCCTGCGATGTCGGCGCGTCCTTCAATGTCGATAGACGCCCCTCCAATGTCGGGGCCAGGGCACAGGTGGTCTGACCGGGAACGACTCGGAAGTTCGATGATGACCGACGTTGGAAGGGCGGCGCATACAAGTGCCTCGCAGTCATTAGACAGTTCAGCCACGCAGGACATTTGTGAGGTTATATGTTCTTGAACGGTTTGAGCTTGGGCTTTTTGAATTCGGTGATGTCAATACCTGCTAAACGATCCATGGAAGTTTACACATCGGAGTGCCCTCTCTCACCTGTCCCCGCTCTCTCCCCTCCATAGCATGTCTTCGGCTTAAAGACGGGCGGCACGCCGCATGCCCGCCTCCGGCGGGCCCGCTGCGCTGCCGGCCTTGTGCGTGGCGCTGATAGCTGGTCTGGACTGGCGAGCGAGCCCCCTCCGGCCTGGACCCGTGCCACGGAGTGAGGCCCTGGTGTGGCTCGACGGGGGCGCCGACGCCGGCGTCGAGGCCTTGTTGACGGCTCCGACTCCCACGGGGGAAGAGTGGTGCGCTGATCTCCCTCGCGGTGCTCTCGCCCGGGTGAGCTACGACGACGACGTCAGGGACCTCGAGCGTGTCGTGGTTTGGCCCTCGCGGCGAGGGGAAGCTGTCGAGCGGGTGGGTCTGCACTTCTACTGGGTCCTCTCGCCCGACGGCAACTGGTGGAGGGAGCTGCTCTCAGGGGCCTCACCTACCGACGGCCCTTCGGACGACGAGCGCATCGCCCGGGTGAGCTACGACGACGACGTCAGGGACCTCGAGCGTGTCGTGGTTTGGCCCTCGCGGCGAGGGGAAGCTGTCGAGCGGGTGGGTCTGCACTTCTACTGGGTCCTCTCGCCCGACGGCAACTGGTGGAGGGAGCTGCTCTCAGGGGCCTCACCTACCGACGGCCCTTCGGACGACGAGCGCATCGCCGACGGGGGCGCCTCGCCTGCTGATGGCCGGAAGCTGTGCAGCTTCCGCGAGCGGCCGACCCCTACTCGGCTCGTGGAGCCGGCCGACGGGTGCCGACTGGCGATGGAGGCTCGCGGGCAGGCGGCTGCCGGGGGGCCCGCCCACGTGGAGCTCGCCTCTGGCGTGCTGCTGGAAGGCGGGGAGGTGTCCCCGTGGGCCGCGCCGCCGTGGCCGTCGCACCGACTCCACGGGAGGCAGGGGCACGTCTGGGTTGCTTTTGGTTTTTTTTGTTTTTGTTTTGGTTTTTTTGACCGAGCCAGTTTGTTCGACCTGGACATCGGCACGCTCGCGGACCCGCGAACGAGGAGCTCATTGGCGCTAGGGTATTGGTTTTTCTGTTGGCTTTTTTTTTTGGGATTTTTTTCGTTTTCTGGATTTTTGTTGTTGGATTGTTGGATTTGGTTTTTTGGGTGTTTTTTTGGATTTGTTTTTTTGTGGATTGGTGGATTTGGTCTGGTGGATTTTTTTTTTGTTGTTTGGTGTTTGGTGGATTGGGTTTATTTGGGTTGTTTGCTTTTTTTTGTTTACTCCTCTTTGTTGTGCTTTTGGATTTTGGCAGGGGGGTTACTTCGTTTTTGTTGGATTGTGGATTTTTTTTATGGTTATTTTTTTTTTTTTGGTGGTTTGCCTTTCTGTGTTCTGGTTGGTGTGTGGTTTTTTTTGGTTGTTTGTTTTGGATTGGATGTTGTTTTTCTTTTTTTTGGATTGGGTGCCCCCGGGCTTCGTCGCGGACGGGCGTTTCGTCGGGAGCTGGTGCCGCGGGACGGCGGGGCAGGCCGGGCGTCACGCCGTGTGGCCGAGCTGGGCCGTCTCCTGGAGGTGGCAGTTCCCGTGGCGACGCTCGGCTCCTCTTCCCCGGGCGGTGTCCTGGATGGCGCCGCTGCCAGCGGCGCGGAGGGCGCTCCCGCCCGGGATGGCGCTCCGTCGGCTGATGCTTTGGCTGACGCCGCTCGAGATGGCACTCGCATGTTCTGGATCGAGTGGGACGGCCAAGGGGAGCGGTACAAGGGGTTCAGAGAGGCCGCGAACGAATCGGCGGACTGTGTCGAGGGCCACCAGCGTCAGGAGGACGGCCTGACTCGCCTGCACACCTGCAAGATGATGTACCACACGATGGGCACCCCTCGGAGATGGCTCGAGAAGTTCTTGAGTGACAAGCACGTCGTGCACGCCGACCGGGTCGCCCCTGGGCCCTGGCCGCCGATGGAGGTGTTCGAGGAGGCCGTGTCCTTCGACCAGGCCAACCTGGGGGGGCTCGCTCTCCTTGTGGTGGCCGAGCGCCGGCTCAACGTGACCGTGGACGCCTACAAGTGCGCGGGCACCCCCTCGTTCGCCACCGCCAAGTACTTGGCTCCGCTGGGCGAGTCAGACGAGTCGACGGCGCCGCCGCCGAGGAGCCACGTGGCCTACCACATGAAGGAGGCCTGTGGGGTCGAGCAGTCCGTGATGAAGGCCGAGGCTGCGGATGCTCGTGTGACGTCGGGATCTGCTGCAATCCAGCCGGGCGCTGAGGGTGCCACCACAAGGATCGGCGGTGGGGACAGGGGGGGAGGTCGCTGCGGTCGTGTCCGCGGAGGTCGCACCCCGGGGCCCCCCCCGCCGGTCCAGTCATGACCGAGAAGGCACAGCCGGGGGAGTGGGCCCCCCCCGGGTGGTACCACATTCTGGCCCGCGCCTCACCGCTGCCGCCGTCCGATTTGAGAGAGACTTGTTCCCCGTGCCGATGATGGCTGCGCCGGGCGGCTCCGCCCGTGGGCGCAGGTCTCAGCATAGGACTCGCGCTCGGCAGCACGAGGTGGAATTGGTGAATCGCGCCCTCCGCAGCTTGAACTGGTTGGCCGGCTTCAAGGGCGCGGCCGCTTCACCGAGTCCGGGCGCAACGACCCTGGACAAGCATGCAGCCCTTCAGCAGCACTTGCTTCGTGAAGCTCATCGGCGACAGGCCGCAGCTCCGCAGGTGATGCCGAGGGCGGAGGCAGCCCTGAGGGAGCTGCTCCGGGGGCAGTCCGTGTACGAGACGGACTTGGCCCCAAGGAACCTCGTCTCCTACCTGCCCGGCAAGGTCTCACTCCCCGACAGCGTGCTGGACTGCCGCTTCATCGAGGATATCGTGAGCCCTGGGTGCCGCTCGTTCTTGGAGGAGAACCACAAGCGTATGAGGTTGGAGCCGGAGTCAGTCAACTTCGACAGCATGCCGCGGCTATACATGGACCCGGTGCTGAAGAGGAACCCCAAATCCTACCGTACCTTTCTGCGGGATCTTGCTGGACGCGGACTTCTTGGTGTAACGGCTAGGCCCGCCGAGTCGGTGGGCCTGTTTTTCGTAGCTAAAACGAACGGGGCACAGCGTATGATAATTGATGCGAGGCGGAGCAACGGCCACTTCAGAGCCCCGCCAGGCGCGCAGCTTCTCAGCAGTGAGGGTTTCGGCCGGATCGAGATTGAGTTGCCGCCTGGTGTTCTGCCCTCGTCGGTTGAGGGGCAGCGGCTCCTGGACGCCTTCGCCGTCTACGTGGCCACCACCGACGTGAAGGACTGCTTCTACCGGACGCGCGTGCGCGAGGACCTTGGCCGCTACTTCTGCCTGCCCGCCGTCCCCAAGTACGTGTTCGACGGCCTGCAGGTGGCCGGCGTCCCGGCGGAGACCCCGCCAGACGCTCCCGTGCGGCCCTACTTGGCCGTGCTGCCCATGGGGTTCACGTGGTCGTTGTACCTGGCCCAGGCGGCGAATGAGGACAGGGCGTGCCGAAGCCCCAGCCTGTGCAAGGCGATGCCGGCTGGCAGGCAGCAGCCCTTGATTCAGGACCAGGCCGAGGCCTTCGTTCTTCGCGCCGCCTCGCGCGGGGTCGGGGGCGCCTACGTGCACGTGGACAACCTAGGCGCCGTGTCGGACGACGCCGATCTCCGTGAGAGGATGGTGTCAGAATGGGGCGATCTTTTCGAGCCGGTCGGGCTGGCGCTCCACAAGTCAGAGTCCCACGGGGGCGCTGGTGAGGCTCTCGGCACCGAGCTTGACGGCGTCCGCCTTCGCTCGGGGATCACCTCGAGCCGGGTTTGGAAGCTCGAGCGAGGCTTAACTGGCCTTCTCGCTCGGGGGCGTTGCAGCGGCCAGGCGCTTGAAAAAGTAATCGGGCATTGCACGTTTTGCGGCCTGGCGGCTCGTGAGTCCCTGTCTATCTTCCACACTGTCTATAAGTTCATTTCGGTTCAGTATCTCGACGCGGGCCCGATGTGGCCCGAAGTGGTCGAGGAGCTCGTAGCTTTTAGAGGGGTCCTTTTACTTCTGGGCCGCGACTGGTGGCTGCCATGGAACCCTTGCGTTTTAGAAACCGACGCCAGCCTAGCGGGCTGGGCGATGGCCCAAAGCTTCTGGGACCCAGCTCAGGTCGCCGGCGTCGGTCGTGTCAGCGAGCGCTCCCGTTTCAGGCGCGTCGGTGCTCACTCCGCTCGGGAATCCGCACTCACCTCCGCCCACCTCTTCCGTGACGAGTCAGGCGAGTGGAGAAGCCAGCTCCTAGGAGACGATCTTCTTTCAGACGACTGGGGGGTCGTTGCGGGTTTTCCCGAAGTCCCCTGGCAGCTCCTCCGGGGCTCGGCCTGGAAAACCGTCCGGAAGGGGGTTTGGGGCCTTAGCGAGGGCATTCTGGTGCTGGAGGCCCGGGTCTTGGTGAAGGCCATCCGTAGGCTCGCCAGGACCAGACACGGGTCTTGCATCAGACAACTTTTCTTGTGTGACAATATGGCCGTGGTCCTAGCTTTTGCCCGCTCGAGGAGTCAGGACTTCAAGCTTCTGGTCCAGATTCGACGCTTCAACGCTTACGCTCTTGCCCTTGGCATCGCCCCATATTTTAGATGGATCCCTTCGGAGTTTAACCAGAGCGATGCCGGGAGCCGCGATCACTCGGAAGTCTCGTCCAAATTGCTAACCGATGTCCTGGATCAGCAGGTTAGGATCTCGTCCCCTTCTTCTCTCTCTGCTCTCCGTAGCCGTATTGGCTCAAACTATGTTCAGGCCTCCCTCGTTTCCGTGCCTGAGGAGTCTGTCCCGACGGATGCGTGCTCGGACGCTGCAGCCGACGTGGGCCCCAGTGCGGCCGATCCCTCCAGGGCCGCTACGTGTTCGGCCGAGACCTGGCGTTCGCCCGCCGCCTTGCCCGAGTGCTCCGCTGGCGGCGAGGGCGAGGGCGAGAATGCTGACGGGGCCCCAGAGAGCGACGGAGGCACGTGGCCCCAGAGCCCGCCTCGACGTGCCGACGGGGGTCCACGGCGCCCGACCGGCCCAGACATGCTTGGAGCGCCGCCCTTGCCAGCCGCCGACGTCGCCTCCTGTGGCGCTCGAGGACCTCGCTCCCGCGGCCTCCGCTGGCGACGACGAGGCGGGCGCCGAGGGAGAGGGCGAGTCGAGCGGGCCCGACAACGTGGTGAACCATGCGACGGCGGCTTCGAGGAGATCTCGCCGCCTCCAGGACTCCCGGCGCCAACGCCAAGCGGCCCTCCACACGGACATGTTCATGCAGGCCGTTGTCGGGGGGCCCGCGTTGCTGGAGCGTCTGGCGGTGACTCGCCGGGCGAGGGAACGCTACGCCAATTATCTCGATCGTTCTTACTCGCATGCCGACCCGACCAACGACAAGCTCATGAGGGGCACGAACGAGGCCGTGGACTGCTGGGCGTGCGACTACTTCAACGCGATGTACCTGTCCGAGGAGCAGAGCGGCCTGGAGGACCAGACGGGAACTGCCCTGGTGGGCCGGCGCCCAGCTTTCGACCAGCGGGGCGGGGGAGCCCCGCCACGGACGTGGCGAGCGCTGGAGGCGTGGAGACAACGGGCGCCTCCGCGGACCCGCCAAGCACTGCCGTTCGCCGTGCAGTCGCCGGGGGTGTGGCTGCTGGCGGACAGGGGCCTCCCGCTCATGGCTCTGTCCTTAGCGGTGGGCCTCTCCGCCTGTTCCAGGTCCTCTTCTCTGGTGGCAGCTCTAAGGTGCGCCCTGGTCCCACCGCCGCGTGCAACAGTGGGCAGCTGGAACCTTCCGACTCACCCGGAGGAGGAGGGAAGACCGAGCAAAACAAATCGCTACAACGAGGAGTGCCTCCTGGACTCGAGTTACTTCCAGGGGGCAGGCCCTCTATTCCCCGAGCCCGAAGTGAGCGGAGACCGGCCAATGCTGTGGCCTTTCGCGTACCTAGAGCTTTCAAAGGCGGTGCAACTGGCGGCGGCCGAGGACGGGGTCGACAGGCTGACACTGTACCACCTCCGCCGCTCAGGCGCGAGCATCGACGCCAGCAGGCTCTCGCGTACCCTAGAGGAGATGCGGATGCGGACCTGGCAGTCGCTCGTGCCAAGCTAAGGCGGACCTCCCGCGGCTGTCGCGAGAAACGCCTCGCCGCACAGCGTTTTGGCCTCAGAGGCCGGTACGTAGCGGACTTTTTTGCCGGGAGCCGGTGCATCTCGCGAGCAGGAGATAAGTTAGGCTTCAGGACACGCAGTTGGGATGTAGCCCACGATCCAGTCTGGCAGAATCTTGTTGACCCAAAGGTCCTTCGGGCAATCCGACGCGACGCCCGTCGGGGCCTAATATTGGCAGCAACTTTGGCCCCTTCTTGCCAAACCTTTTCAATCGCGCGGGATCGGACAGCAAAGATCCGGTCCCCGGACATGCCCTGGGGGTTGCCCAGACAGCTGCTCAGCGCCACAGACCGAGAGAAAGTCAAAGTAGGCAATCAGATTGCCCACGCCGCCATAGGGTTATTTGCTCTTTTCCATCAGCTCAAGATCCCTGCCGTTCTTGAGCACCCGCTCACCTCTCGTCTGTGGCACACCGCAGAGATCCAAGCTCTAGCCCACTTGCCGCATGTCAGTTTAGTTGAATTACACCAGTGCCAATTCAGAGCCCTATGTAAGAAGCCAACCCGCCTGATGTTCTGTCACGTTGCAGTTGACGACCTTAAGAATCTGTGCAGAAAATGCTGTGGTCAGAAAGGACGGTGCTCGCGGACAGGCCTCCCTCACTTCCAGCTCGAAGGAAGCGCCCGCGCCCGTCCAGCGGCCGCCTGCCCGCCTGAGCTCGCACACTGTATAGTTCGAGCGCTCACTGCCGCTTGCGTCGCCACGTTCGGATACAACTCTAGATCCCTCCCTTCCCAACCCTAGTGAACTCCCGTATTCGGGAAGCTTGGGGAGGAGTGAGAGCGTGCAACGACTTTAACCTCTGGCCTGGACGTTTCGAGGCTTTCGTCAGATTCATGTCCCTGCTATGTGAAAAAAAAGAAGTGGCTCTATATGTTCTTGAACGGTTTGAGCTTGGGCTTTTTGAATTCGGTGATGTCAATGCCTGCTAAACGACCCATGGAAGTTTACACATCGGAGTGCCCTCTCTCACCTGTCCCCGCTCTCTCCCCTCCATAGCCTGTCTTCGGCTCCCACCCTCCCACCCTGGGAGGAGTGAGAGCGTGCAACGACTTTAACCTCTGGCCTGGACGTTTCGAGGCTTTCGTCAGATTCATGTCCCTGCAATGTGAAAAAAAGAAGTGGCT
>CAUYUJ010015300.1:0-87500 GCA_963575745.1 Prorocentrum cordatum
GATGGTCATTGTCGCGAGCTCGTTGTAGGCGTAGAACCACAAGCCCGACGCGATCATGTTCCACAAGACGATCTTGCTCGTCTTGCAGAGTTGGAGAAAAGCACCGAATTTCCTCCCCTCAGTGGCCAACATGAGCACGAGGCAGAAAAGGAACGAATTTATCATCGTGATCGCGAACTGGTTACCCACGCCGCCCAAGCGGTCTTTCAGGCCCTCCGTGACCATCAGCTTCTTGTTCTCGTTCGCCTTGAACGCGGCGAAGACGTTGGCGAGGGCCGCCGTGAAGAGTGCGGCCCACGCGAAGTCCAGCTCGCCCAAAGACGCCAAGACCACGCCGCCAATCACCGGAATCAAACACAACCACTTGGCGGTGCTCACCTTGGAGCCGTAGAACAAGGTACCGATCAGCGCCGCAAAAGCTGGCTCCGCGGCCTTAACGATCTGGCCGAAGGAGACGGCCCCGGCCGAAAGGGCGAACACGGAGAAGGCGTGGGCGGCCGCGGAGCAGAAGCCCACGGGCAGCGTGGCCTTCCAATCGTCAAAGGTGATCTTCGGGAGAGCGCGGGCGTCCGGGTAGCCCCACAGGAAGAGCGCCCAGACGCAGCCGAAGCCGAGCTGCATGGTGGCAATCGACATGGGGAAGCCGGCCGCGCCCCCGGCGGCGTTCAGGGCGAGCTTGTTCGTGATGTTGTAGTAGTAGTTGCCCAGGTACCAGAAGAGAAAGTAGGCGAGCAGGGTGAAGTCCACCCCCTTCCTCTGCGGGGACGGCAGCGACAGCCCAGCCGCGGCAGGCACCCCCTGGCGGGAGGGCCCGGCGACGGCGGGCCCCTGGGCGACCGGGGCGCGCGCGCCCGCCAGGCCCCCGGCGGCCGCTCGGCTGCTGGTCGAGGCGGGCCGCGGCGCCGCGAACGCCCACGACAGCCCGAGGGTGGCGCACAGCGCCGCCGCCCAGCACGCCGCGCGGAGCGCAGGGGCGGACCTGCGCCGCATCGCGGCGCCCGGCATGGCTCCGCTTGCGAGTGGCGGGCGGGGCAGCTGCGACGAAGCGCGCGCGGACTAGCCGAAACGCTTGAGCCAAAACGGCTGCGGAAAGGAGGAAGAGGAGAAGGAGGACGAGGAGGAGGGAGAGGGGGGAGAAGAGAATAGGGCGGAGGAGCAGAAGGAGAAGAAGGAAGGTCCAGGAGGAGGAGGAGGAGGAGGAGGAGGAGGAGGAGGAAGGGCAAGGAGGAAGGGAGAAGATGGCCCAAACGCCCGCAACCGACCTGCAGACGGCACCTCATTAGCAGGGCCTACTCACAGGGCCATGCACCGCGCCGCGGCTCCCAGCAGTCGGCGATGCCCAGCAAGGAAGGCGAGCCTTCTTCTTCTTCTTCTCCTCCTCCTCCTCCTCCTCCTCCACCACCTCCTCCTCCTCCTCCTCCTCCTCCTCCTCCTCCTCCTCCTCCCCTCCCCTCCACTTTCCTCCTCCTCCGGGAAGCCATACCACCTCCTTCCTGCCACCTCCTCCCACCTCCTCCTCCTCCTCCTCTCATACCTCTTCCAACATCGTTCCTCCTCCTCCTGCTCCTCCTCCTCCATCATCATCATCATCACATCACATACAGCAGCAGCAAGCATATCAGCAGCATCAAACAGCACATCAGCATCAGCCCATCACATGCAGCATATCATTATCATCATCAGCATCCATCATCATCAAGCATCCCTCATCCTCCATCCTACCACATCCAAATCCACACCTCCACCCTCTCGTGCACCTCCTCGTCCTCACAACTCCTCCGCCTCTCCTCCTCCTCCTCCTCCTCCTTCTCCTCCTCCTCCTCCTCCTCCTCCTCCTCCTCATCATCATCGTCCTCCTCCTCCTCCTCCTCCTCCTCGTCCTCGTCCTCGTCCTCGTCCTCGTCCTCGTCCTTCTCCATTCCTATTATGAAGAACTCCTCCCTGTCGCACCCCGAGGCCGGTCGGAAGGGCAGGCCGGGCGTTGCGCCTGAGACTTCCTTACAGTGTGAGCCTGAAGCTTGAAAACTGGCGACAGCTTCACAGATGGAGGGCGGGTAGTTTTCAAAATGTGGATCTCGCTTTAGCGCTGCGCAGATTAGTTTTCAAAATTTGCATAGAGTTTCACAGATTCAGGGCGGATCGCTTTCCAAATGTGGCTCTCGCCTCAGCGCCGCGAAGATTCGTTTTGCAAGTTTGCAAGAGTTTTACGAATTGAGGGCGGGTGGTGTTCAAATGTGGCTCGCGCCTGAGCGCCGCGCACGCTCGTCTCAAGAAAAAGTAAGAGCTTCACAGATTGAGGGCGGGTCGTTTTCAATATGTGGCTCTCGCCTTAGCGCCGAGCAGGTGCGTTTTCAAAATATGCAATGGCATCGCGGATTGGGGGGGGCTTCTTTTCAACATGTGGCCCTCGCCTTAGCGCCGCGCGCATTCGCTTACCAAAAAAACCGAAGTTTAGCGGATTCCCATGGTTACCCTTCCAGAATTGGTGTTTCCGAAAGATTCAGGATTGTCGGGGCGCAACACATATTTTGATTCACAGTGTTGAGGTCCCAGGAATGTTGTTCTGGCATGATTCAAGATCGCCAAGATCCAACAGTCAGGTTGACTCGTGACGCTGAGATCCTGAGAATGGTGTTGTTGTACGCTTCAGGATGTTCACACGGTTGTCTCCCAACGGGGCACTTCCTTCAGTGGAAGTGAACCCTTGCATGAAGCCTATGAAGAGGAAGCTTGGAGGGAGGGTGTATCCCAAAATCGTTGATGAGTCTTAGGTTTGCACTGGTCCTCCTCTCCATCCTTTTTTTCCTTAGAAACAACTCCTCCCTGTCGCACCTCGAGGCGTGTCGGTAGGGCGGGTCGGGCGTTTCGCCCGAGACTGCCTTGAAAAATATGAGCCTGAAGCTTAGAAACTGGAGATCTTCGCGGATGGATGGCGGGCCGTTGTCAAAATATAGCTCTCGCCTTTGAGCGCCGCGCACATTCGTCTAAAAAATCTGTAAGTGCTTACCGATGGAGGGCCAATGATTTTCACACTGTGGTTCTCGCATTCGCGCCGCGCACATTCGTCCTAAACGTTTGCAAGGAAGTCACGGGTGAAGGGCAGTCCCGTATCAAAATGTGGCTCTCGTCCTAGCGCCGCGCGCATTCGCCTTAAGAGCTTACAGCAGTACCAAGGATTATGATGGCTGACGTTCCAGAAACGGTGTTTCGAACTGTAAGGGCGCGAGAGCTACCTTTGATTCGCGGTGCTGGAGCCCCAGAACGGCGTTCTGGCACGATTCAGGACCGTCAGGACGCAAGATTTTCAGACGGATGTCTTCCAACAATGAACTCTTCTAGGGGTTGAACGCAATGTCGTTGATGAAGCTTGGATTTACACTGGTCATCCGCCTCCTCCTCCTCCTCCTCCTCCTCCTCCTCCTTTCTCGTCCCCCTTCCCTCTTCTATCCGCTCCATACTCCCTGATGTACTCGTTTGACGTTCCTGTCTGTTGCTTCCATATCCGCTGCCCCAGCCAGTACCCCAGACCATCAGGCCACCCCATTGATCCTGACTCACGCGCCTCCTCCACTTAGTGGCACCTGTCCCGTCAGCAACGGCCCCCAATGGCAAGGTGTATTCATTTCCATCTAGTCGTACAGGGGCAAGCCACCCTCAAAGGCTGTGCAATCAAGCAGTATCCTCCTGCTCCTCCTCCTCCTCCTCCTCCACCTCCTCCTCCTCCTCCTCCTCCTCCTCCTCCTCCTCCTCCCTCCTCCCTCCTCCCGCCTCCCTCCACCCTCCTCCCTCCTCCCTCCTCCCTCCTCCCTCCTCCTCCCCCCCCTCCTGCCTCCTCCTCCCTCCTCCTCCTCCTTCATCCTCCTCCGCCTCCACCACCTCCTCCTCCTCCTCCTCCTCCTCCTCCTTCCTCCTCATCCTCCTCACACCTTCCCCCTACCCCCTCCGTCTTCCCTCAGCCCCTCTTCCCCTTTCCCCTCTTCCCCTCTTCCCCTCCCCCCTCCTCTTCTCCTCCTCCTACCCTCCTCCTACCTCCTCCTCCCTCCTCCCCCTCCTCCCTCCCTGCTTCCTCCTCCTCCTCCTCCTCCTCCTGCTCATCCTCCTCCTCCTCCTCCTCCTCCTCCTCCTCCTCCTCCTCCTCCTCCTCCGCCTCCTTCTCCTCCTCCTCCAATACCTTCCTGGCTCAATCGTCTTGCCGCTAGAACGCGCCCCACCCGCGGCGGCGCGTTCGCCAGGACGCGGATGCCTGGTACGCTCAACCTGGAGGCCAGCCGCAGGAGCGCTGCGGAGGCTGAGCGAGGCGCGCTCCTCGCGGCCCATGCGGCCTCGGGTCTAGCCGCGGGGAGCGCCCCCCGAGGGGGTGCGCCTCCTGCGCGCGGCCGAGGGCACCCTGCGCGCTGACGTGGCCGCGATCCGCGGCCGCCCTGCGGCACCCGCCGAGCCTGCGCCTGGCGCTGCGGCCGCCCAGCGGCGGCGGCGGCGGCGTGGGCGTGGCGGTCGCGCCGCAGGGGCAGCGGGCCCCACTGCACTGGGCGTGGCGGCCGAGGTGAAGAGCACGGAGGCGGGAGGAGCGGGCAAGCAGTTGCCGATGGTTGCGCGGGTGGCTGGTGACGGTCCCAGGCCAGCGAGGCGGCGGCGCCGCTCCCGACCTGCGCCTGCTGCCGACCATCCTGGTGCAGATGCGGTTCTCCCTCCTGCTGTCCCTGACACTCCTAGTGATGATGAGCTCGACGATGCCTTTGCTGACGATCTCCCAGTGCGCCAGGGCAGTGGCGATACTGGTGCGATGGCGTCTGTTACTCCTGCGGGTAGCGGCACGACCCCAGCTGGCGCGGAACTCATGGAGGCGGGGCTCGAGGAGGCGGCGCGGCCTGCGGCGGTGGTGGCGGCGGTGGAGCCAGCGGTGTCTGGCGGAGCCGCTGCAGCTGCGCCTTTTACTGCGCCTGAGGTTTCTCGGGCATGGAAGGCGGGCGAGCGCGTCCGTATCATGACGGGCAAGCACGCTGAGCGTGCGGGCAGCGTCATCGGCCGCGGTACGACGCTCGTCCGAGTTCGGCTCGGTGGCCGTGGTACGGTCGCCTTCGAGCCCCTCGACAACGTCGAGCACGAAACTGCCGCTGGTGCGCGCGCGGCTTCCGGAGGGCTGGGGGGAGGGCGATAATGCCCTGCCCGAGCACAGCCGTCCTCCCCCCCAACGCCGTCGACGACGGCGTCCCCCTCCCGCTCGGCCTCGTCGTTTTCGAGCTCTTCTGAGGGCTCCCACCCCCTGACCGTCATGACGGCGACGGGGGATCTCGCCGCATCGGCGTCGCTCTTCTTCTTCCTCCTCCTCCTCATCATCCGCATCCTCATCCTCGTCCTCATCCTCATTCTCCCCTTCCCTCTTCCATTTTGCGCGCTGCACTGAGTCCCTCATCATGCCGGAAGTGGCTCGATGAGAAGTGGTGTGAACTTCGACGCCGCTGGCGCGCTGTCCGACAGCCCCGACGTGGGCCACGTTAGGGTCGTGAAGTGATGGCTGGACCCTCCCCCCCTTCAGCAAGACAACAAGATAAAGAGAGAGAGAGAGAGAGACTGTTTCGAGTGACGACAGGAGCCAGCCGATGTGCGACTGGTCAGCCTCGCTCCTGGATTTGAATGTTGCCTGGCCCAGGAGTGAGCTCCCGAAAAATAGAAGCGTCAATGGCTATGGGATCGCGCCCGTCGGATGGCGAGGAAGAGCAAGTATAGGTCAGGAGAGAGCGGGGGAGAGAGATCCCACCCAGAATTGTGAAGGTGGCGCTCCTGACGCAGGTGGCCCGACATATTCTCAAATATTTAAGAATCTGTCTACGCACTGTGCTTACACATGCCCCCAGGCCCACGAGGGAGAGAGGGAGAGAAAGAGAGAACAATGAGGGGAGAGAGTGAGGGAAAGGGGACAATGAGGGGAGAAAGATAACAATGAGGGGAGGAGAAAAAGAAAAAGAGATAGAGAAAGAGAGAGAGAAAGAGAAAGAGAGAGAGAGAGAGAAAGAGAGAGAAAGAGATGGAGAGGAGAGAGCGAGAGCAAGAGAGAAAGAGAGAGAGGGAGAGAGAGCGAGAGAGAGGGAGAAAACGAAACACAGAGAAAAATAACCAACAAACTGGACATAAACATGGGATACAGAGAACGACAGGAAAACGACAACGAACGCGCAAGCGAGGAGCCATGGCCAGCGGGACCAGGCAGGCGGGCGGGCACACCGGAAGGAGCAGGGGCACGTGAGCAGGCGGGGGGAGGGGCCCTGACGAGGGCGAGGGCGATAGCACAGAGAGGGGGGAGCACGACGGCGGAGCCACCGCAGGCAGACGGGCGGGGCCACCTGGACGGGACGGGACGGCCGCCCACGACGAGGCGACGGCCACTGCGACGCCGTCCGCTCGGGCCGTGGAGGGAACGCCGGGGCCGTCGTGGGGTGGGGCTCCCGGGCTGGGCGAACCCCGCTCTCGGGGCGCCGACCGCTGGCTTCGCCGACAGCTGGTTTCGCCCAGCTGGTTTCCGCCCAGCGAAACCAGCTCCGTCGGCGAAACCAGCTCCGTCGGCGAAACCAGTTGCCGTCGGCGAAACCAGCTGCCGTCGGCGACGCTGTCCGACACGTCCCGCCCGCTAGGGCCGCCGGAACGCCTGACCCGACCCGCCCGTGGGTTCGCGCGTGTTCGGTTGAGCGTGCCCCACACTGTAATGTCCCGCCCGCCCGACCCGACCCGCCCGTGAGGGTCCGCCCGCCCGACCCGACCCGACCCGCCCGTGAGGGTCCGCCCGCCCGACCCGACCCGACCCGCCCGCCAAGGTCCGCCCGCCCGACCCGACCCGCCCGTTCGGGGTCGCGTCCGTGAAACCAGCGCCGGCGAAACCAGCCGCCTGTGAAACCACCGGGGCGAAACCAGCGGGGCGAAACCAGCGCCGGCGAAGCCTGCGCCAGCGAAACCAGCCGTCGGCGAAACCAGCGGGGGCGAAACCGGCGCCAGCGAAACCAGCTCTTGCCCTCGGGGCGAGCCTCTGCTCGCCGCATGGCTGATGACAGCCTCGGGTAGATGATGGGTTGTGCGAGCTGTGTGGTAATCGCGCGTGTTGCGCGAGTCACAGGACAGCAACAGAAGGACGAGGACTGGGACCCCAGGCTCGAAGAGGAAAAAGGGGCGGGAACGAGGGGCAAGAAAAAACGGATGAGGAGCCGAACAACAAACGCGACAGCAACAAGTAGACGGTGGAGGAAGAGAACGACAACGAAAGAGGCAGGATGAGGAAGGAGGGCGGCGATCATTTCCCACTGGCGCGCTGGACAAGCAGCGCGGCCCGCGCCATGTCGCTCTGGCGCTCCAGAGGATCAGCAGTTCATAGCGAGCGCAAAATGCAAAAGTGAACGAAGCCGAGCTCGCCCACCAGGTTCTCCGCTTCTTTTCTGCACTTTGCAGAGCGGAAGCTACATGCCCGCACGCGCGCCGCCAGGTCTTCGGGCGGCCCGCGGGAAAAGAACCCAAGGCGAATCTGAATCCGCGGAGGACGTCACTACGCTGGGCCCCCCAGAAGCCCTCGAAAATGGCGACAGTCTCGCAGTTCGCTTCCCTCCCAGGGATGGCGAGGTCGAATCTGAGTCTGCGGCGGGGCGTTAATCTGCAGTACCCCCCAGCAGCGCTCAAAACTGGCGTCAATTTCGCAGTTCGCAGCCCTCCCAGGGATGGCGAGATCAAATCTGAGTCTGCGGCGGGGCGTCACCCTACTGGACCCCCCAACAAGCCGTCGAATGTGGCGAGAGTTTCGCATATCTGGGTCTGCGGCGCGGCGTCGCTCCGCTGGACCCCCCAAAAGCCATCGAAAGTGGCGAGGGCTTTGCACTTCGCAGCACCCTAGGTATCATGGCGAGGCCTGAGTCTGCGGCGGGGCGTCACTCCGCTGAACCACCCAGCAACCCTCCAATGTAGCCACAGCTTCGCAGTTCGCAGCCCCCCAGGGATGGCGAGGTCGAATCTGCATCTGCGTATGACGTCTCTCCGCTGGCCCCGCAGCAGCCCTCGAAGGTAGGAACAGCTACGCACTTTGCGGCCCCCCTGGGATGGCGAGGTCTAATCAGGGTCTGCGTATGACGTCACTCCGCAGGATCTGCGGCTGGCGTCACCCCGCTGGACACCACAGCAACCCTCGAAAGTGGCGAGCGTTTCGCATTTCACAGCCCCCCAGTGATGGCGAGGCCTAATATGAGTCTACAGCGGGGACTCAATCCGCTGGACCCCCAGCAAGCCCTCGAAAGAAAGTGGCGAGGGTTTCGCATTTCGCAGCCCTCCCAGGGATGGCGAAGTCGAATCTGACTCTGCGGCAAGGCGTCACTCCGCTGGACCCCCCAGCAGCGCTCAAAAGTGGCGTCAATTTCGCAGTTCGCAGCCCTCCCAGGGATGGCGAAGTCAAATCTGAGTCTGCGGCGGGGCGTCACTCCGCTGGACCCCCAACAAGCCGTCGAATGTGGCGATAGTTTCGCATTTCGCAGCCCCCCTAGGTATCATGGCGAGGTCTGAGTCTGCGGCTGGGCGTCAATCCGCTGGCCCCCAGCAGCCCTCGAAAGTGCCAACAGGTTCGCAGTTCGCAGCCCCCCAGAATGCGAGGTCAGGTAGGACGGCGAGGTAGGACGCAAACTGGCAGGCAGGAGAGTGCCAGGTAAGAGGCAGCAGAGAAGAGGAGAAAGGAAGACAAGAGGAGGGAGGCGGGAGGTGGAGGTCGCGACCGCAGTGCTCTAGTCAAAACATGAACCCAGAGTAGGAGGGATGGGGAAAACATACTGTCACTGCGGACGTTCCGCGGCGCCTGGAAGTCAGCGGCCCCCTCTGGCCGCGCCCCCCTCCCCGCCCACGTCCTCGGCGACACCGAGATCGAACTCTGCTCGTTCAAATTGGGCAGGAAGTGCTGTCGGTCCTCGCCCCAGTTCTGTCCGTCCCCATTTTGGTTCTCCCCGATCTCGGCTACGCGCAGGAGCGACCCTGGAGAGGAGTGCCCTTTGGAGCACTGCCTTGGGGAGCTGCAGGTAGCCCAAACCCAGGCGCGCGGGCCAGTGCCGTGGGGGCGAGGTGGGACGCGCAGAGACACACTAGTACTATATGTCCACCTTGGAGGCGCCAGTCCGACCCGAATGTGTAGTATACCCATCTTGTAGTGCATCGATTCCCCGGCGGTGTGGCCAGAAAGCGCCCGCCACGACGCGTATACTCTAAGATTTCTCGGCGCGCGTGCGTCGCCCCTGGGGGGGGGGGGGGCGACGCACGCATGGTGTGAGCATGTCGGGTGAGGCCCATGAAGAGGGGAACCCCTGCGGGACAGCAGGAGCCACCCGTGATCGTGAACCGGGGCCCGCCCCGAGCCCCAGGCCAGCGGCCCGCCCCCCCCCCCACCCTCTTCCGCCTCCGCCTCCGCCACGGCCGCGGCACCGCCCCCGCGGACGCCGTGGGTGACCTGTCGGCCTGGCGCGCGCGCACGGCGGTAGCCGCCGCGCGTGGGCGAGACGATCGCGAGAGAAGGGGGCGAAAGGGGGGGGAGGGAGAGAGGAGGAAGGGAGGCAGGGGGTGGCAGGGTGAGAGGTTGGGAGGGGCAAGCCAGGGGCGCTCGCGCCACACCTAACATCCGACCCGTCCCACCAGTCCTTTCGCATTGCGCTGATGTGTTCTCTATCCGCCGAGACATGGCATAGTGGACCTGGAATTCCAAACAAGAAATCGTGTGACGCGCAATCGGGTACAAAGCGAGCTGCGCACAGCAGGGCAGGAGTTGAGGGATGAGCAGGAGCAGGAGGAAAAGGAGGAAAAGGAGGAGAGTGAGGAAAACGGATCACAAGCGAGGACGAACAGCAGCAGCAGGAGCTGGAGAGGAAAGGAGCGGGAGGAACACGAGGACCAGGTGAAGGCGGAGGGGAAAGGAGCGGGGCGACAGCGATGAGGAAGGGCTCGGATCCAGGAAAGTGGCCCGCGCACGGGCGAGCCTGCCATCCTGAACGACCGGAGCACACCGCCCATCCTAAAATGAGGCTCCCCCGTCGGCGGTAGCTTTTTGCAGGACCGAAAACAATGATAGTGTTGCAAGAATAAGAAAACCATGTTTGAAACCCGTTGATTTCCCCCGACCATCCTGTGGTGTTGGGCCCTCGCTTTGAAGAGACAGCGCCCCGCGTCCTCGATTCCGTTCCTCCTCCTCCTCCTCCTCCTCCTCGTCCTCCTTCTCCTCCTCCTCCTCCTCCTCCTCCTCCTCCTATCCTCCTCCTCCTCCTCCCCTTCCTCCTCCTCCTCCTCCGCCTCCTCCTCCTCCTCCCCCCTCCTCCTCCCCTCCGCCTCCTCCTCCTCCTCCTCCCTCCTCCTCCTCCTCCTCCTCCCCCTCCTCCTCCTTTTCTTCCTCCTCCCTCTTCGCATCACTGCCTTTGCCGTCCGCGTGTGCATGTCGGCATCGGCACAACCCTCATGCGCTTCGTGGCCCCACGGGCCCACAGGGAGCTCAACCGACGGCCCTAATGGGAGGGTCCACGTGCCTATCGCATGACCATGTCGACACACCCCTCAGACGCTTCGTGGCCCCATAGGGAACTCCACCGAAGGCCCGAGTGACAGGGTCTACGTACGGTTCCCTGCCCACAGTATGGCCATGTCGGGACAACCCTCAGACGCTTCGTGGCCCCACAAGGACATCAACCGAAGGCCCCGCTGGGAGGGTCCTTATGCGGTTCCCCACCCACCGCATATCCATTTCGACACACACACACACACACACATACACACCATACACACATACACACATACACACATACACACATACACATACACACACACACACACACACACACACACACACACACACACGCGCGCGCGCGCGCGCTCCGTGGCCTCATCAAAATCCCTATCGCAGGCCCCAGTGGCAGGGTCAACATGCGGTTCCCGCCCCATTGTACGTCCACGTCGGCACATGTTTCACACGTTTCGTGTCCCTACGTGCAACTCCACCAAAGGCCCCGCTGGGAGGGTCCACATGCGGTTCACCGCCCATCGCCTGTCCATTTCGGCACATTCTCTCTCTCTCTCTCTCTCTCTCTCTCTCTCTCTCTCACACACATCACACGTTCCGTGGCCTCGTTCGTAGCTCCACCGAACGCCCCAATGGCAGGGTCCACATGCGGTTCCCCGCCCACCGCACATCAGTTCCAGCACACCCCTCACACGCCTTGTGGCCCCATAGGGAGTTCCACCGAAGGTCCCCAGCTTCGCATGCGGCTACCCGCCAACCGCATGTCCATTCCGCACACGCCTCACACGGTCCGTGGCCCCATCGGGAGCTCCGCCGAA
Source organism: Prorocentrum cordatum (assembly GCA_963575745.1). Lineage (NCBI taxonomy): Eukaryota > Dinophyceae > Prorocentrales > Prorocentraceae > Prorocentrum > Prorocentrum cordatum. The sequence goes on from CAUYUJ010015300.1 coordinate 11,329, forward strand.
GGTCCAAATAGCAGGGCTCGCATGCGGCTCCCCGCTCACAGCATGTCCAAGTCAACATACCTCTCACACGTTTCGTGGCCCCATAGGGAACAGGGTTCGCATGCGGCTCACCGACCATTTTGGCACACCCTTCACACGCTTCGTGGCTGCATCGTAGCCCGCCCGAGCCTCGCCTTCCGTCGACTGTACTATTGTTCAACGGACGACCCGTACGCGTCACTCCTCTCGAGGCGGCCAGCGCGCGTCGCGGGGACTCCCTTGCGCTCTGTCTCCAGCTGATGCCCGGCTCCCACACGCTCTGCCCAGCGGCTCGCTCGCTGTCAGCCGCCATTGTTTGTTTTGCCCCGTGCCGCCGACGAGGCGCGCGCGTCGCTAAGACCCCTTCCAGGCGACTGGCGCGCGTCGCGGCAATTCCGCGCAGCGCTCTGCACAAAGCCGCGCCAGGGCGGAGAGCCAAAGAGTGGAGAAAGTTGAAGGAACGAATAAGACACAAAACGGAGGCGCCCGGGACCCGGGCCATCGTGGGCCAGGCGGGCAGGAACGCAACGCGCAACGGAAACAAGCGAAGGAACACGAAACGGCGGCGCCTGGGGCTCGCGCAGAACCATGACCTCCCCTCGCTCATGCCCGCTATTCCCCGCCCACACCACTGACCTTTTGCTGCCCCCCTCCTTCGTCTCACCTGCACCGCGATACTCGCGACTGCGAATGGCTGGGTCCTTCGCCAGAATAAAAGTTTTGCTGTGCGTGCCGCGCATGCGATGCATGCCCACGACGGCACGCGCCACCAAAGGAGCGCAACGATTGGAAACACGCGGGAGGGGGTGGGCGACTCCCCAGCCAGCCATTTTCGGGCGAGAGGGGAGAATCGCATCTAGACCGAGCGGGTGTGGAGGCAGAGAAGGGCGAGCGGGCGCTCTCCGTCTAATCCAGACAATCCTCTGGGCGCAAGTGGTTGAACGAGCTCGTTATTCGGATGAACGAGCTCACTAGTCCTACTCCGAGTGAGCAGATTAGCTCGGCCCCCTGCACCCGCCCTCGGGCATTGCTTTGCCACTGCTCCTGCTTAGTGCACACACACACCCCCACTCCACCGACGCCCAACGACCGCCAGCCAGGAACCCTGCGGGCCCCTCCCCCGCCGCCCGCCACCCGCTAAAAGCAGCACAAACTGCACGTCGCGCCCTCTCGGCCTGTGGCGCCAGCGCGCTCGCCACGATCTCTCGGTGCCCCCCCCCGCACGGGCGAAGGCGGCGCTCCCGCCGTCGGCCCCCCACACACAAAGGCAGGCGGCACAAGCTCTGCGCGGCTGCAGTGCCCACGCGTCCATTCCTGGCGCGCGGTGCCGCGTGGTCCTCGCGGTCTCCTGCTCGCTGGACGACACGGCGGCGCCTCGAAGGAGATCTGGACCCGCGAATTCGTCCAGGGGTGTTCGCGGAATGTGGCCGTCGGCGCTCCCCCCCGCGCGGGGCCGCATCAACCGGCTCGGTCGCGGCCTGGCGCCGGCAGCATCTCGTGCCACTTTCCCGTTGCCGGCGCAGTCACTCGGAGGCTGCGTGGGAGTATACTCGTCCGTCTCATCACTCCTCGTTCCCCCCTCACTCCCTCTACGTCCTCCTTTTCCTCCTCCTCCTCCTCCTCCTCCTCCTCCTCCTCCGGAGTAAATCCGGATGTTCGTCCTCCTCCTTCTCCTCCTCCTCCTCCTCCTCCTCCACCTCCTCCTCCTCCTCCTCCTCTTCCTCCTCTCCTCATCCTCCCCTCATGCTCCTCCTCCTCCTCATGTCCTCCTCCTCCCCTCCTCCGCCTCCTCCCCTCCTCCTCCTCCTCCTCCTCCTCCTCCTCCTCCTCCTCCTCCTCCTCCTCCTCCTCCTCCTACCTCGCCCAATGGATCACCGACTCACTCTCCTCCTCCTCCTCCTCGCTCTCCTCACTCTCTTCCTCATCGTCCTCCTCCTCCTCCTCATCATCGTCCTCCATCTCCTCCTGCCGCTCCTGCTCCTTCCACTACTCCTACACATCCCCACTCCCGCCTCCACCTCCTCCTCCTCCGACTCCTCCTCCTCCTCAGCAACATCCTCGGCTTCAGCATCAGCATCAGCATCAGCAGCAGCATCAGCATCATCAGCAACATCAGCATCATCATCATCATCATCATCATCATCATCATCATCATCAGCAGCAGCATCACCATCATCATCATCATCATCATCACATCATCATCATCATCATCCTCATCATCATCATCATCATCATCATCTATCCTGGCCGTCCTCTGCGGGGACGGCGGCAGCCTTCAAAGAGAATAAAGGCAAGGGACTTCATGTTTGCGCTGGGGCGCCGCCGCGCCGAGCAAACTCGGCAGGATCCTGACGGGGTCGCTTGGACCCGGAAGCTATGGCACCAGCAGAGGCTCGCACTGTCGGCCTCGCTGGCACCCAAGTTTGAAAGAGCATCGAGCACAGGGAAAAAAGAGGGAGGAGGAGGGGAAAGGGAGGAGCCAGAAAAGCTGCAGAGGACCCCGATGCGGACAGTGATAATGTGTCACACTTTCAATCCCCAACTATCCTGCCGTCCTCTGCGGGGACGGCGGCAGCCTTCAAAGAGAATAAAGGCAAGGGACTTCATTTTGCGCTGGGGCGCCGCCGCGGCCGAGCAAACTCGGCAGGATCCTGACGGGGTCGCTTGGACCCGGAAGCTATGGCACCAGCAGAGGCTCGCACTGCCGGCCTCGCTGGCACCCAGAATCCCGCAGCCCCTGCAAGGGCACTCCTGGGCGGTGGTCGGGGAGGAGCTGGGAACGCGTTCAGAAGCCTGTGCTCGAGATTATTTGCCGCGCTGGCGGCACTGCGAAGCTGGGCAGGCGACAGCGCACTTCTCCTACGCAACATTCCCGCTGGCTTAGCATATCGTCGGACCGATGAGGGGGCCAGCCAGCGGCCGCGGGTCTGGAGGGCATTCGCACTCGCTCTGAAGCGCCACGCGTCGTGGCTGGGCCCTGCATGGCGAAAAGAGCGAGGCGAGAAAGGCAGCTGGGCATCGAAAAATTCGATGCGGTACTCACGGCAGGCCGCCGCCCAGCGGGCGGTGCTCAGACCAGGAAACAGCGGGGCGGCTTGGTCTCCTGGGTGCGCTGCCGACGCTCTGGCGGCCAAGTTGAGGACCAGCTGCGCCACCCAGCCACGGTCGTGGGCCCCCACGATGGTGGAGGCGTCGTACTCGAAGTTCTTGGCGGGAGGTGCGGTCGGGTCGTCCTCGTTGATCGGCGCGATGGTGATGACGACGTCCTGAGCGCCCGCCATCGGCGGGGTCACGTGCCGCACCGTCAGGGCCACGACCTCGGCGGGGCGCAGGTAGCATTCGAAGGCGATGACGGACGCGGCCGCCACCAGGGGAAGGGTGCCCCCGCGGCGGAGCCACACGTCGCAGGCCAAGTGGAGGTACTCGATCGGCAGCGAGTCGCGCGGCTGCTCGGGCGAGGCGCGCGCGAAGCCGTGCAGAGCGGCCTTCGCGAGCGGCAGGGTGGCTCGGTCCCGAGGCGGGAGCCCCAAGCAGTACGCCGTGCCATACACAGCGTACCTCGCCTTGGCAGGGGGCAGACCGTCGAAGAACATGGCGTCCAGAAACTCGTCCAGCACCGCGCCCCACGAGGCCGCGCCAGTCGGCTCGCGCCCGTGCTGCCTCGCCCAGCGCCCGACCTCCGCGAACGACTCCTGATAGTGCCGAGCTGTGGTTGGGCGGACAGCGGCGCGGCGGCAGGCCCCGGGGGCCTCGCCGTAGGCCTCGCGGCGGGCGTCGGCCCGGCGCCTGGCTGCGCGCCGCGCCGGCGCAGGCGGCACGATGGGCACGGAAGTCCGCCAGTTCATCCCGCCAGGGTTTCCCGTCCCAGCGCTTGACTGCCCCCTCCCAGCCGAGCCGGGCGGCACGCTCAAGGCGCGGGGCCGCCACACGTCGGCTGGGGGCTGCGGCTGGCTGCGCGCTGACTGCCAGACGCCAGTCCCAGAAGTCGTCCAGGAGGGGCTCCCGCGGGCAGCGGAGGCTGCTGGGCGGCGCAGCTGAGCGGCACACCCGGGCCAGTGCCACAGCAAGGCGAGGAGGGTACGCCGCGGCGAAAGAGGTACGCCACCGCGGGCGGGCCCCCGCCAGCTGCACCTTCCCGGAGAGGACGACATGGGGGGCCCCTGGTGCCGGACATCGGCGACTGAGGGTGGGCCCCCCAGGCAGCGTGGTGTAGATCGTCGTCGGCTTCTTCCACGGGGCCCCGTAGGCGCACATGTCGAAGTCGCAGCGCACGGCGCCAAGCCTCGCCAGCGCCCGAGAGATCCCAGGATCGCCAAAGAGGCTGCTGCGAGCAGGGTTCTCCAGGATGACGTGGACGCCGCAGCGCGCCGCGACCCGCAGGACCTTGGCGGTGAAGGTCTTGCAAGCGGTGGTGGGATGGTCTCCGACCCCTGTGGTGCGGGCCGGCACCCATCCCGCGCAAGGAGTGCCGAGCAAGATGCACCACACCAACCCGCCAGTGATCCAGGCCAGGATCTCGCGCTGCACTCGTGGGTCCAGAAGGTCATGATGAGGCCCATGAACTCGATCGACAGGTACCGCGGTGCGCAGGCCCTCCTGCGCGGCGGCGGCGGTGGCCGCACCGCAGCCGGAGTAGAGCTCCAGGAACACCGGCCGCGAGGCGGGCCAGGAGGAGCGCCCGCGGGCGCCAGAGTCAGCGGGCGGCCGCGGCGGCCGCGGCGGGGGAGCCGGGCAGGGGGTTGTGACTTTGGAGGGCTGAATCCTCCCCCCCCTGCCCAGCGAGTGGGCCCCCCTGGCGGCCAGCGCCGCGGGCCGTCGGCCTCCGGCGACCGCGGCCTCCCCGCGAGGGCGCCCAGGGGGCGCAGCTGGCTCGGCCGCCTCTGCCTGCCACTCTGGCCCCACGGCGGCGGCCAAGGGCAGCTGGCGGAGGAGCGCCCCCGGCGCGCGGCGCCCGAAAGGCACCAGGCCCCGCCCGGCCAGGCGGGAATCGAAGTCCGACGGGTTGCGCTCGGTCTCCACGTAGCGCCGGTGCCAGGTGATGCCCGCGCCGATCTGAAGGGCGCACGCGCGGCGTGTGAGAGCAAGCAGCTCCTTGTCCCTCGCTCGACCCCGATCAAACGCCAGGATCTCCGACAGGTTGTCGCCGAAGGAGACGAGGTGGCACCCGTGCGACCGGGCGTCGCGCGCCTCGCGGTCGAGGCCGAGGAGGGCCGCCCGGGCCTCCTTGCAGTGGATCGCCGCCGGGCGCCGCCAGGAGCCCACGGCCCCACGGCGCCAGCGGCTGGGCCGCGCCCACTCCGCTGCGATCGGAGGCACCAGGCCCACCCGCTCTCGGAAGTCACGGGGCGGGCGGCGGGAGCGGGGATCACCAGCCTGCAGCGGGGCCTCGCTGGGCAACGGCTGCAGCGAGCCGGCGACCCAGCGGGAGAAGGCCCCCTCGGGCAAGAGGGGGGCGACTTCGGCCCCGCGGATGGCCGCGGTCGTCGCTGCGGGCCCGCCGTCGTCGCCCACGAAGCGCCACCGCTCGCGCCAGACGGCCTCCCGCCAGAGGCTGGCGGGGTCCGCGGCGGCGAAGTGGAAGGCGTACCCTTCGGTGGAGGCGTCGCTGCAGTAGGCTCGGCCGAGCATCTCGCCCGCGATGTCGACGTGCGCGAAGAGGCACAGGCCGCGGGCGACAGCCAGCTCGGCGAGAGCCCCCTCCGGCAGCGGTCGCACCGCGGAGCCCCCCTTGCCGACGAACCGGTAGCACTCGCCGAGCACCGAGAGGAGGCACCTGCGCAGACAGAACTGATGGCATAGGTGCCCCAAGAGGCGGTGCATGTGGTCCGGGGAGATGGCCTTGACCTGGAGCAACGTGCCGAGCCCATACCAGAGCCTCCACGATCGTCGGGAGGTGGGGCGGATCCAAGAGCGGCGCCCGTCGAAGTGCAGGCCAAGCGCCTCGAAGTCCAGGCAGGGGTCGACGCGCTCGTGCACCGCGAGGCCCGCCTCCTCAAGCTCGTGGACCACGGCGGAGAGGAGGCGGGCGACGGAGGCCTTGTCACCCCCGATGACGTTGGCGTTGTCGACGTAGGGGGCGCAGATCGCTGTCCCAGCGGCCAGCGGCGGGGGCGGCCCCCTATCCCCCAAGAGGTGCTCGGGGAGCCCCAGCGACCGCTGCGCCCGACGGCAAGCCTCGGACACGGCGCTGTGGCAGAAGAACAGCGCCCAGCTCCAGCCCATAGGCAAGCCCGCGAAGCACGCCTCCAGGAGGGTGTCCTCGGCGACGGCCACGTCGCGCCCGAGGTCGGGGTCAAACACAGTCTCCACCCCCAGCGCCCCCGCGGTGTCCTGGAGCCCCAGGCCGAAGTAGTGCGAGACCGTCGGCACCAGGAACTGAAGCCGTCCTGGAGGTCGATGGAGCCTCCCCACAGCTCCTTGGAGTGGCATGCGCCCCGGGGCGGGGCGGGCTGAGCCGCGCCAACAGCTCCGGCAGCGTCCAGGGCAGCAGCGGCCACATACCCCGGGTCGTGGATGAGCGACCCCACGGCCCCAGTGGTGGCCAGCTTGGTGTAGGGCGCCCGGCGGTGGACAGCGTTCGTCGGCCTCGCATCGAGGACGAGGCGGAGCTGCCCAGACTTCTTCTTGACAAAGAACATCCCGCAGCGGGCGGCGACCCTCGTCCTGTAGCAGATGAGGCCGCAGTCGGCAAGCCTCTGCACGAAGTCACGGAGGAGGCGGGGGTTCGAAGCCAGACGCCGATCCCAGTGGGGACGAACAGGCTCGACTCCCTCAAGCTGGGCACCCCCCAGCGCGATGAGTGACGGGTCGGCAGGCAAGGTAGCGGGCCGCGTCGGCACCCACCAGCAGCCGGGCGCCCTTCGGGCGCAGCCGCTTGGAGGTGACGGAGACGCGGTCTGGGTCGTAGGGCGCCACAGCCAAGGGAACGTCCGTGTCGTAGAGGTCCTTTGCCTTGAGGAGCTCCGGCAGGGCGCCGGAGGGGAAGAGATCGAACTCGAGTGGCCTCGGGCCCGCGGCAAGGGCCACGTCCGCGAGGCGCCTCCACGTCGCGAGCTGGGCGTCAGACAGCTCCCGCCCGTGGGGAAGGCGGCCGGGCCGCGCCGGCCTGGGCAGCCCACGGGCGCGCGCGGCTGCCAGAGCGTTAAGAGCGGCGGCGGCATCAAGCTGCAACGCGCCCACTGCGCCGGCCTCCACGAGCCCCCGTCCCGACGCTGAGCCGGGCAAAGAAAAGAATGACTTGGGCCGCGGGAGCGGGAACAGTCCACACTGCCAGCGGGAAGCACCACGGCGATCCATCCGAGCAGCAGCAGCACCACTGCGAGGCGGAGGGCCAGGCGCGAGGGGGAGGGCCTCGATGGCCCTACTCGTTGTCCTTGCCGCCCTTCTTGCGGCCGCTCTCCTCGGCGTAGAGGCGCTGCTGCTTCAGCGCGAAGGCCTCCGTCTTCTGCTCGTCGGCGATGAAGCGGGCGAAGTCCCCGACCGCCAGGGCGGCGCCGCTGTCGAGGCGGCTGTGGATCATCATCTCGAGGCCCCGGAAGTCGGGGTTATTGGGCGACTTCTTGACTGCGCGCTCGATGTAGAGTACCCGCCGAGCCAGCATCTCCATCGCAGCACTCTGGAAGATCTCGAGCTGGTCGAAGCAGAGCGCGTGGTGCAGTACGGACACAAGGCTCTGGTGATGCTTGGCCACGCCAGCCTCGGCGCTGACCCCAAACGACCTGGCCCACGCAGAGTGGTAGCTCTCCAGGGACTCTCCTGAGGCGCGGATCCCGCGCAGCAGTTCGAGCGAGGCCGAGGGCCCACGGAAGGGCCAGTCCTTGGCCTCGGCGGTCGTCATCCCGTCGCGGCCCGTCTTCACAGGGAGCTCCGAGAGAGAGGCCAGGCCCTCCTTGAAGTCGAGGTAGCGGGCCTCCTGCGCGTCGCGGCTGATGGCGAGCACGCGGGGGTCGCGGCCGGCACCTGTCTGCTTCTCCTCCTTCCAGGCTGCCAGGTCGCCGGGCAGCAGCCTCTCGACCGCCACCCACCTCTGGTCGTCCATCCTGGCGAGCCCCGTGTGACCCCGGGAGACGAATCGCGCGGGTTGGAGGTGACGGCGACCTCGACGGCGGTGCCGAAGTCTTCGTCGGCTGGGTCGGCAACGTACCAGACGGCCGCCGAGGCCGCAGCTGCAGGCGCAGCTCCACCCAAGATGCTCGCCAGCGCGTGCGCCTGCTGCATCAGGCCCGCCAGCTCGTCCTCCCCCAACGGGTCGAAACCGAAGAAGTTCTCCCGCAGGCGAGGCGGGATGGGGCACCCCCGCACCAGCGGCACGATGCGCGACGTGGAGAGGTTCCGCACCTGGACATCGTGGGTTGGAGTCGCATACACCCACCGCCCGTCGTCCCCGATCTTGACCAGGAGGATGCGGTGGTGCCACCTGAAGTTCGGGTCGTCGTCGAACGCCTCGGCAATCTGCTGCTGCTCGATGTCGAGGGCCTGCGGGACGGCGGCCATCAGCGGCGACGCCGCGGCACCCAAACGTCAGGCTCGTCGAGAGCAGCCAGGCCAGTACCCCCAGCGTCGCGGTCGCCCAGGGCGGTGGCGCCGCACGGCCTGCGGCCAGGGCGGAGGGCGTGGCGGGGCCCCCGAACGAGGCCCCGGCCGTCGCCGTGCCGACCCAGCGGCCGTGGCACCACAGGCGGCAGGCCGCCGCGAGACCCAAGGCGAGGGTCGCAGCAGCCAGAGCGGCGGCCCACACCGCCGAAGTCGCCCAGCCGCAGGTGCAGGCGGGGCAGGCGGCCGCCGCCGGGCAGGCGGCCGGCGAGGGGCAGATCGCCTCGGGGCAGACCGCCGCCGGGCAGACGCACGCCGGGCAGGGCGCCGCCGGCGGGCAAGTCAGCGTGGGGCAAGCAGGCGCCGGGCAGGCGCAAGGCGGGCAGTCGAGGACGTGCCCGCAGGAGCCCTGCCCCGCAGCCTCGGGCCCGGCCCACCAGCCGCCGCTGAGGCCACCGAGGAACGCCGCGATCGCGGCGGCAGGGGCGCCGAGCGGGCCGGGCCCTCCCATCCCAAGCCAGAAAAGCTGCAGAGGACTCCGATGCGGACAGTGATAATGTGTCACACTTTCAATCATCATCATCATCATCATCAGCAGCAGCAGCAGCATAATCATCATCCTCATCATCATCAGCAGCATCATCATCCTCATCATCACCACCATCACCATCACCATCACCATCACCATCATCATCATCACCATCATCCCCTTCCTCCTCCTCATCATCATCATCATCCTCCTCCTCCTCCCTTCCTTTTCCTCCTCCTCATCATCAACATCAGTATCACCATCATCATCATCAGCATCAGCATCATCATCACCATCATCATCCTCATCATCATCTTCATCATCATCCTCATCCTCATCCTGGTCCTCATCGTCTGGCGGCGGAACGCGGTCCTGGCGCTCTTTGAATTGGTGCTGGCGCAGACCCCTAATGCTTCGCACCCGCCCTCCAGGAACAGCCGCTGCCTAGCAATCGGCAAGACGGCCTGGCGGCCAAGCAGCGGCCGCTTCCGGGGGGAAGTAGGTGCGCCAGCCGGGGATTGTGAACGAGCACCAGATCTGCCACCTGCGGCGCTCGCTGCCCGGCTGCGAAGCCCGCCCGCGGCGCGCCCGCGCGCCGCGCGCGCAGCAGCCAGGCGGGCCCGGCGCCTCCCCCTCATCTCCTCCTCCTCCTCCGCCTCCTCCTCCTCCGCCTCCTCCTCCTCCTCCGCCTCCTCCTCCTCCTCCTCCTCCTCCTCCTCCTCCTCCTCCTCCTCCCGCAAGACGTGCAACTAGGGCGAGGGCACGGACAGGCACCGCACCTTGTCTGCGCCGCGCGGCAGGAGCAGAGGCGGAGAGCGGAATAATTTCCGATCTTCCGCCTCTGCTCCGCCTCCTCCGGAACAACTTCCGATCTTCGTCGTCCTCCTCCTCCTCCTCCTCCTCCTCCTCCTCCTCCTCCTCCTCCTCCTCCTCCTCTCCTCCTGCTCCTCCTCCTTCTCTGTCTCCTCCTCCTCCTCCTCCCTCCTCCTCCTCCTCCTCCTCCTCCTCCTCCTCCTCCTCCTCCTCCTCCTCCTCCTCCTCCTCCTCCTCCTCTTATCCAGCTTCTTATTGTTATTCATGTATGAATATATGTAATTTGAGCAGCAGTAATATTCTCAATATTTCATTATCCGCATTAGTTGTATTACCTGCTTGACAATAATAACGTAGCACCCCGCAGATGCGGATGAAAGTGAGGGGGCGGTGGGGACGTCGGCAGTCTGCGAGACTCTGGAGAAGCCCGCCGCAGGCGCCACAGTTTCACAAATCAAACAACGAGCCCGCCGCAGGCGCCGATTTTTTCGTTAAGCCAATGTGGGTAGCGGGTGGGTCGCAAATGGGTCGCAAATGGGTCGCTGCTGGGTCGCGGCTGGGTCGCTGTTGGGTCTCGGGTGGGTCGCGGGTGGGTCACGGGGTGGGTCGTGGGTGGGTCGCAAGTGGGCCAAGGGTAGGTCGCGGCTGGGTCGCGGAGGGGGTCGCGGGTGGGTCGCGGGGTGGGTCGTGGGTGGGTCGCGGGGTGGGTCGGGGGGGGTCGCGAATGGGTCGCGGGTGGGTCGCGGGGTGGGTCGCGGGGTGGGTCGCGAGGTGGGTCGCGGGGTGGGTCGCGGGTGGGTCGCGGGGGGGACGACGACAACAAACAGCAACAACAACAACGCAACAAGCAGAATCCTCACCACGAATCTTCGCTTCAGCCACGCACCCAGGGACAATGTATGACCGATCGGCGCCCTCACTCTGATATCGCGAGTAATAATATTATGAGTGTGTATTCATATGTGGTTTTATAGTTAATGGTATCATCACTGCTGGGTAGTACTACTATTCATTTTCGTAGCAATACTCTTGGCATTCGTAGTATGATAATGATTTTCTGAGTGTTTGATTATTCGCATGATCATTACATCGTTGTAGTAGTAGTAGTAGTAGTAGTAGTAGTAGTAGTAGTAGTAGTAGTAGTAGGTAGTAGTAGTAGTAGTAGTAGTAGTAGTAGTAGTAGTAGTAGTAGTAGTAGTAGTAGTAGTAGTAGTAGTAGTAGTAGTTAGTAGTAGTAGTAGTAGTAGTCGTAGTAGTAGTAGAGTAGTAGTAGGTAGTAGTAGGTAGTAGTAGTAGTAGAGTAGTAGTAGTATTAGTAGTAGTAGTAGTAGTGTAGTAAGTATAGTAGTAGTAGTAGTAGTAGTAGTAGTAGTAGTAGTAGTAGTAGTAGTAGTAGTGTAGTAGTAGTAAGTCGTAGTAGTAGTAGTAGTAGTAGTAGTAGTAGTAGTAGTAGTAGTAGTAGTAGTAGTAGTAGTAGTAGTAGTAGTAGTAGTAGTAGTAGTAGTAGTAGTAGTAGTAGGTAGTAGTAGTAGTAGTAGTAGTAGTAGTAGTAGTAGTAGTAGTAGTAGTAGTAGTAGGTAGTAGTAGTAGTAGTAGTAGTAGTAGTAGTAGTTTAGTAGTAGTAGTAGTAGTAGTAGTAGTAGTAGTAGTAGTAGTAGTAGTAGTAGTAGTAGTAGTAGTAGTAGTAGTAGTAGTAGTAGTAGTAGTAGTAGTAGTAGTAGTAGTAGTAGTAGTAGTAGTAGTAGTAGTAGTAGTAGTAGTAGTAGTAGTAGTAGTAGTAGTAGTAGTAGTAGTAGTAGTAGTAGTAGTAGTAGTAGTAGTAGTAGTAGTAGTAGTAGTAGTAGTAGTAGTAGTAGTAGTCGTATTATCAAACTCAGCGTTGGCAGTATGATAGCTACTGTTGTTGCTGGTGTTAGTATTATTCGTAGTGGTAGCATCCGCATTGTTAGTTGTACTGGTAGACGTCGTCGAACTACTAGTAGTGGTAGTGGTAGTAGTAGTAGTAGTAGTAGTAGTAGTAGTAGTAGTAGTAGTAGTAGTAGTAGCAGTAGCAGTAGCAGTAGCAGTAGCAGTAGCAGTAGCAGTAGCAGTAGCAGTAGTAGTAGCAGCAGTAGTAATAGTGGTAGTCATCGTAGAAGTGATCGAATTAGTCGTAGTAGTAGTAGTACTAAGTGGTAGTAGAAGTTGTACTGAGGGTAGTAGTAGCCGTACTAGTAGATGTGTAGTAGTGTTAGTAGTAGAAGTAGTAGTCGTCGTCGTCGTCGCAGTAGTAGTTGTAGAAATTGTAGAAGTATTAGCAGCAGGAGTAGTAGGAGTAGTAGGAGTAGTCAAGCTAGCCAGCTCGAGCGAGTCAAGCATGGCATGCCCAGCCCCACCCGCCCTCCCACAACATAAGAAGCAAAGCTGGCACAACTGGGGGCCGAAGTCACACCGGCCAGCCGGTTTGGTACAGCTGATGCGGCCGCGATGGCGGTTGCCGACGGGAACTGGCGAGCGCGTGTTGAATGCCGCGCACGCATTGCCAGACGAGTCGAGAATGGCCCGGTACACCGCAGGAAGCCAGAGGTGGCCGTGTCGAGAACGGCCCGGTAAGCCGGGTCCCATTCCTGCCATGCATTTTGCGACGTGGACGACAGGACGTCCATGCGACGGTGCCAATGACGGCGACGACTCTAGAAGGATTTGAGCATGCGCTCGCGGCGACGCGCGCGCATGTCGCCCGCGTGGAATTTTTTGCACAGGATTCGCGGCCTGGGTGCATGACAGAGCATCGCGAGTGCACCGCGCGATAACGTGAAATCGCTGGATTTGACAGAATTCTTAAGATTCCTATGGTTTTCCTATGATTTCAGCAAGAGAGCCCGGGCAGGAAATGTGTAGAATTTTTGTGAAAAAACATTGGGTGTTTGATGTTTTTATGTTGAAATGCTTGCAAACACACGGTGTTCGGTAGGATTCTGACATGAACGCGCGCGTGTGCTCTTTGTGGTTTTTTTTGCAATGGATTATCGCCGTGGACGACAGGACGTCCATGTCGAGAGGATAAAATAAGACAAATGTTGATTTCGTATTGTTTTTTACAGGTTAGGATGGGACCACCCGGATGGGGCCCCTATCTGCCGGCCTGAGGGGGGAGTAGGAGTATATTCTAATAAGGAATAAGGATAAAAGTAGTAATAGGACGATAGTTGTTCGCATTCGAACTATATAGTAGTATAATAAATACTTAAACGAGTAATAGTAGCAGTCGTAAAAGTAGTAGTAGTGGTAGTAGCAGTAATAAGAACAATGTTACTATTAGTAAAAAGTGGAATAATATTAATAGTAGTAGTAGAAGTAGTATCAGTGTCATGACTGTTAGTGTTATTTATGTTTGCCGTGTTGACCGTACTCTTACTACCCGTATAAGTCGTATGCTTGTTTTTCGGTTTGCTATTCTGCGGCATCTTATGTTCACTCAGAATGCTACCGTCCTTCCCCTTCGAAGTAATATTGTTATTCGTATTGATAGTCTTGATGTTGTTGGTATCGGTCTTATGGCTACTTAATGGTATCAGTGGCATTCGTAGTAGCATGCTTCTACACTTCTTCTTAACAGTAGCATGATTATTATGATTGTTCGCAATGTTTAGCGTTCGTACTATTCGTCTTGATAGTATTGGTGTCACTATTACGCTGCTAAGTATTAGTATGCACATCCTTATTCATGGTACTCTGATTATTCCTCGTTTTATGGTGTTTCGTTCCATTCATATTGTTAGCATGGTTGCTTGTTGTACACTTAATATTATAAATTCCTCCTCATCATCCTCCTTCTCCTCCTCCACATTTCCATCTCTGGCGGCGGCGGAACGCGGCCCAGGCGCTCTTTGACTTCGTGCTGGCGCAGCCCCCCAATTCTTCGCACCGGCCCCCCAGGATCGGAGCAACCGCTGCCTTGCAACCCGGACGAGGGCCCGGCGGCCGAACAGCGACCGCTTCCATGGGGGTGCGCCGGCCGGGACCTATACACTAGACATACAGCGGACCAGGACGTGCACCGAGAGCAAGATGTAGGCGGCCTCGAGCGTCAGTCCCCTGCGCCCAACGCCGCCCGCAGCGCAGCGCTGCCACGCCGCTAGCTCCGCTAGTTTTGGCGCTCGTTGCCTGGCCGCGAAGCGCGCCTGCGCGACGCGCGCGCGCAGCAGCAAGGCGGGGGCGGCGCCTCCTCCTCCTCCTCCTCCTCCTCCTCCTCCTCCTCCTCCTCCTCCTCCTCCTCCTCGTCCACGTCCTCCTCCACCTCCTCCTCCTGCTCCTCCTCTTCTTCGTCCTCGTTTTCATCTTCGTCCTCCTCTTCTTCCTCCTCCTCCAACTCCTGCACCTCCACCTCCACCTCCTCCTCCTCCTCTTCCTCATCGTCCTCCTTCTCCTCCGCCTCCGCCTCCGCCTCCGCCTCCTCATCCTCCTCCCCTCATCAACATGCTCCTCCTCCTCTTCCTCCTCCTCCTCCTCCTCCCCTTCCTCCTCCACCTCTTCCCTCTTCCTCCTCCTCCTCCTCCCCTCCTCCTCCTCCTCCCCCCTCCTCCTCCTGCTCCTCCTCTCCTCATCCGCCTCCTCCTCCTCCTTCTCCTCCTCCTCTTCCTCTTCCTCTCCTCCTCCTCCTCCTCCTCCTCCTCCCCTCCTCCTCCTCCTTGATGCCTCTGATGCCTCTGATGCCTCTTCCCACCCCACCTCCTCCTTTTCCTCATCCTCCTCCTCCTCCTCCTCCTCCTCCTCCTCCTCCTCCTTCCTCCTCCTCCTCCTCCTCCTCCTCCTATTCTGACTCCTCCCTTCCTCCTTGTTCTTCTTCTTCTTCTTCTCTCTCCTCCTCCTCCTCCTCCTCCTCCTCCTCCTCCTCCCTCTCCTCCGCCTCCTCCTCCTCCTTCTCATCCTCCTCCTCCTCCTCCTCCTCCTCCTCCTCCTCCTCCTGCTCCTCCTTCTCCTCCTTCTTATCTTCATAGTCATCCGCCCCTCCTCCCTCCCTCCCTCCCTCCATCCATCCATCCATCCCTCCTTCCCTCCTTCCCTCGCCGAAGGCCTGGGCTGCCCATCGGCGATTCGGCCAGGTTGTCCGAGCCCGCTTGCTGCAGCTGGCGCCTTGCCACTCGCCGTTGGCATCGTCGTCGCTGCGTGCCGTCGATGTCTTCGCTACGAAGCGTTTCTGATGCAGTGCGAGGCTGGAAGGTGTTTTGTCGCCAAACCGACCGACGCACAACTGGCCCCACGACTTGGCCTCACGACTTGAGCCAAAACACCGCCGGACAGACAAGGAACATCACACGAAGCGCCGCCAAAAGCTCAGACGCCCTGGGCCTGCCTGCCAGAGGCCTGCCACAGCTTCAAGAAATGCGTACGGAAGAACTGTGTTTCCCGTGTGGCCCCAGCAGGGGACATGGACTGGGGAAGGCCGGAGGGTCTCAACACGGTGACGCTGCCGCAGGACATGGCGGGGCTGGAACGGTGAGGACCGCATCGAAAGTCAACGACCAAACAAACAGGGGGAGCGCTAAAAAGGGCGAATAAACCACACAAGAACTCGCCCACCAGGCCGTAGGAGGAAGTCCCTGCGGAACGCGATCCGTGGGAGGGACAAGTCGGGCCCCAGGAGGCACAAATCAGGCCCCAGGAGGCCCCACAAGAAGCCCCGAGAGGCTCCAAGGCATCTCCAAAACCGCCTCTAACACAGGCTTCAGAAAGGCCTTCCAAGAGATCCCCGCAGGCATCCAAGAGGCCACTGACTTACAACCTAGACAGGGTGGGCGGGGAGGAGACGATAAGGAGCATGAGCAGCAAGGAGGTTTTCAAGTTCTGGAGGGAGGCCCCAAGTCAGATAGAGATACTGGTTCGTCGTCTTGGTCATCATCAATAATTGGCAGCTGGACGGCGTGGCATTATTGAAGCACTGCTTTCCAGGAGCTTCATTCCATTTCATTCCTCGTCTCACTCCGTGCCTCTCTCCACTCGCACCGCTGCACCGCTCCGCTCGTGACCCGAACAATACACACGAATCAAATCACTCGCCATGCAACTCTGCGCCGACACGAGCGGCCAACTCCCTGGGAGCGGCCAGTGATGCGCCGCCGGCGTTCTCGACATTCTACCCTGTCCGCACAACGTGTAGAACTTGCGACACAAAGAACCGCACACCTGAAGAAATACCAGCGATTGCACTGAAAACTGCACCGTGCACCTAGTAACATCCCCTCCCCCATGCTTTTTGCGCCAGCAGCTGGGCAAAAGGTGACTGCTCCGGCGGAATGGCAACAGGGGACACGCTGCATGCAAATGAAAGCCGCAATGCACGGAGGAAGAGGAGGAGCCCCGGCGCGACGGCGGAGAGGAAGCCGGGCCACTCAGAGCTGCCGACTGCGGCGGGAGAGCGCCGAGGTGGGGGGCCAGCGCCGGCAGGCGGCACTGAGCTGCACTGAGCTGCACTGAGCTGAAGCTGGGGGGAGGCAGCACGGGCTGCGACCCCTTCCCCCATGCATGCAGAGATGAGCAGACCACCAATGGCATGGCGGGGGGCGGTCGAGAAGCATCGCTTCGATTGTGCGCTCGGCCGAGGGGGTCGGCTTTGCGTTCGGGGAGCGCGGAGCACCGCGACGCCATGCACGTTCGAGACAGAGGTTGGGAAACCTGTCCTTGATGATATTCAAAAGCTACCCCTGCAAAAGATTCTTGAAATTCCCCAATCAGTGCTTGCACTGAAGGGGTCCTAGCGGAAATTGCAAGATTTGGCGAAAATTTCCCGCCGACTTTGGTAGCCGGCTGGGTTCCCGGGTTCCCGATTCCAGGTTCCCGGGTTCCTCGTTATTGGTTCCGGCCCGATTTCGGTGGGTTCTGGGTTCCTGGGTTCCCAGTCGATCTCCTTCATCGAAAACCATCCACTGATTGGAGTTATTCTCTGGTGTAATGCTGAATGGGACGTTCAGAGGTCCGCTGCACTGTAGCGAGAAGTCTCGAGACCAGGGCGAAAAGGCCTGGCCTTCTCCGAGATCGTGCAGGTGAATATTGCAATTCCATACACTCTCACCACTCAGCAACATGATGCAACCCAAGAGTTCAAGACCACTGGACGTCCACGCGTCACATTTGGACATCCAATGGCCTCAGGACGGGCTGAACAGCCAAGGATGCAAGGGCGTCCATTTGAAAGCACCACGTCCAAAAGCTTGTGCGTCTTGATGTATGGACTCGGCTACCCGCCCGAGAAAGAGGGCCGTCTCACCGCACGCAAGGTCACAGTCACCACTCCCAAAGCAAAACAAACAAGCGGCCGCGGAGGAGGGATTGCCTGCGCCTCCTTCTGGTCTTTGGGTCTGCGCCAGGCCTCTCGTCTGTGCCAGAACCCACCCCCCGAAGGACGAGGGGGCAGAGAAGGGTGAGAGGGCCAGCGGGGACGAGGGAGCCAGAACGAAAGAGACAGAAGACGGGGGGGACAAGGGCGCAATGTGGACAGTGTGGCGATTTTGATGTCGTCGTCGTCGCCGAGCGTGGACATGGACAAGTTGCGCAGTGATCTCCTGTAGGTGGCAAGCCTCTGTTTCCACGGCCAGATCGAGCAGAGATAGATTCAGCCGTTTCCCTTCACCCAAGATGTCAAATGTGTCCCCTCTTGGGTGGAGCACAGCATCGTGAGAAAGCAAGAGTCCACGAGACGGAAAGCGAAGCTAGGAAATCTGACACAATGTCTCTAGAACTATTCGTCCGGGTCAAAGCTGATAATGATGGTCCAGTCCTCCGTGAACCACTGGATCCGATACAACTGCGATGTCGGCGGTGGCTCTTTCACGTCACCGTCGACTATGCAATGGATAATGTGCACAGCAACTGGGTTGCAGGTGGCGTGCTAGCTTTCCAGGTATGCAGTGCGCCAGGTATCCCGAGACCTGAATGCGTCACCTGCCACGTCCCAGCCCCAAGAGCCACTGAAGGTTGAATCTAGAAGGACCCAGGGCATACAGATATCTAGCTTACTCCCAGAGTGGGGCAGGCAGCTACGCTGCAGGGCTGAAGGCGGGTGCCCGAGGGCCACGATGCAACGGCGTCGAGGAAGCGGCGACCCAGGTGCTGTGCAGAGGAGAGGGAGAAACGGGAGCAAGAGGATCCAGAGGAGCCGCAAGAAGGAGGAGCAGGCGAACCTGCGGCTTCGACACGACATCGGCAGCAAAGGGGACAGGTGAGCAGAAGTGCAGCATTGGGCAGGCGGAGCCTCATAGACTCGGTCGAGAATACTGCCTGGCGCCCCGTGCCTGTCTCTGCCCTCGTGCAGATGACGACCCGCTCACGCGCCGACGCGCCCCTCAGCACATTGCAGGTTGCGTCCACTAGTGAAAACGCGCGCTCTTATAATCACTCACCCCAACTCTCTGTCTCTGTCTCTCTCTCTCTCTCTCTCTCTCGCTCTCTCTCGCTCTCTCTCTCTCTCTCTCTCTTTCTGCACGTATGTTTACATCACCATCTCGTCGCTAATGTCCTTCCCCCTCCCAGCCCATATCACTAGCGGCTGCACTCGTGACCCCTTGCTCGCCTGGGCACCTCCGCCGCGATAGCGAGGGGCACAGGGCATCACATGAACGCAACGGACGGTCGCAAAGTGCAGGCATCCGAACTGATAATTTATCGGAGCCTATGGAGTCCTCTCGAGGCCGCTCTGCTCTCGGGGCCGCTCTTGAGTTCCAGGGAGGTTGAAGACAGACCCCTGAGACAAGGCCACGGCCCGAGATGCCCCAGAAGAGCCGTGGGCCTGCAAAAAGCCTTATGAAGTGTATGAGAGCCCCATCTGCGCCCGAGGCTATGGCCACACATGATAGGGGAAGATCGGATACAGGGAGAGGGAAGAAAGCCAGAAGCCAAAAGGCAAGAGAATAATAACGAGGCAGGAGGAGGCAGGAGGAGGAGGCATGAGGAGGCATGCAGAAGTTCCGAAGTTCCACGAGCAGGACAAGGAGCAGGAGGAAGCGAGGAGGAGCCTGCTTGGTTACTCTGGGCCCTTTCGGGCTCGTCTTCTCAGTCTATTGTTCTGCGCCCCTCCAGCTGCCGCCGCTCTAGCTTGCAGCTTGCGCGGAGGCCACGTCGCCCAAGCCGGACTCGCTCAACCTGCTTGTCGCCGCACGGGCGCTACGCTTCAAGCACACCCCCGCCCGAGCAACGACGAGGCGAGGAAGACGGGCGAGCCTGGAGCCTGCCGCGCGCGCGCGCGAGGGGGCGGGGGAAAGGTGAGTATCGTACGACCGATCCCCATCCCCAGCGGCGTGGCCTGGGCCCCACTGGCCGATTTACCCCCCTAGATAGGGGATATAGACCGTTCCCTTGGGGTTTCAAGGGATGTATCCCTCAGTGGGGTGGTAATTTGGTAATTCGGTGGGGGTCTCGAAGGGGCTGCGGATGGGGATGGGGGTCGGTTAAGCGATACTGAAGGGGGGAGCGGGAGAACGAGGGACAGAGCGGGCACTCGCGAGCTGCTCCCCCCCCCCCCGGCCCGGTGCCTGCTCCGCGAGGGCCTCGCCCGACGAGGCGGCGCCCCTGCCGCTCCGCCGCGGACGCGAGGGGGAGGCGGGGAGAGCGGCGGCGGGGCAGCGGGGGGACCTGCGCGGCCGCGCCTCTCCCTACTGGAAAGGTTTTGTCCCGCGTACGATGGCCACCGACCGCTTGCAAAGCAGGTGCGACCACGGCGCTGTGCTGGTATCCCAGTGGCCCAGTCAGCCAAATACATGAACCGCGCGCGGCAGCGGCAGGCGCTCGGCGCACCACCACGCCCACCGTGCCAGGCCAGGGGCCATCCTGGGCCCCGGCACGGTGCGTGCGCCCCGCTGTGGGCCGAGGCCGGGAGGGTCACGCCATCCTGGGGTCCCAGGTGGCCCTGGCCAGGCAGGGTGGTGGCGCATGGATGCCTGTGGCTCTGGATCCTGCCCGAGGTGACGAAGGAGTTCGTCCAACCATTGTCGATTGAACCCGCAGGGGACTGCAAGCGCGGCACTTCTTCTTGCGCAGAAGATGCGAGCGTGGAGCTGAACTGGCTCGGGCTGATTCAGACCACCGCCAAAGATCTGCCCCTGGCCAGCCGCACACTCGCGGCATTCCGCACTCGCCTTTCCAACACGCGACCACTAGGAGCACGTGACCTCCAGGAAACCGATCATCCGCTCTGTGTCACTCCCACGGGCCGGCCGTAATCGGTTTTCTGCCACAGGGCCCCTAGGACCATCATGCACCACTGGGACTCGCCCCCTGCTGATCACTTCGCATGGAAAAACCACATGCCGTCATCACGAAAGCGAATGGGGAGAATACTCGTACGGGGTGCAGTCTGAACAGGTGGCGCAGCACACAAACAGCTAAAGTCATCTTGCTGGCCCCGCACGCCAGTGGCATTCCGCATCGGGATCACATGGATCCCCAACTACCCACGGGGTTAGCCGCAAGGAGCACCGGCAGGAATACTTTACCACATCTTACAGACAATTCGGTTGGGAAATACGCTCGGCATGTTAGAATGAGCAGTGTGGCAAGCAAGTTCCGCATGGCGTCGTACACCTAGAGCAGGTACTGCACTTCTGATCAACAGCACCTCCTCAGTGATGGCTCGAAACAGATGGGCGGCACTTGGATGTATTATGATTTTTTGGAAGTATGAGGTGTAAAAGATGGACTAGGAAGCGCCACAACATGGTCGGCAATAGGCCATATTCAGCACCATGGGCCGCGGTTGCCACCGCACGAACTGCCAGAGCATCAGCGTGACTGACTGAAATAACGTGACTGAAAGATATGCACATGCATGCGCAGCTGCGGATTGCCAGGCCGAGTGCGCCCTTGACGAGCGCACCGTCGCTCTCCCTCTGGGACTGGCCATTTCTCTCCCCATAGCGCCTCGTCAGCCTGGCACAAACGCCGCCCAAGACCGCCAGAGACATCTCTCATGCCACGAGCGCGAGGTCAATTCGCGAAATGCGCTGCAGTGGGGCAAGGGCAGGTTCTGGATAAATGAAACACTGGCGAACAAGCTTTGTGGCATCAATCCTCTCTTTCTCGCCCCCCTTCTTCGGAAGGAAGCAAAAATGCAGTCGGGCAGACCAGCCCTGGGGCAGTGGAATTTCATACCTCAGTTATCCACGATGCTTCCCGTCGTGCAACCATGGCCGACATTGAAAATGCAGCTCATGGAAGGCGCTACATACGCGCACAAAGAAGTGCACGGGTTGCTCGGGAAGCGGTACGGCATGGTTTAGTAAGCACAACGTACACATGCTTGTGTTGGTCCTTCTGGGTACTATGGAAGGGCAGTGTGCATGCGCGCAGCACTGACAGAGGGTGCGCGCGTGCGCGACGCGAGTCCACGAGTTCTGCTTTGCGCAGCGTACCTGACATTCAGGGCACACGCGCCCACACCTTCGACAGCGCGCACATGCACTCACCAAGGCGCGCGCGCGAAGAGTGCCCCTCTGAACCACCCCGGCTGGACCTCCCGCACCGCCTGCCGTCGTGCTACATGCCTACAGCGGGCCCCGCCGCACCGTTCTTTCGACGGCAAACGCCCGCGCGAGTCCTCTCGCTCCAGGGCCTCGGGCGGCTCGATGAGCTCCGAAAGTCTTGCGACGCCCGGGGACTCCACCGCCGTGGGAGTCAGCAGCACGCCGTTCGAGAAAATGGTGGCGGAGCTGAACGTGCTGCTCCGGGCCAGGACCTGCGCGGGCGAGGAGGGGCGGACGGGTGAGGAGGAAGGTCCAGCGGAGGCGCCCCGCGAGGAGCGCCGAGGGTGGCCAGAGTGGGTGCACGTGCAGAGGGGCAAGCACCGGGCGGCACCCCGAGGCGAGGTGGAGGGTTCCCCTCCTTGGCCCGAGCATCGGTGAGCGGAAGCACGTGGAGACGCCCAGCGAGACGCTTGGACTTACCACGGGGGAGTGTCCCCACAAAGGGCGGCGCTTGCATCTGGAGCCCAGCCCCAGTCGCTTCGATTCGCGTCGTCTGCGGTGCCCGGTGAGTCCGTGCGGAGGGGTCCACCCTCCTCGCACCTCCGTCCTTCCACCTTGTAGTTCAACGAAGTCCCTGGACGCGGGCAGGATGTCGGTGAGCAAGCTGCTCACCAGCAGAGCGGCACAGCGGGAGCAGTGGACAAGGAACAAGTCAGCTCGGTTCAACACTCGCTGGGGGATAGGAAACCCCTCCGAGGAAAATAGCTGGCGACGGCCTTCTTGAGGCACAGGAGATCGATTTGATAAGGAACCCAGCGTCTCGAAGCCGATGGATGGCACGGGTCGTGGTGACATCGCGGGCCGCCCACCCCGCCTCTGGGCAAGAGGCGGTTGTCTGTGCCTCTGCGGGGCAGCACTGCGCCAGGGCCTGTCCCTCGGGGGGGGAGGCTTTGGCCCAGTGCTCCCACCGCAGGAGGGGAGATGTCTTGCTACAGTGAGGGTATTGGATAAAGAACAGTTTGATGAGGAATCCAGCGTCTAGAAGCTGGTGGAGCTCCAATCGTGGATTGGCCATGGATAGCACCGCCGCGCTCATCAGATGAGGAATCCTCCAGGGTCTGAAGCCTCCTGGCGCCACCACCGCATGCACACTCCGAACGCGCGCGCTGCTGTCGGGCACCGTAGCCACTGCTTCGAGCGAGGCTGTCTGCCAAAGGAGATCCAGACGAGCGCGCCAAGGGCGCCCGACGGAAAGCAACATGGCCTGCACAGGGCGTGGGACTAGGTGGCGAGGAATCAGGGCTGCGCCCCCAGGAGACGCTAGGCTCCTTCAGCCCCGAACCTTCAAGAAGCCGTGCTAGAAGCCTCAACTCCCTTCAACAGAACACCCTGCCTCCTCAGATGGTTGCCCCCCCTGTCGCCGCTTGCGCCGCCGACTTGGGCCTCGAGGTGGTAGTGGTGGTCGTGAAGAAGAAGAAGAAAGAAAAATAAGAAGAAGAATAAGAAGAAGAAGAAGAGCAAGAACAATAATAATCACAATGCGAATAAAAAGAATAACCAGGTGAAGTAAGAGGAGGAACACTACCAAAAGGCAAGACGGGAGGACCGGAATGGCAAGCAGAGGGCGAGACGGGAGGAGCGGGAGAAGCAAAAGAGGGGGGGGGGGGGGGCAAACTTTGCCCTCGACTTTTGACGGTCGAGGGGAAAGGTTTTCGGACGTGTTTGGCCCTTGTCGGGCCTCCAGAAGCCTCTGGGAGCCTCCAGGGGCCTCTGGGGGCCTCTGGCGACTTTTGGGAACGACAGGGGACCTCCTAGGACATCTGGGGCGGCAGCACATTTTACCACAAGGGAGGGGGGAGGTAAGCAGCAAGAGAAGAAGACATCGCGGGATGAAATGCCGCCAATATTTTCCAGTATCGAGCGCGGACGCCGCCAGAGTGACTTCGAGCGCGTCGTGGGCCACTCTGGCCCTATGCGGCTGCTACGCGTTTTTTGACGCACTTTTGCACAGACTTTCAACCCAAACAAGCCGCCTCCATCCTTGAGGAGAGAGCCCGCCTTGCCCCCGCAACAGGGTAAGCGAATGCCTCGCCTCCTCCGGGCCATGAATGCCCCCATCGCACATAGCCCAACTCCCTGATCTTGGGAATTCCCCAGCACAACTCACTGAACAAGGGGGGGGAACGGCATGCACGGGATCGCGCGGGCGGGAGCTCCAAGCCATCACTCCGCGAGAGGTGCTGCTCGCGGTCCGCCACTGGCTCTCTGCGCGGCCCAGGCCTGCCTGGCCGACACGGTGGCCTTCCTCTGCGGCAGGCTCGTATCGTGCCGACTTCTACGTTGGTTTCTGACAAGGCGGGGATCCTTCAACCTTGAAGGATCAGCCGATTGCGAAACGCCAGATCTTTCAACACCGACCGATTATGGGTCGCTGGCGGCGTTCAACGTTGAACACCGGCGGCGGGGTCGCCGCTGGACGACACGACGCGAACCTACCGCACATGGCAACTCAAGGCCTGGACGGTGGAGGGTCTGCAGCGTTCTCCAACAGACCCTTCCCATGACGAGGTAGGCGCGGCCCTCCCTCGGGACTTTGCTCGACGACCTAGACTCAGCCATCCGCTTGGCTCACGTGCAACGCTGGGTGGCTCGGCCATGCCCCGCAGGCGCAGTTGCTCGCCGCTGCGCGGCATGGCCTCAACCTTTGTGTTGACACCCAGCGCCGACCTCTCTGGTGATCCGTCCCCTTAGTGCCACCACTGCGACGAGCACGAGGAGACCCAGGAGCCCACTGTCTGGCGTTGCCGACGCTGGGCGCCGCAGCGCATGGCCCCCGCCAGTATCCTCCACGATAACGCCTGGCGCGCGCTGCTCCCGCATACGCGGCACTGCGGCCTTTCCGATGAAAACCCGCGGCGCTAACTGCTGACCCGCAACAGCCCAGCCCTCGACCCCCCCAGAGGCCGACGACGATCCCGACCCTGCGCTCCCTCGACGAGGATACCCAGTCGTACATAAAGTACGCTGCCACGGACGACGCTTGCACCAAACTCACTCACCCGCTCCTGGCCCTGGCGGCCTTCAAGGTCTTCCGTGGAATAGGGCGCCGGCTCAACTTCGCTGCCCGTATCCATGATGCGGTCCAAAAGGCCCAACGGGACGAAACCACAGACAGGCTCCACCTTGTCGCCACGGTGGAGCGCACGGTGAACGACAACCAAAACGGGCCATAGCCGATGGCTGCGAGACCATCCTGCGAGGCAGCCCACGGGGCCCGCACGCCAACCTATGGCCCCAGGTAAACGCCTGCGTTCTAGCCAAACCTGCTTTGCTCAGCGTCCCATGGCTGCCAGCCACGTGGGGCAGCCCAGCATTGCTTTTTGGCTCATCGCTGTCATCGCTTAGTGCTGCAACTGGCAGGTCGAAGAGTTGGCCACCTGGGCCGATGTCTCCCACAATTGAGAGCGACGCCGAGCCTCGAAAGAAAAAAAAAACCTTTGGCTCGAACAAGACCGCCGTCGTCGTCTTCGACCTGTGGCCCCGCACGCAATCAGCACCCACACCGAAGGCTTCTACTCCCACGACTAGCGATCCGCACTATGATAAACTATACTGCTGCCTCCCGCACGTCGGTCATGCGCCCCCACGCCACCCGCGCCTCGGCGAGCGTGGCGTCGCAGCCCAGGGCGAGCAGGTCGACATCGGTGCCGGCGAAGCGGACCAGGCGCTCCAGCGCGACGCGCCACTTTGGCAGAGAGAGCCGCGGCGCTGCTCAGGCTACCGCCATGGCCCCAGACCCCCAGTCTCTCGCACGAGCCCAGGCTACCACGCTCGCCGAGCTCGCTCATCTAGAGGCCGCCCATCGCAGAGGCGGATGCCCCAGCGGACGACGGCCCGCGCGGCCTCGGCGGCCACCTCGAGGCCGACAATCCTGCCGGATGGCCCTGCGACACCCCCAACCAGGGCGACTCCGAGGACAGTGTCGTGAGCCACGGAGGAAGCCTCCATGCCCCCCCCCCCCCTGGCCCCGAGCAGGTCTGACAGGCTTCTCCCTGCCCCCCCCCACCACCACCCGCGGACCCCTGGCCGCGAGCATTAACCAAAAAGGACCAGCAGAGCAGCGAGCACCAGAACGGCAGCGGCAATCGAGCTCGGACGTTCATGCCAGCGCCCTTGGTGGAGTGCTCGGGCCACCTTCACCTGGTCCACCAGAAGGTCATGCCCCGCGCGCCGCCTGAGCGACCCAGAGCCCTTCTCGGGCTCGCGGCAGTCACGCTCGCCACCTCCTCCGCTGCGCTCAGCAGGGCGACAGCCTCCCCTGCACGAGCAATACCAGCCCCTGCTCAACGATGCCCAACAAAATGTGAGGCCCCCGCGCCAGGAGCAACGCTCCGGAAGAAGAGGAGGGAGAAGAAGGTGGAGGAGGAGCAGGGGGGACAGAGTCGAGAGGGCTGTTTGGCACGATCCCCCCTCCGAAGCGGTCGTCGGTGCGGCGCCTGCTTCTTGCGCGCCACGATTCCGTGTGCACCACCGCGGCTGCGGGCGGCCTTACAGGGCATAAGGCAACCCGCGTCGATCGCAACGATGACGGGACAGATGCAGATTAGCGCTAAGACAGGACAATGAGAAGGAAGAAAGCGAGGAGCACGAGGAGGGAGGGGAGGGGAGGAGGGAGGAGCGTGCACAAGTAGTGAAAGCACGTCGCGTGCTTCATTAATCCTTGTCATCCTCCCTATCTTCGTCGTCCTCCCTGCCCTCCACCTCCAACTCATTACCTAACAGCGAAGACTGATAGGTTTCTAGTTGACTCAAAAGAGCTCACAGATCACTCCACAGGGGGGTCCGGGCAGGTGTTGGGGAGTTGCCGGGCGGCAGGGTGCCGGGCTCGTTTTTCACCAACAGTCACACACTTCGTGCTCTTCGACTTCCCAGAACTCCATTCCCAGGCCACATTCTGAATACCCGGATGCAACAGTCACACACTTCGTGTTCTTCGAGATCCCAGAACGCCATTCCCGGGCCACATTTAGAATAACCAGATGCAACAGTCACACACTTCGTGCTCTTCGAGATCCCAGAACGCCATTCCCGGGCCACATTTAGAATAACCAGATGCAACAGTCACACACTTCGTGCTCTTCGAGTTCCCAGAACTCCATTCCCGGGCCACATTCTGGAGGGCCGGATGCAACAGTCACACACTTCGTGCTCTTCGAGTTCCCAGAATTCCATTCCCGGGCCACATTTTGGATGCCCGGAGCCAACTGTAGGCCACTTCCTGGTCTTCGAGTTCCCAGAACTACATTCCCGGGCCACATTTTGAATAGCCAGACGCTTCGTAGTCCTTCCGCCACAGCCGTGTTTGGTTCAGGAATTGCTAGTGACACTGCAGTCCACTGCATTCAATCGTGCCACTGCATTCACTCACTGCAGTCCACTCAGTTTCGATTGCAATGGCGTTCCCCTGGCCGTACCCCCATACCCAACGTTCATCCGCAGCCTCTGCTCCGCGAGGCTCGTCCGAAGTGTCGCCGCCTCGCGGTGCTTCTCAGCCTGCGCCGCCTCGCGGTGCTTCTCAGCCTGCGGAGGAAGGTGGACAGACGCCTGGTTCTGGCGCTGTGCAGCCTGCGTCTTTCACGGTCGCCTCGTTCAATTTCGGGTTCGAGCAGGGCATGATGACTGGTAAGCAGGCGGCCACTCACTGCGCTAACTTCGGAAGGGTGTGCGCCACGATAGTGGAGACCGCTGATGCTGATATTGTCTGTGGCTGCGAGGTCGGTGCGTTCCGTGAAGGCTTTCGCCGAGCAGGGATCAACGTGACAGAGATCCTCAGTAAGCCTTTCGGTGATGGCATTCGCTTCTCGGAGGTCGACAACTACTTGACTCTCTGGGGGTTCCGCGGTGCTTCTCAGCCTGCGGAACTGACTCTGTGCGAAGACAGCAAAGTTTACAGGCCTCCTAGCGGCCGAGAGATTGATGCTGTTATTTCACATTTTGAGGTGAACAAACCAGGCCATGACAAGTTCCACGTGGTGATCGCCAACATGCACATCGTGTGCGGCAAGAAACCGCCGACCATCCAGACTCGAAAGCGGACAGTTCGCAATCTCCGCTTGCACCTGGACCGCCTGGGAAAGATTCTTGAGAATCTGAGCCAGGCAGTCGTTCTGCTTGTAGTCGGCGACGACAACCTCACTTTCCAGGAGGCGCGGGAGGCTTGCCAGCGCCAGCAGAACGACGAGAAGCTCTGGGAGGTCCATGCCACTCCGGCCGACCTCAAAGGCGACCACGTCGCGGTCTGCGGAGCAGTCGCCCGTTTCTGCTCCATTGCCGTTGGCGCGTCTTTTACGGATCGTGGCATGCGCAACGACGCACACGATGCGGTGGCGGTTGTGCTCACTCTCCCTGGTGCTATTCAGCCTGGGGAGAGCAAGAGGCGGAAGATTGTCGTCGAAAACGTCTCCGACGCCGACGTCAGCGTACAGGCGGACGCCGAGTCTTCTGTGCATTGGGATCGGTCGCCGAGTTCTACTCCTCCGCTTTCACCGACTTCACCGGGTGATCCCGACTACGTCGAGGATGTCGTTCAGAATCGCGCGAACGACTTGCACAGGGAGCTGAGGCAGCTTTGGGACGACAGGTACGACGAGGAGTACGATCCGAAAGTCCTCCATCATCTCAGTCTCTTGCTTTTCAAAAAGAGGAAGTCCACGGAGCCAGCGGACACTAATCCAGCTGGCGCTCCTCAGCCTGGCTCGGAATATGACACGGCCTTTGCGTCTCAGGAGGAGACTGGCCGAGCCATTCTCTCTGTCCTTAAGCTTCGACATGACTTTCTGCGGAGCAAGAACATCGACGACATGCGCTACGTTCTCACGGAGCCTGAGCGCCAGGAATTGGTCAGAGTAGCTCGCGACCAGTACGAGCAGTCGCGGCAGCAGCGTGCGCTTCAGGAACGGGATGTCGAAAAGGGAAAAGCGAGAGGCAAGTCTGCGCCACAAGGGGGCCATGCGGTTCCGCAGGGTCCTAACAAAGGGCCAGGCGGTAAGAAAGGTTCTCACGGTGCTTCTCAGCCTGCGGGAAAAGGTGGCCAGGCCAAGGGTGCAGGTCTGGGTAGCGTCGCCAAGTTTGTGAAAGACCAGAAGCGTAAGCGGTGGCGTCGCCATTTGCAACGTGTGGCCGGTACCAAACAGATCTGGGAGGTGCTGGCCTTCTCAGGGCGCTTCGACGTTGATTGGCTAACGCAAGCGTTGCAAGCTGATCACAGCGAGGGCCGCGATGCAGCAGTTCCCGAGGAAGCTCTGCGGCAACAGCGGCGCCGGCTGCACCACCAGAAGGCCGAGGCCATCGCGCGCTACAACGAGGGGGAGCGGCTTTCCCTCCATCTGTCTGCCCAGGCTGGCCAGCCAAAGCCGAACTTCACGCGCAGGCAGCTGGGCGTGTTGCAGATGTTTGAGAGCGGAGCGCTGCTTCAATTCCGCAACCAAGCGATTCTGGCGTTGGGGCACGGCCGTCTGTTCAGGGCCGATGGCGACTACCTGGACATCGGCGGCAGCACGGGCGGTGGCTCCAGGAGCATCATCGATTCATGGCAGCCGCCGGACTGGCGTGACTTCCTCCAAGACGATCAGGACATCTGAGTTTTGCAAGTCTCCCTGCCCGCGGTGCTTCTCAGCCTGCGGTCTGCCGCTCTCCAGCTGCGGTCTCGAGCAGTAGCGTTCGAAAGCATGCGAGTTCCTGCGGTGCTTCTCAGCCTGCAGGTTTCGCAGCTTGCGCTCTGCAGTACAAGTGCTTTTCAGCATGCGACATCCTGCGGTGCTTCTCAGCCTGCAGGGTTCCCAACGTGCGGTTTGCAATGCATTCCATTTCAGTATGCGAGTTCCTGCGGTGTTTCTCAGGCTGCAGGGCTCCGAGGCTCTTCGCTTCGATGCCAATGTTTTCAGACACCGTAGCTCCGTTCCGTAAACATCTTCCCAGAACCGCTCGCAACCTTTTGCAGCTGGCGGTCTGCAGACGTAGTCTGTCTCAGCATGCGAGCTCCCGCACGCTTCGCCGGCTTTTGCTGCGCGGACAATTTTCTCACACACGTCAGCGCCGTTTGTATGCGTCAGAAAAACATGTAGACATTCACGAAGGGCTCAGTCTGTATATCGTCACATCATTACATACGCAGTCGTCGAACACATCGGTGTACATTCAGCGCTTTGTCCTTCTACAGCATTCTTTCCGTTGATAACAGTGTTCTGATGGGTTCGCTTCGTTCTAAAAGCGTTGATAGCAGTGTCTCGTTTGCGGACACCTCATTGTACATCAACTCACTGATACCGAGTTTCCTTTCACATAAGTGAATGCATACCAGTGTATGTTGGTTACTACAAAAGTGGGTTCCTACAACCGACTTCATGATCGCTATCATCATCGCAGATTTCACTCATCCTCATCACCACGACTGGTTCACGTTGGCCTGCGGTGCTTCTCGGCCTGCAGTTCCTTCCGTTACACTGTAGTTGAAGCCGTTCATGGCAGTGACTCGTTTAAAGACAACTTTAGTATTGGGGGAAGTGTCGATAGCAGCGTTTCTTTTTACTTATACACGCGTTGATAGCAGTGTCTCGTTTGTGGACAACTCATTATATATCAACTCATTCATACAGAGTTTCTTTTCGCAGCAAGTGAATGCACAGCAGTGTATCTGCATTACTGGCCCCCACTCCATTATCACTATCATCATCAACGATTTCCTACACGCGTGTGCGCGGCGGTCGCCATGAGTGAATAGTTTGCAGAGACTTCTCGCATTGATAGCCATGGGTCACTTCAGAGTGAACTCATTTGTGATCTTCTTTTATTGGAAGTTGAATCGGTTGATGGCAGTGCCTCGTTTAAACTCCACTTTGGTATTGCTAGTAGTGTCAATGCCAGCGTTTCTTTTTAATTGTGCAAGCGTTGATAGCAGTGTCTCGTTTGTGGTTAGTTATAACAGCGTTGACAGCAGTGTCTCGTTTGCGGACACCTCATTGTACATCAACTCGCTGATACCGGGTTTCCTATCAACACCATCATCATCATCCTTAACCTCCTCGTAGCCATTTTGCTTAGAGCTGTAGCCACATGTTTGCTCGAGTTTCACCTGGCCGTCCAGCCGCGGCGGTGCTCCTCAGCCTGCCTTGTCACAATGCCAGCACGCGGCAAGGCATCGCCCCCGCCACCCCCGGCCCCGTGCGATGGCCCGTGGGAGATTCTGCCGGATCCGCCCGCACCGACTCCTCAGCCAGGTGTCGACGTGGTCTTTGAGCAGGCTCACCTCGAAGACATCCGCCGTACACCAGGGATGGGCGGCAAGACCGCCTGCCAGTGGCAGCGCGCGCTGCGCGCCGAGTGCATTGTCAACAACTTGTCGTTCAAAGACGTAACAAACGACCCGTCCTACGACTGGAAGCAACTGCTTCGGTCTGCCGCTCCGGGTTTCGCTGAGCGCATAATCGGGCAGGGCATCGCCCAGGTTCTCTTTCGCATCATCGAGACAGAGCGCGACCCTAACTACTCCAACACGGATGGCCACGGCAGGCACTTCTTCGAGTTCCGTCGTGCAGACGGTTCAGCCATGCGCCTGCATTACCATAAGAACGGCCGACCCGATGAGCCCACCTATGTCGGTCCACCACGCGCCGTTGCTCAGCCTGCCGTGCCTGAGCCTTGCGCTGCTCAGCCTCATGTTCCTCGTGGCGGCGCTGCTCAGACTGCCGTGCCTGACGGTGGCGCTGCTCAGCCTGCCGAGACTGGCGGTGATGCCCCACTGCTCTTCACACAGGAGCACCTGCAAGAGGCAGCCTGCTCGCGCCAGATTGTGGGCCGCGACGAAGCCAGCGCCGCTCTCCAATCGCTGTTGCACTACCACCATGGCGAGACTGCCCCAGGTGCTGTTGACATCACCGATGGCTCAGCATTTGACTGGCTTCGATGGGTGGCACATATCGAAGGTGCGCGCGACGTCATCCGCAATGGCGTCCACAGGGTCTACGCTGTCCGCTGGAATCCGCACTGGGCTCCAGAGGCCGTCTTCTGCTACGGCAACAACACCTACAGCACACTGGTGCCCCGCAAATCGCGCTACACAGGCTCGTGGAGCCACGCGCGAATTGTGACTCACCGGAACGCCAATTGGGTGACCGAACCGTTGCTATCTGCGGCCCCTGTGGCAGCTACGCCGTGGCTGGTGTTGCGGGATCAAATAACCTGGGAGTGATCTCTGGCAAACGAGATGTGGTGCTTCTCAGCCTGCACTCATGTGACACGCAATGCCGTGCCCTGCAATCGCGTGGTGTTTCTCAGCCTGCACTCGCAGGTCCTTCGGAGGTCAATTGTTATGAGTTCGGCACGGTCTCGGTCAAGTACAGCGTGCTGTGGGGATCCCGAGATGGGGCCTGGCTCAAGGTGCTCAAGACGTACTGGAGTGTCCCAGAGCCGGAGTGCCAGCTGATCCTCGGGAGTTGGAACGGCATTTTCAGGCCGTGGCCGGACACGTTCTGGATCAGGACGGGGGGGTCCGAGCCCGAGATGGAGTGCTAGCGCTCTGCAGTACAAGTGCTTTTCAGCATGCGACATCCTGCGGTGCTTCTCAGCCTGCAGGGTTCGCAGCGTGCGGTTTGCAATGCATTCCTTTTCAGTATGCGAGTTCCTGCGGTGTTTCTCAGGTTGCAGGGCTCCGAGGCTCTTCGCTTCGATGCCAATGTTTTCAGACACCGTAGCTCCGTTCCGTAAACATCTTCCAAGAGCCGCTCGCAACCTTTTGCAGCTGGCGGTCTGCAGACGTAGTCTGTCTCAGCATGCGAGCTCCCGCACGCTTCGCCGGCTTTTGCTGCGCGGACAATTTTCTCACACACGTCAGCGCCGTTTGTAGGCGTCAGAAAAACATGTAGACATTCACGAAGGGCTCAGTCTGTATATCGTCACATCATTACATACGCAGTCGTCGAACACATCGGTGTACATTCAGCGCTTTGTCCTTCTAGCTGGGTCGCTTCGTGCTGAGGCTGAGGCTGAGGCTGAGGCAGGCTGAGGCTGAGGCCGAGGCCGACGGCAGACTGAGGCTGAGGCTGAAGCAGGCTGAGGCTGAGGCAAGGCAGGCTGAGGCTGAGGCTGAGGCTGAGGCAGGCTGATGCTGAGGCAGGCTGAGGCTGAGGCTGAGGCTGATGCAGGCTGAGGCCTGAGGCAGGCTGAGGCTGAGGCCGAGGCTGAAGGCAGACTGAGGCTGAGGCTGAAGCAGGCTGAGGCTGAGGCTGAGGCAGGCTGAGGCTGAGGCAGGCTGAGGCTGAGGCTGAGGCAGGCTGAGGCTGAGGCTGTGACTGCGACTGCCGTTGCCACTGCGACTGTCATCGCGAATGCGACTACGACTGCGAGAACAGCAGAATTCTACAACTGGATTCTCATCTGAATCTTATGGGGAATGCTTCCAGATATGCTCCTACACATCGCTGTTAGGTTGCTTTGCAGGGATAATTTTCTCCAGAGAGATCGAGAGAGAGAGAGAGGAAGTGAGTGAGCGGGAGGAGCTGCGGAATGGAGACAGACAGGCAGCAGGATGCGAGGACAGGGGCCGCACTGACATTGAAGGTAAATGAAAGCCAGCTGTGTAGTGTTACCTCGAGGCGTCGAAGCTTGGTCCCCAGTCTCCTCCTCCTCCTCCTCCTCCCACCCATCCGTATCGTCTGTCTGTTTATTGTCCTTCTCCTCATCGTCATCGTCATCAATGTATTCTCCCTCCGCCCCCACCTCCTCCTACCACGATGCCAATATTGTGTGTATCGGTATATGCTTACATGTTGTGTGCATCTGCACCACTCACTGGTGTATATATATATATATATATATAGATATGTCTCTCTGTCTCCCTGTCTCTCTCTCTCTCTCTCGTTGTCTCTCTTTCTCTCTTTATATATATATATATATATATATATGTCTCTCTCTCCTTCTCTCCATATGTATCTCTATCTGCCGGAATACATAATACATTGCATAAAGCATGTTTAGATATGCATACATATATAGTTATACATTCATGCATACATACATATACACATATATATATATACCTATATATATACATACACGGGCGCCGACTTATATTCATATACACATGCCTATACACATGCATCTATTTATACGTACATACGCACACACACACATATATATATAAATATATATATATGTATATATATACATGTGAAAATGAGTATGTACATATATATATATATATACACTAGAACCACGCGCGCGCTTCGCGCGCGCTTAGGTTCTAGCTAGGAGGCGAGCTTGAGTCAACGAAAGTCGCAGGGAAGGGGGCAGGGGGAAGAAGGCCAGAGAGCGCTGAAGGATACAAATACTGGAACCCTCTTGTGATTTTGTGGGGGGCCTCGTCCGGCCGCTCGCTGGGAGTTTGACGTAGCTTCTCGGGAGCCTCTGAACCTGTCGGGGGCCTCCTGGAAGCAGGTTCGAAGCATTTTGGGGGCCGATTTGGGGCTTCTCGGGGCCTCCTTTGGGCCTCTTGGGGGTCTCCTGGGGCCTCTTGAGGGGCCTCCTTGGGGCCTCCTGGCGGCCTCTTGGGGCGGAAGGCTCGAGCTTGCGGTTCGTGGTCCCCCTCTGGGCCCCCTCTTGGGCCCGTCTTGGGGCCCTCTTGGGCCATCTTGGGCGCCTCTTGGGCCGTCTTGGGGCCCTCTTGGGCTGTCCTGGGGCCCTCTTGGAAGCTTCTTGGGCCGTCTTGGGGCGGTCTTGGAGGCCTCTTGGGCCGTCTTGGACGCGGTGAAAGCCCAAGATGCGAACATGCGAAAAATATACATTTTCCCATAGGAATGGCACGATTTTTGTTTCTTGGACCTCTCTTGGGGTGCCTCTCGGAACGTCTTGGGCTGATTTTGGAAGCCTTTTGGCGCCTCTGGGCGGCGTTTTGGCGCCTCCTGGGATATGTTGGGCCGGAAGCTCGGAATTCGAGAGTGGCTTTCTCCTTCTGGGACCCCTCTCGAAGTCGTCTTGGGGTTCTCTTGGGCCGTCTTGAGGCCGTCCTGAGCCACTCGTGCGCAGCCTTGGAGCGCTCCCGGAGGCCTCCTAGGCCGTCTTGGAGGCCTCTTGGGCCGTCTTGGACGCGGTGAAATGCCTCTCGGAACGTCTTGGGGTGCTTTGGGGAGCCTTTTGGCGCCTCTTGGCGGCATTTTGGCGCCTCCTGGAGCCTCTTGGGCCGGAAGCTCGGAATTCGAGGTTGGCTTTCTCCGTCTGGGACCCCTCTCGAACTCGTCTTGGGGCTCTCTTCGGCCGTCTTGGGGCCGTCCTGGGCCACTCGTGCGCAGCCTTGGAGCGCTCCCGGAGGCCTCGTAGACCGTCTTGGGCGCCTCTTGGGCCGTCTTGGACGCGGTGAAAGCCCAAGAGGCGAACATGCGAAAAATATACTTTTCCCATAGGAATGGCACGAATTTTGCTTCTTGGGCCTCTCTTGGGCTGCCTCTCGGAGCGTCTTGGAGGCTTCTGGGACCTTCTTGGTGTCATGACAGGCGTCTTGGAAGGCATCTGGAGCCATCGAAGCGCGTTCCGAAGCCGCCTGCGAACGATCTTGGACGGCGTCCGGCGGTCCGACGAGCCTCCGGGCCCCCCGGGGCCCACATTTGTGGTCGAGGTCCCGGCCCCGGGCCCCCCGACCCGGTGCGCCGTTAATATATATATATATATATATATATATATATATATATATATTGGGGGAGCGGACAGCGATACTGTACACGCATCATGATCTTCGCAAGGCTGTCCTGCGAACGTGGCCGAAACTCCGGCCAAACATTCGGGCAGAGAAAGACGGGAACGGGCTACGCCACACTAACAACGCTGCTTACTGTAGGCGCCGGCTGGGGCAACAAATCCTGCCCCCCTGGACACACACTAACGCAAACAAAAAGGAGCATCCGCTGACAATTAT
Organism: Prorocentrum cordatum; assembly: GCA_963575745.1. NCBI lineage: Eukaryota > Dinophyceae > Prorocentrales > Prorocentraceae > Prorocentrum > Prorocentrum cordatum. Next base: position 46,613 of record CAUYUJ010015300.1, read on the forward strand.
AGCCCGGGCGAGCGGAGGAGGAGGAAAAGGACGGGACGGGGAGGAAATAGAAGAGGAGGAGAGAGATAATCCAGCTGGCCAATGATACGAACTTGCCTTGCAGCGTATCTACCCTAGGCCTGCCGAGGGGTTGTGCGGCAGTCCCTTTACTGAATGGCCTAGTCGGCCGAACCAGTAAATCCAACACAACATGAGACAACAGAGGAAAAGAGGACGAGGAGAAAGACGAGGAGGAGGAGGAGGAGGAGGAGGAGGAGGAGGAGGGAGGCTGGGCTAAGCCGCCGGACTGCGGCCAAGCGCTGGGCGCTGAGAAAAACCGTCCCTGGTTCTTCTCGCGGCGAGTACGCCAGAACAGCGAAGGAAGAGAAATACTGAGATAACGCTCACAGATTCAACCCTTATGGTTGACCGGCACGCGCCGGGGAAGCAAACGAAGCCGACTTCGAACGGACGAGAGGAGGGCGAGGAAGAGAGAGGGAGGGAAGCACTGCTGGAAAATGTGTCGGGCGACCCCGACGGGATGCTAGCAACAGATTCCGCGACCGCCCCCGCCTTGTAGCGGGTACGCCAACGTCGCTGTGCAGGCTCTATTGCTGGCGCACGCGCTTGTGCGCGCGCTGGACTAGCCCAGCCAATCTGGCGTGACAGCGGTACGCCTCGCGGAGGTACCCGGAGAACGCGTCGGCACCACTGGTCGGCGACAGGCCGTGGCGGACCGCGCCGTGCACGCGAGAAGCGGCGTACACCGACGCAGCTCTCAGAGCCATGACCTCCACGTTCGATAAGCTGCCGTTGTACGTAGACGAGCCCGACTCGAGACCGATGAACTCCGCGATTTCCAAACCCAGTTCCGGGCGACGTAAGCCGAGGTGCTTCCTGGAGAGGGCGTGGTAGACGGCGCAGTAGGCATAATGTTTCACGCTATCTTCGCCACCACAGCCCAAGCAGCAAGTCCCGCGACCTTGGAATCGTCGGGACGTGGTCCACCCATTGAGCACCGTGCGGGTCCTAGCAGCGAGAACTCTGGGCGGGACGAGCTCCGAGATGCAATGTCCGCAGCGAATCCACCGGTCGACTCGCCGCCCAGGAAGGACAAGAACGATCCAATGATCAAGACGCTTACGAAGATGCCAGAGAGCCCCCACTTCATGAGGTTGCCGGAATCTGCGCGAGACTGCCGCCTGCCAGCCGACCTCCTCGTGATCCGGGTGGTTCACGTCCAGGAGGCTGGGGTCGCTGGGGAAGGCGGCCTCGGTCGCGTCGAGCGCCGCGTCGAGGTTGAGGATGAAGCAACTCGTCACCCAAGGGCCCCAGCTACGGACTCTCGGGGCGTTGTCCCCCTGAGATAGAACGAGTCGAAGGGACCGCGCGCGCCTGCGAACTGCGAGCCCGCCATGTATGTACGTATATGAGAGAACGTGTGTGTACAACAGAGAAAGTGAAGGATAGAAAGAACAAAACAGAGGCAGAGGGGAACACATGTTCCCCGAACAGTGTTTGCGCTCAGGGGGGTCTTACTTCTCTTTGAAGGAACTGGCCCTGGATGTCGGTGTGGCGGCTCCGTGCTCGCCGTCGCCGCCCCGTCACCGCCTCGTCACCGCCCGTCGTCTGGGCCTGACATGGCGGTCGGGCGGCTCCGTGCTCGCCGTCGCCGCTCCGTCACCAGTTCAGCATGCAGTCGGTCTTCGTGGAGCCCGTGCGCACGCTGCTGCGGCGGCCTCAGCACCAGCGCACCAGGACGCGCGCGAGGACGCCCTGGCGCGGCGGCACCCGTCCGCAGGCGCGGCTCTTTGCCAAAGGAGCCGCCCCAGACGCCACCTCCTCCTCCTCCTCCTCCTCCTCCTCCTCCTCCTCCTCCTCCTCCTCCTCCTCCTCCTCCTCCTCCTCCTCCTCCTCCTCCTCCTCCTCCTGCAAGGCGTGCAACCAGGGCGAGGGCACGGACAGGCACCGCACCTTCGTCTGCGCCGCGCGGCAGGGGCAGAGGCGGAGAGCGGGCGGGGCCCACGGCGTGCACAGGGGAGGCCCACCCGCGGCCCGGGGCGGAGCAGCTCTGGGGCCACCGGCCGGCCAATGATCCCGCGGCCGAGCTCGGCCTGTGGGGCCTCCCGTCCAGCGGCGCCATCCTGGTCGGAGGGGAGTCCGTGGCGATCGCCGCGGGCCGCGTGCACACCGACGGCAGCTTGCTCCACGGGAAGCACTCCGAGTTTCTCAATAAGCGTCGGGGGGCGTCAGCGCCGCCGACAGCCCCGCATCGACCCCCGTCGCGGGCAGCCACCGCGCGCCGAAGACGCTCCGACCCCCGTCGCGGCGCGACGACGAGGCGAGGTTGACCCCCGTCGGGGGGTACCCCGCCACGCTTGTTGAGAAACCCAGAGTACGCGTCCCTGCGACGTGGAGGCTGGGCGCTCGCGCAGCTGAGGGAGGACGCGACGCTCCAGTATGCATGCTATGGCCCCTTGCCTGGGCCGCAGTGGCAGGAGGCGATACTACTAGGCGACCTCACGGCCGTGTTGCGCGTGCTGGAGGTCGCTTGCCCGCCGCTGGTCATGCTCTCGGACTGCCAGGCCGTGATCGACGGCTTCCTGAGAGGGCCCTCGTGGGCAGCGCGACCCGCCACACCTCACTGACACGTGTGGGCATGCTGTTGGGCCCTGATCGCTGAAAACGGTGGTCTAGAACCGCGAGGGGTGTCGTCGAAAAAGTCCAGGCCCACGCTTCGAGGGCCCAGCGAAATGAGATGGGCCTCGGGCGCTGGGAAGAAAATGAATATGCTGACCAGTACGCAACGCTAGAAGCCAAGCAGCACAAGCATAGTGAGAGTTTGAGTATGCGTAAAACGTAGGGTTTCAGGGAGTAAGTGCCCGGTGAGGGGGAAGGGTCTCTCTTGCTCTCTTTCCCTTTCCCCCTCTGTGGCCCCTTTGGGGCTCAAGTTTCTTTCTCGGGCCCTTGAGGGGGCGGCCCCGCGCGGGGAAGCACGGCCCGCCCTGCGGCCCAAGGCCGCACAGGGACCGAGTGCTATGCGGTGATGAGCCGGGCCGCCAGCCTTTGCGGGCGGGCGGAGGAGAGCCGCAAACAGGAGGAGGTGCCCGGAGTCGGGCCTGCACCACCGCATGATGGCCCTGCTGCCCATGATCATCGGAGCGGTGGCCGCGGCTGAGATCGGCCGCCGATGGCGAGGGCAGCCCGCGACGCCCGCCCTGCCATCAGCAGCTCGTGGCTCAGGCAGTGCGCTGCCGGCGGAGGATGAGACAGCCAGTGGAGGGGCGTACGCGCCTCTGCTGCGGGCGCTGGAGGACGACCAGCGGCGCCGCAGCACGGCGGCGGCCTCGGAGGGGCCGAATCGCCAGGCCGCCCCCCCAGCTGGGCCAGCGCCCGCCGCCGGGAAGGGGCGAGGAGCCCCCTTTGGGCCGGCGGCGAGCCCGCCCACAGGAGGCAAGGGGCGCCAGCAGCGCCCGACGGCGTCGGCCGCGGCCAAGCCACCCCCCGGGAGGAGCAGCCGTCGCCGGCTGGCGGAGGAGGCGAGGGGAGCCCGCGTCGGCGCAGGAGCGAGATGTGGAGCTGGTTCGCGGGTCGCCGACGGGACCCCCCGTTGCGAAGGAGTCCCGTGGAAGCTGACGCTCAGGGAGCTGGGGCAGCTCCAGAGGAGGAGGAGATGCGGGGTTGGTTCAGCTTCGGTGGGATCAATGTCGGGGTGAGTTGGCTCGGGGGCTGGATCACCGACCTGCCGCCGCAGGAGATTCAGTGGTCGGACTTGATGTGGAGCGGGGGCGGGCTGGTCCGGAGCGGGCTCAACACTGTGGGCTACGCGGCCTTTGGCACGGACTGGCCCTTGCTGTGCTGGACGACGCTTGCGGGTTTGATTGTGGCGCTTGTCACTGGCCTGGGCTATGGTCTCCATTCCATCGCGTCGGCAGTCGACGTGTTGGTGTGCGCACCGCTCCGTTGCGTGGGTCGGGCGCTGGGATGGTGCTGCCCGACCTCGAGACCCCAAGTTGCGGCTGCGGAAGAGGGAGTGGTCCCAGAGCTTCGTGGGCCAGCCACAGCCATCGCCGTGGAGAACGACTTCTACGCTCAGCTCCGCGCCAAGGGACCGGACAAGGTGCCGCACCACCTGATCATCAAGGTGGGCGACACGGCCGCGAGGTTGGAGCGGCCGCCCCTGAACACTGGGATCAAGTACAAGAAGGCAGGGGTGGCCTGGCCGTATCGGGAGGTGCTTGCGACCACTTCGCGACGGCTTCGTGATCTATTGGAGGACGCACAGGACAAGGTGGTGCACCTGTGCAGGGACACGCCGTGCACGGACGAAGGCAACTACGCTGTGCATGCCCCTGCCTACGGCTACGTTACCGCGGAGACGGACACCAACCTGGAGGCGCTGGTGGAGGCGGCACCGAGGCCATGTTGGGCCAGACGTGCAGTGGGAGCGGCTGCTGCCTCGTGCGGGAAGGGCTGTGCAGCGGTGGGGTTGAAGGGGTGTGCCAAGCTGTGCGGGTCCCTCAAGCGCTGTGGCCAGAGGGGTTGCCAGCGCGGCAGACGCAGCGGAGCGGACACCCCCGCCGCGCTGCTGAAGGACCCGAATTCAGAGACCGAGTCGGAGCCGGAGCACCAGCGCTGCATGGCCGACGAGGTGTTGTATCAGGAAGCGGACACGATATTCCAGCTGTGCAAGGAGAAGTGTCGAGATCGAGCTCGAGGTGCCCAGTTCGGCTGGTCACGGAGGATGGTGAGAAGTCGAACATCAAGGGGGCCGAGAAGGTGGTCAACCTATGCTGGCAGCACACGAACACCTACGAGCGCGAGAGAGGAGTGAAGAAGTGCGCGCACCTCGGCTGCCATGCGTTGGGCCGGGTCATGAGCCGTGGGGTGCTGACGTGTCTGGAGCACGACCTGACGGCAGAGGAGCCCCTTCGTGTCGCCGCCGCCCAGTGGTGGTGGGGATCGCGTCGGAGCAGCCCTATCGCTACGGGTCGAGACCTCCTACCTCCTCTGCTGGGCGGACCGCCCTACCCTTAGCAACTGCCAGTGGAGCATGGCTGACTGCCATGGTGCGGGGACCCCAGGGCACGGAGACGGCCAAGAAGTACTACTTCTACGGGTGCCAGCTGACGGCCGAGGAGGATGGTTGGACTACGTATCGCATCCCAAGCATCGGCGCCTAGGCCACCGTCACGTCCAACCTCGGGCCGGTCATCGACGATCGTGTCCGCGCCGAGGCTGCGGCCGCAGGAGCGCCCGCCATCATCGTGCGGACGGCGAGCCAGACGCCAGACGGAATGGACGAGTTCGGCAAGACGGCCAGTCCAGTGGCGTTGGCGCTGGCGCGCGGGGCGACGGGGAGGGAGGACCACTCCTTGTGCATCCTGACGCGAGGAGTTGAGGAGGCAGAAGGAGGGCGTGACGATGCACACACTCGGAGGGTGCCGCTCCCAGGGGTCCCGAGTTACCCGCCGCAGCCGCCGTGGAAAGATACGCTAACCCGAGGAGAGCTGGGGGACTTGCTCAGCGGCGCCGCTCGGGAGCGGTGGCGACGCCCAGGTGAGGCGTATTTGGCATTGGAATTCCTGAAGACTCGGGCGAGCGGAGAGGACCACCCATTGGACGTGGCCGAGAGGTACCAGCACACCGAGGGTTTCGATGACCTGGGAAACGCGTGCGATGCGATCGTCGAGTCACTCGAAGCTTTTGAGCGGGACCGCGGCTCCTTCATGTCGGACGATGAGGTGGAGAACCTCAGGCAGCTGGCGGAGGTGCTGAGAGAGCGGCGTGGCCTGAGCCAGGCGCATGCGGAGGAGGTTGAGGGAGGAGCGTGGCGTGAGGGAGTGGCGCGGCCAGTCCCTGGCCCCGCGCGGCCACCCACACCCCCCACAGTGCGCCCAGTGGCGGTGGAGACCCCCCGGGGCCTGGGAAGGAGCCCGAGTCCGGCCGACCCACCAGAGAGGAGGGAGGCTATGCCCGTGGGTGGGAACCCAAGCGGCGGGCCACCGACCTGACCGCTCAAGGGGTCGACCTGCGGGGCAGTACTGTGCGGGTGGAGTTGGGCAGAGGTCCGCCGTCGGGACGGCCTGGGCAGGACCCCACGCCACCCCCCATGGACCTATTCGAGCACAGGAGTGGGCCCACCTTCGGAGTTCCTGCGAGGAGATCGCGGGTGAGTTTTGACGAGGAGGAGTACGGCCCGTCGGAGAAGGTTCGGAGGTCGGCGGGGGCCCTTGGCGACTCGGAGGGGAAGGACAGCGACGGCATGGTGAAGGTCATGGCCGACATCGCGTACAACCTGGACTTGACGAACAGGCGGGCGGAGGACGCGGCGGCAGGAAAGATGGGCACCCTCCAGTCGATCACGAAGGACCACGAGCTGCTGGTGCTGGCTGCGCGCGGGTGCGGGAGGTTCCGGGTGGCCATCTGCCCAGACGACTTGGGCCGTGCGCTGGTCAAGGCGCTCCTGCGCATGGCGGAGCACTCCTCGGCGTTGTTCAAGCATCATCGGTGGCCCACCCTGATCAACTACAGGATCGCCTTCGGCATCGCGTCGGGGTCGTGGGGAGGCAAATCGGTGGAGACGTTGGCGGCGCACGCGCTCAGCGTGGCGGATTGGGTGACCTGCCCGGAAGAGCTGTTCGACGACTACGTACCCACGACAGAATACAAGATCGAGCCACGCCCGAAGCAGCCCGTGGACAGGCTGAAGTGGGCGCGCCAAGCCCGCAACGGCATATGGGCCATGTGCCTGGCGTATGGGGCTGAGCACTGGGATGAGAGGAGCGAGGCACTGGACTACCTCATCAGGCAGCATGAGGCGAAGCCACGGAAGTACACTGCTCGTTTCGTCCAGGACGCCTGGGAGGAGCTGAACGGGCGTTTGTGGGAGGAGCTTCGATGGAAGGTGAAGGAGGTGCAGCGTTTCTGCAACAAGGAGCTGATGAGGAAAGAGGACTTCATCTTCGCCGCTCGGACGCCGACGCCAGAGGGGCCACCGCTGCTGACTCTGCCTACGACGTTCGAGGTGGAGGACCCCAACGGATACTTCAAGACGGTCATCTTCGAACGCTTGGTCAAGACAGCGGACAACGCCTACTGGGAAAATGCTCACCGCGCCCAGCTGCGACCTTTGGCAGCAGGAGGGGTGGAGGAGGTTGAGGAGCGTCGCCCCGCAGGGCCTCTGCCACAGCCCCCGTCAGGCGGCAGTGGTGAAGAGAAGGTAGGAGCGCTGACAGGAAGAGGAGGCGGAGGAGGAGTCCCGAAGGCTGGAGCGAGCAAGGTCAAGCTCCCGGCTGAGGTCCTGTCTGTCGGCCCTGACTGGGTCCGAGGTCGCGGAATCGGTCAAACACGGGCCGAACGACTCCAAGGGAAAACCCAAGTGCTGGGATGCGGCGTGCCACGACGGGTGCTCGAAGACTGCCACTACCTGCCAGCGTTCCCACGCGGAGGGCATCAAGAGCGCCGAGAAGGCGCACTGGACAGTGAAGGCGCAGTACATCGAGCGGGGCGGGCAAAAGACGGGACCGAAGATAAAGATCGAGGATCGGCTTGCCAAGATCAAGCAGCTCCGAGCGGATGCGCAGGAGGAGCAGGCGGCGAAGGTGCAGGAGGGAAAGGATCAGGCAGCGCAACGAGGAGGCCGACGAGGAGGAGCGTTGGGGGCCGGCCGCCCTGCGGCGATGGAAGAGGTGACCGAGCCGCCTGGGGAGTATACGGACATGGAGTACACCACCCAGGAGCGGGAGCTACAGGAGCTGGTGCAGGGCCCCGACAAGAGGTGGATGCGGGACCGCGGGGGCCAAGAGGCGGTCGTTCTCCCACCCGAACTCCCAGAGGACGTGCTGGAGGTGGCGAAGGCGCACTTGGCGATGGCGAACCAGGTCAGGAGCTCACCAGAAGCGAAGTTGGTCGTTGGTGCGCCGAGCCGTCTCCGTTCGCACTGTCACGGCCGCTTGCTGGACGGGTACCTCGGGGGGCAGGTCACCCCGATCGAGGAGATCCTGCAGGACGCGGTGGAGCTGGGTGACGAGGAGTTGGCGTGCCAGGCCCGACCGTATTTGGCCTCGCGAGTGGAACGGGTCGGGGGAGAACTTTGAGGGTCCAGAAGTGCATGTGGGTAAAGTGGTGTGGGGACCGGCGGAAGAACCTGGGCGCGGTCGAGTCCACATCAAGGGGCGCATCTGGGACATCCTCGACTACAGGGACCAGCTGGCCGTCACCGAGGAACTGGCGGAGTACCTGCCTGATTGCCAGGCCGGGGAGGCAGAAGAGAGGCAGTGTGTCTTCATCAACACGGCCGCGGCGCACCTGTGCTCGAACGGGAAGGGCGACCCGTCCGTGTCAGAGGTGATGGAGCTGGCGCAGCAGTGGCGCGTCGCCATGTGGGAGGAGGCTAAGCAAGCTGAGACCTTCATGGGGCCACCTGACGCCTACATCCCCATCACCGAGTCGGACGTGAGGATGTTCTGCCACGATACCCTCCACCTGAGCCACGACAAGGACTACAGGACACTGGCGGCTTTCCCGCCACCCGCGCTGCGAGAAACGGCAATCCACGTGGTCCGAGTTGACCCGTGGGGTCGGGCACGGCTCGAAGTCATCGTGGGGGTAAAGTACGACCCGAAGTTCAGCGGGCGGAACGTGTGGATGCTGCTCTACAAGGGTCATTTGCGGGTACTGGTACCTCCCCAGGTGGATGCCGACACGCTGCGCGGGGACTTCACAGGCGGGCATCCGCCACACGAGGTGTTAGCGGCGGGCTGGGACGTCTACCTGGACGATGCGATGCACGAGGACGCGAAGGTGCCAGGAGACGTGGCGAAGAGGTGTCCGCGGTGCCGAGCGGCAAGAGAGGCTGGGCGTGAGCGGAAGTCCGGGGAGCAGGACATCATTGGGGAGGTCCCGAGGTGGAGGGTTCTCGGCAACTGGAGCAACCCGGCCTGGAAGCGGTACGAACGCCACGACGATGCCGGCGCCCTGCCGACGGCGGAGCACTCTGGGGGGGAGAGAGCCCCCCCACCGTCAACAGATTTTTCTGCGACGTGGGCTGGGCACAGTTCCGAGGGTGAGGAGGAGCAAGAGGAAGAGACTAGGGAGATCACCCGCGTCATCCCACAGCCGGGCGATCTACGCGATCGAGTCGAAGGAGTGGTCCCAGAGACCGATAGTGGTGCTGTGAATTTCTGGGCGGCGGCTCGTACAGAACCAGGGTACAGCGACGAGGCGTTCGGGCGCATGATCGTACGAGTTGCGGAGCTGCTGGGAGGACACGGGGGGTGCCAGGAGGCGTCTGCAGCCTTCCCTGTTACCTGGGAGTCGGACCAGGGGGACCACCTCAAGGGCGTGCACGACGGCTACCCGGAGGGGAAGGTGGAGCCAGAGCTCCTGGAGTACCTGAGGCGGGTTGCGACGGATGAGGTGGAGGTCAGGCATGATGGTGAAATCACGAGGGTCAGCGCCAGGCAGCACGTCCCCTACCTCACGATGGTGTTCGGGTGGACAGGTACACCAGGCGAGGGGGCAGTGTAGGGACGTGGCGTGCAGGGCGCCCACCGAGCCCATCGTCTACCGGCAGAGGAGCTCCACGATGAAGCCGCGTACTCGTCCGAGGCTCTGGTCGACGACGGGGTGCTGGTGGAGCCAGCCCTGGGTGCGAGGCTGTGGTTTCCTGCCTGGATGTTCGACGTCATGTCAAAGCTGCTCCTTGGCGACAGCTCGACCAACCTGGAGAAGCTAGCGGAGGAAGGCGAGTTCCGCACCGAGAAGCTCATCTGGGGCTTGTCCTTCCAGTCGGAGGACTCCGAGGGCCGCGTGGTGGACCGTGCGACGCTCCCGAAACCCAAGAGCCAGGAGATGAGCTACCTCCTTCAGGAGGCGGAGCTTGAGCCGGGGCAGCGAGGGGTGCAGCCGAAGACGGTGCCGCGGCTCCGCGGGTGGGGGACGCACTCCGGGGCGGTCAACCAGGCGCTGGGCACGGAGCTGGGGGCGCTGGACGCCCTGATGTGCCAGCCAAGCGAGCCCGCCGCACGGGCGGCGCCGAAAGGAGGTGTAAAGGAGCAGGAGGTCGCTTGGCAGGAGTCCTGGGACGGTTGCGACCTGCTACGGGTGATGGTCGCGCGGCCGAAGACGTGGGGCGCCACTTTCCTCACCCCGTTCGCGGGCATGCTCGAGCCGCGGGAGCGTTTGGCCATCCCGTGCACCGTGGAGCGAGTGGTGTGGGCTGGGGGCGACTCGACCCTGGAGGTGGCGGGGCAGATCGATGGGGCGGCCAAGGTCTTCGCGAGGCAGGAGTTGGCGGGCTACGTGGAGGCGTTGAAGACGGCCGCTGGTGTGCCCGAGGAGTGGGTCATCCTAGCGCTCGGGGAGCGGGTCTGCATCGTGGGGTTAGCGGTCGCCCGTGGGCAAGCCGGGCGAGAGCGGCTGATCATCTACGTGGGGGACGACCAGACGGTCCAAAGGTGGGTGGAGACCCGCCGCCCGAAGAACCGGATGGCGAGGCACCTGGCGAGATTGCTCAACTATGTGGAGGCCGAGTACCCATGCCGCGTCCTGGCGGCACCGCACATCGGAATGTACAGCAACGAGACGGCGGACATGATCACCAGGGCCGACGAGAGCTCGGCGGCGCTAACCGCCGCACTCAGGCGAGCGGAGGTAGCCACCGAGACAGGAGGGAGGACGGCGGGCATCTGCCGCCGGCCAGAGGATGAGGAGAGGAGACGGGAGCTCACGAGCTGGCACCAGGCTGACGAGAGGCGCCGGCAGGAGGCTGCGAGGAGGGGTGAGCGGCACGGCGGCATGCTGCCGGAAGGGCGGGCGCAGAGCTTGCTTGACGACCCCTACCCAGACGTGCTTCTTCTGCGCGTGGGGCGTGACCCGGACGGAGGGCCGCAGTGCTGGAACGAGTGCGGGAGGAGCTGCGCTCGCTTTGATCATGGCTGGGGCTGGTACTGCTGTCGGACGTGTCGTAACACGGATGGCGAAGCCCATGGGCCTTACTGTCAGGCCCAACATGAGGACCTCCAGAGGAGGCAGAGGGAGGCGGGCTATCGCCCACCGGCGAGCGAGAAGGCGAGTAGCAGCGGTGGTCCTGGAGCCCAGGCAGCAGGCGAGGAGGCATCGAGGCACCCCCCGCCCAAGGAGGAGGCGAGTGGCAGCGGTGGTCCCGGAGCCCAGGCAGCAAGAGAAGAGGCATCGAGGCACCCCCCGCCCAAGGCGGCGCCGGGCGGCCGCCTGCCCCCCATTTGGGAGGAGCAGCAGCCCGCGGTGGTGAAAGCACCCCCACGCGCCGCACAGGCGGGTCAGCGGCCTGAGGGGCCACCCGGCGCGGGCGCGCCGGGCGGGCTGGCGGGAACAGGAGGAGATCCACCGCTTGGCAGGAGCCGACACGCGGGAGGGTCTGAGGAGGAGAGCTGGGGCGACTGGACGCCAACAGGGAAACGTGAGGGCGCTGAGGGAACGGGAGGTGGCGCCAGCGTTGCGGACCAGGCCCCACCCACCCCCGAGGCGAGGGACGCTTTGCGCCCGTGCTTGCTCCCAAGGTGCCCCTACCTGGAGCACTCCCAACCCGCGACCGCGGTTGATGGCGGGCCGCTGTGGCGGCCAGGGTTCTGCTGCAACAAGTGCGCGGGGCGGTCGGAGGGAGCTGACTGGGCAGAGGGAGGCGCGAAGCATTTCAAGCACTGCGAGAAGACGCCTCACGGCCAGCCACCCCCAGGAGGCGGGCCGCCAGTGACCGCGGCGGCTGGTAAGAGGCGCAAGCAAGAAGTCGCGGAGGCCGCCGCCCGGGTGCTAGCTGCCGCCGCGCTAGCCGCCCCCCCCCCCGGAGCCGGAGCTCGGGGCCGTGGAGGAGCGTGGTGAGGAGAGTGGCAGTCGCGGAAGCCAGAGCGAGGAGTGCCCACCGCCGTCACCAGGAGAGCTCGTTCGGCGAGCGCGTGCAGAGCGGGCGGCCGCCCGGCAGAGGAAGGCGGAGGCGGACCGGCACAAGAACGCAACCAGGCGCTCGAGTGAAGGACAAGCGGGGTATATCCGCCTTAGGGCGAGGACCCCTCCTGCGCCAGCCGAGGTCAAGCAGGAGGAGGTTTCAGAGGAGGAGCCCCCGACGGAGGCCACGCATGCGGTCGGCCAGGCCTACCGCGCCCTCGCTCGGCGGGTGGATTTTCAGAGGACAGGGATCTGGTCCGCCCCTGAGGAGGAGGGCCGCCCCTCGGGACGGCCCCCAAGGGCGGAGACGCCAGCCGCCCACCCTCGGCCTGGCCGAGAGCCACTCCCGCAGCCGGAGGGCCGGGCCGACCGCGAGCCGCTCCCCCAGCCGGGAGGTCGGGCAACCCCCCTTGGGGGGTCGAGCGGGTCCGGTGGGCCGGTGAGGTTGCCGCAGCCTCCCAGCCGCTGGGCGGAGCATGATCCGCTCAGGCCCGGCGGACCCGCGCGCGCGGCAGAGGCCGCGAGGGACCTCGATTCGCCGGAATCCTATTCGGAGGAGGAGTCTGAGGGCGCAGGGGAAGAGGTTGACGAGCTTCCGCCTGTGCCCTTCCCAGGAGGCGGCCCGGACGCCCGCTATGCTTGGTGTGAGTACTGCGGTGTGCAGGGCGAGGGTCGGGACATGCGCTGCCCGATGTGCAACAAGATCTACCCCATTTCGATGGCGCGGGATCGGGCGCTGGCAGCACAGAGGGCAGCAGAGGCAGAGAGCCCGGCAGCGGCCGCGACCCAGTCGGTCCCGACGCGTGCGCGCGCGCGGGCGTCCGACCGAAGCCTGGAGGAGCGCCACGAGGAGGAGGAGGAGAGGATGCCGCCAAGGGCGGTGGCGCGGACCGCCCGCGGCCCCACGGAGGGTCAGCCGGGCAGGCGCCCTCGCACGCCGCGCCGCGCTGCCTACCGGCGGGAGGGAGGAGAGGAACGTGATCGTGCGGAGGTGGTGCTGCGTGAGGCACAGGCGGCTGGGCCGTCTGAGGACATCGACCCGGAGGCGGTGAGCCGGTACCTGGCGGCGGCAGCGGGCAGCAGCCAGGGCAGTGAGGGACTGGAGAGGCAGCTAAGGCGGCTTGCCAGGGAGGACTCCAGGCGTGCTGGCGGGCGAGCAGATGCCGGCTACGCGCCGGAGCTCCAGAGGTTGGTGGACGCAGCAGTGGTGGCTTCGGTGGCCAAGGGGACGAAGGCGACATACGGTGTGGCTTGGAGGCAGTGGACGACTTTCTGTCGGATCCGTAGGAGGTCGCCCATATTGCATGGTGAGAATCGCGAGGAGCGTCACCAGGATGAGGAGGAGCTGCTGCTGTTCATGGTGCACCTGTAAAACAGCCTGAAGCGGTCGCACGGTACGATACGGTCGAAGCTGCTGGGGATCCGTTCGCAACATGTGATGTTGGAGGAGCCTGACCCCCTGGCGGGGAAGCCGCGGCTGTGGATGGCGCTGAACGGGATCGAGGACTGGCAAGGACCCGGGAAGAGGAAGCTCCCGGTCACGACCAAGATGCTGAAGAGGATCCGAGACATGCTGAAGCCGGACACCTGCGCGGACGACGCGGCCCTGTACCTCTGTGTGATCTTCGCGTTCTTCTTCATGATGCGGATCGGGGAGTATGCTCACTCGGGGCACTGGGATTTGAAGAAGGTCCTGACTGGGCTGGACATTGCCCCGAAGTGCAAGGGCGAGCAGGTGAGCCACTTCGCCGCGGCGGACGAGGTAGTGCTGTGGTTCAAGTCGTCGAAGGCCGACCAGAAGGGAGCAGGGCAGGCGAGGAATCACTACCGCTCGAACGACCCGTCTGGCATCTGTCCAGTGTGGGCGGCGGAGTGCTACAATCGTTGGTTCCCGTGCCGCATCACGGGTAAAGAGGCACACTTGCCGCTTGCGAGGTGGGAGGATGGCAGCCCGATCACGCGGGAGCGTATCCAGGGGTTGCTCCAGAAGGCGGCGGCGCTGGAAGGCGATGGCGAAGTCCGTCGCAACCCTGCACGTGGGATACAAGGCTTCGGTGGCTGGAGAGGGAGCGGCCGCTGATGTGAAGGGAAAGTTGGTCTCCTGAGGAGAGGCAGCTGGAGCTCTGATGCCGAGTCAAGAGGGAGACTGGTCAGGGCGAGGCCCGACGAAGTGCGGCCTGAAGTTTTGCGTCGTGGTATGGCACCGCTGGGAGGCCAGTGCTGGATTGTGCGCAGTCTGGGGGCAGTGGCCGAGGGGCAGTGATGACCGTTGAGTTCGGCGGAGGGGAGGAGGTTGAGGGCCGGGGCGTCCCGCCAGTGCGGTCCTCGAGGAGAGGTGGAGGAGGGCTGCGAGCCCCATTCGGCACCACCCGCAAGTCACGGGCGCCGAGGGGGCGAGCGGAGGTGAGGAGGTCGAGGGCCGGGGCGTCCCGCCAGTGCGGTCCCCGAGGAGAGGTGGAGGAGGGCCGGGGCGTCCCGCCAGTGCGGTCCCCGAGGAGAGGTAGAGCTGGCGGTCGCCAGCGCCGGCCCACGAGGAATAGTGAAGGTAGCCACGCGCTGTGCAGCAGAGGCGCCCAGCTGCGAGCCCCATTCGGCATCTCCCGTAAGTCACGGGCGCCGAGGGGGTGAGTAGCTGGGTGGCCGTGGGGCCGCCAGCCGGCGGCACAGCTGGGCCTCAGCCGATGCCTAGCGTCCAGAGGAGGAGGACGGCATGCGCCTGATGTTGCCAAAAGGCGCGCGCGTCCGCTGCCTCTGCCTTTTCTTTTAGTGAGCCCGAACAGTGCTTGTGCTCGCCGCGTCGCCGTCGCCCCGGGCTCTCACTGTTTGGTTTTCTGCCAGGCACCTTCTCACTTAAACCTGAGTGGCATGGAGCAGTATACATATACACATACATATATACACACATATACATATATATAGCGGCTCCAGTTAGTGTCTGACGTGTTAGAGTTTGCAGCCTAAGTAGGAGTGGTACGTAGGCAGAGGGCTCGTTGACACGTCCGAGGGCTCGAGTCCACCCGAGCAAGATTCGAACCCGCCCAACCCCCCCGAACCGCGGCCTGGTGGGGGAGGCGAGGGGGCCGCGGAGCTTCCCCACCATTCGCCTCCTGGCGCCCCGACCCCGCGGGTTCCCTAGAGTAGTAGTATGCCGAAGATGTGCCAGGCACGCTAAAGACAGATAGGTTGGTTTGCAGTCGAGCTGTCTCGCGCAAAAACAAACGGGTAATGGCTGGACGTTTGAGCCGTTTGTGGGAAGGTCGACGCCCCACCACAGGAAAGCCGTTTTGACCAAAGCGCCCAGAGCCGCTGCTATTCGTGACTTGAAGATCTAGAAGTTTGGCCAGCAAAATCCTCCTCTTCCTCCTCATCCTCATCCTCCTCCTCCTTCCTCTTCAACCTCCTCCTCCTCTTCCTCCTCCTCCTCCACCTCCTCCTCCCGCTCCCCCTCCTCCTCCTCCTCCTCCTCCTCCTCCTCCTCCTCCTCCTCCTCCTCCTCCTCCTCCTCCTCCTCCCCTCCGCCTCCGCCTCCGCCTCCCCTCCGCCTCCGCCTCCTCTCCTCCTCTCCTCCTCCTCCTCCTCCTCCTCCTCCCCTCCTCCTCCTCCTCGACCTCCTCCTCCTGCTCCTCCTCCTCCTCTTCCTCCTCTTCCTCCTTCTCCTCCACCTCCTCCTCCTCCCGCTCCCCCTCCCCCTCCTCTTCCTCCTCCTCCTCCTCCTCCTCCTTCCTCCTCCTCCTCCTCCTCCTCCTCCTCCTCCCCTCCTCCTCCTCCTTCCTCCACCTCCTTCTCCTCCTCCTCCTCCCTTCCTCCTCCTCCTCCTCCTCCTCCTCCTCCTCCTCCTCCTCCTCCTCCCTCCGCCTCCGCCTCCGCCTCCGCATCCTCATCCTCATCCTCCTTCTCCTCCTCCCCTCCTCCCTCCTCCTCCCCTCTTCCGTCCTCCTACGTTTTCCTCCCTGCTCATCCTCGTCATCGTCCTCGGGAGCCTCCCTCGAGCCCTCGAGGGGCGCCCGGACTGGGACACGCCTGGTGCACCCCGGCGCGCACTGGCGCGCGCTGGAAAATCCCCAGAGACCAGAGATAGTCCCTGGAACGCTGCGGGGCCTGACTTTCTCGCGCGCCGGGGGGTCGACTTTGGGAGGATATCTCGAGCGAGAGCCCCGGACTGGACCACGCCTGGCGCGCCCCAGTTGAGGGCCTCCGTCGGGAGGCTCGGGGAGCTGGCGTTCTGAGGATGTCCATTCGTCGCCAGATTTCCCAGATCTTCCAGAACGGGAATAAGGGGGGCTCTGCGAGCCTCCCTGGGGAGGCTCGGGGAGCCGGTTTTCAGAGGATGCCCCACGCGAGGGTGCCGGTTTGGAATTCGTCGCTGGATGTCCCCGAAATGGAACAAGGGTACCTCTGAGAGCCTCCTTGGGGAGGCTCGGGGGGCCAGTTTTCTGAGGATGTCCCGCGCGAGGGCGATAGTTTGGAATTCGTCGCTGGGCCTTCTTGGAATTCGTCGCAGGATTTCCCAGATTTTCCCCGGAAACAGAACAAGAGGGCCTCTGACAGCCTCCTTGGGGAAGCTCGGGGGGCAAGTTTCCTGAGGATGTCCCACGCGAGGGCGCCAGTTTGAAATTCGTCGCCGGATTTCCTCGAAGCGGAACAAGGGGGGCGGTTGGCGGGCCCATTGCCTCGCGCGCGCGGGGGATCAGGATGATGTGAGTTCTCAAGACAAGCTCCCTCAAATGAATAGGAATATGCAGAGAGATAGAGATGAGAGATACACACCAATACAGAGAGTGAGAGAGAAAGAGCAGCAAAAGATATATCCCTGTGCACATATGCGTATATATGCGTACAGAGAAAGAAAGACGAAGATGAAAGGCCGCCGCCTCGTTGAAAGTTACGAGGGGGAAGGCGGAAGAGGAAGCCGCCTCCTGCTCCTCCTCATCATCATCCGTCGCTTTCTCCCTGTCTTCCACCTCCTGCGTGTCCTCCTCTCTATGTATGTCTCTCTCTCCCTCGCCAATCGCAGTCGGACTGGACAGAGAGAGAGAGAGAGAAAAAAACAAAAAGAGAGAGAGAGAGAGAGCGGAAGATAGAGACAGAGAGAGAGATACATCCAGAAGTGGAGATATATATAGAGAGAGAGGGAGAGAGAGATAGAGAAAAAAGAGAGAGAGAGAGAGAGCTGACAAAACAAGCACGAGTGAGAAAGTGCGTGTGCGAGCGAGAGAAAGAAGAATAGAACATAACAAACAGCAAGATATGGAAATTGGGAATTGGAGGGGTCGACGGGGGGGATCAGGTGGAGAAGGAGGCGCGATCTCATCCTCATTGCCCTCCTCAACCTCCTCCCTTTCCCTCCTGCTCCTCCTCCTCCTCCTCCTCATCATCATCATCATCATCATCATCACCAACATCATCATCATCATCATCATCATCAGCATCATCATCATCATCATCATCATCATCATCATCATCATCATCATCATCGTCATCATCATCTTCATCTTCATCCTCATCCTCCGCTTCATGCTCCCCCTCCTCCCTTTCCTCAGGAGAGAAAGGGGGAGGGGGAAGTAGTGGGGAGAGCGATCGGGGGCAAGATGAACAGAAGGGGAATGAGGATCAGGGTTAGGAATAATAGCTAGCAGGAAAAAAAGGGCAGGAGAAGCGCGACGAGGAGGAGCGGCACGTTTTGCTTCCGCACAAGCTGCTGGACATTTCGACCCACATTCAAGGCCTTCGCCGATCCCCGTTCGCAAGGAAGCTCGAGGCCAAGGATCGCACAGGAGACGAGACGATACTACCAGTGCAAAGTGTCGCGGGGATGATCGCAGAGAGGAGAGACTGGAGAACAGGCAGAGGCGCCGTGCAGGGACAGCAGTGCTCAGGCAAGGATTCATGGACCAGCTTATGTTGTTCCCATCGTACTCCCAAGAAAAAAAATCGGGCACCCAGAAAAGTGTCGAAACGGTGTCGGACGAAGGTCTCCCAGGGCCCGACACGTGAAAGCCATCAAGTTTCGGTGCTTTTTGGGGGCTCGAAATTCTTTCAGGTGAACAAGGCCAAAGTAGGTTGGAACATCATAAGGACCAGCGTGAACCAATCAATTCAGTCCTCGCCCTCCTGCTCCTTTCCCTTGCGACGCCGCAATGTTCGCAGCTGCTTCGTGGGCTTCGGGAACGGGATCCGCTCGCCGTCCTTCAGGAGGACTGGCTTGTAGAACGCCGGCACCTCCGCGCTCATCATGGGGCTGTTACGATAGCGGCTGACATTCTCACTGAGGCCCTGGCAATTGCTCCAGCGCATGCTGCATGCCGCTTTAGAGAATGACGATGCCCATCCGTCGAAGCCCTCGAAGGCGAGCATGAATTCCTCCGCTCGCTCGGGAGTGATCATATTCAAGAACGCGTACCCGACGCCGAGCATTTCGGTGAAGTTCATGGGAACGTAGACAAAGTCAAACCACCCCGAGAACCCCTCGGACTCCAGCAGGTCGATCAGCGAGTCGCACGTATAGGAGAGGGGCACATTGCACATCATCACCGTGGTCTTCCCGGCCTCCTTCACACGCTCCTTCTGCTTGGCGCCAACGCCGGCGGCACTCGCGGCCAGAGCAAGGCACAGGGGAACGAACGCCTCTGCCTGGCTCCGAAGGGGCGAGTACGCGGCGGCCTGGCTGCGAAGCGGAGTACGCTTGGCGGGGACAAGAGTGCATGCGTCGAGGCCGAGCCCAGGGGGGGCGCTGAGGGGCCCTGCGGACGAGGCCGACTCATCGCTGTCGGAGTGGCAGGCGTCCGAACCGCCGCCAGTGTCGCTGCTGGCGGTGCTGCCGTCGTCGCCCAACAAGAACACCTTAATCGGCAGGGCGTCCTTGGACTCACGAAAGAGTGTAGATGCATAGGTCGATGAGAACATGTTTTCAACGTGTTTAGTGAACGTCTGAGAGTGCGATGGCGATCGCGGGCCGAGCGCCCTTGCGCCAAATTGCTTTGATCCCAAACATTGCGGACCATGAGGAGGAGAGAGCAACAGCATGTGGTGTATGTGTAAATGCGTTAAAAAATGCGTTAAAACAGTGAGAGCAACAAGCTTTCCTCAATTGTCCCTTTTTGCTTGCCATCAAACAACGAACATCATCGGTTAGCGTCGTGTTTCGTGAACTCTCCATATGTGTTCTCGCAATCCGCTCCCGTCACAGATGTTATGCCCGTATTGGGAGCGTCTTCCCCCCGGGTAGCGCAAAAATGTGACGCAAAAACAAACAGATTACACGTACATGCAGAAGTCGGGCCACAGATATACGGTCGTATCTTCTTACTGCTTAAACAAGAAACACAAGGGAAAACGAAAAACCAACTTCGCCCCGCCGTTCTTGGTAGACGCCAAGTGAAAACAACGACAGTCACGATTTCAACTGATTCCTTATAGTTACTGCGAAAACACAAATTGTGTCCTAATGGCTTCAAAGGTTTTCTGCTTTTGCGCCGTCACTCCTGCTCCTCGCCTGCTGCTCACCCTCATCAAGCGTTCCATGGAACATCGTCACGGCTTGGAAGTACACTGTCAAAGCAATGGCGGAAAACGCAACATTGAAAACTGGATGCCCCGATGCAAAACTCCGCTAGGCACACGCCGCAATGGTCTGGACAGCAAGCGCTTGCCACTCAGGCATACGCGCCAGGGGGACGAGGAAGAGAGAGGAGGAAAGAGGAAGGAAACACCAAATGGCGGCTGACACGAAAAGGCCCTTAACACATATCGGGCGAATGTCTGACGAAATGGTGCGCGGTAGCCCTAATGTATGGGCCCTAGCGGCCAAAACTAAAAACCGAACACAACATGGCACAAGAGCCAAAAGAGGAAGAAGGCAGAAACGAGAGGACCACCCAGCGAAGGTGAAAGCAGCAGTACGCATGTCGCGTTCTGGCGAATGATTTGAAACAAGTATATTTCAATGTTGGCCCCTGGCGGGGGGCAGAATCCAATCCTACTCCCCTCCTGGCAAGGCGACCACACATACAAATTCGCATATGTATATATATATATATACACACACGCGCAGACAAAACTATGCTAGCCTGCGTGGGCCCCAAACCGCGTGTGTTCTGGCAAACTACGTTGTACAGCGCATGCTGTGCAATATGTGTGAACCCATTTACGTGGTGCACTATATGTTGTGCAAACCTTGCTGTGCGATGCATGTTGTGCATTACATGTGGTGCGCGACCTATGCGATGCAATCGGCGTGGTGCTAAATATGTGGTACAATCAACGTTGTGCAATTGATTTTTACCCATAATTTGACACATCCCACGCTCTTGCAAACATCCCACCCACCCACCGGCAACTTGGTTTGCAAAACCTCTTAAGACCGACTACGACGACACCGACGACAACGACTACGACGACACCGACGACGTCTCCGACTCCAACGACGACAACGACGCCGACGCCGACGACGACGAACACGACGACGACGTCGCCAACGAAGACGACGACGAGGGAGGAGGGAGGACGACGACGGCGACAACGACGACAACGACGACAACGGCGAGGGAGGAGGGAGGACGGCGACGACGCGAACGACGAAGAAGGAGGAAGGACGGCGACGCCGACGACGACAACGACGAGGGAGGAGGGAAGACGACGACGACAACGACGACGACGACAACGGCGACGACGACAACGGCGACGAAATAGGAGGGACGACGACGAGACGCCGACGACGGACGACGACGACGACGACGAGGGAGGAGGAGGAAGGACGACCACGGCGACAACGACGACGGAAACGACCACGACGCCAAAGAGGACGACGACGACGAACACGAGGAAAGACAGAGGACGACGTAGGCGACGACGACGACGACGCGGGAGGAGGGAGGACGGCGACGACGACGACGACGACGCAAAAGCGCGCGCGCACGCTTTTGTTGAAAATCCGTGTTGCGAAACCTTGTGTTTTTGTAGGTTTTTTGGACACACGATTTTGAAATCCTTCCGAAACCGACAGGTTTTGAAGGTTTTCGGTATACGCGCGCGACGACGCGCGCGTCTGCACTTCGTCCCATTTTTTGCAGAGGACCCTCGCGACGGCACACGCGCAAGGACGTTCGACTGATTTCGACATGCGCGCGCGAAGCCCGTTTAATAACATGTTGTGAAAATCTTGAAAAACCCATGGTTCTCTTAAGATTTCGCAACAGCTCGCGCGGAAGCTTTTTTATCAAATCAGTGTTGCGAAACCCTGTGTTTTTGTATGTGTTTGGGAAACTCGATTGCGAAATCCTTCCGGCACCGAGAGTTGTTAGAGGATTTCGGCATGCGCGCGCGACGACGCGCGCGTGCGCACTTCGTCCCATTTGTTGCAAGGGATTATTGAAAAAATGCTATGTTAGAACAAAACATGTCACCGCATAGTGTTTTTCTTTCTAAACAATGGAACCTCAGGGGGGAGATACCGGCTGGCCTGGGACATTGCGATTTCATATTTAGGATGGGCATGTGGTCAGAAGCACATCTGATTTACATACCCGAAAGGGGACCGATAACGCCGGGGGGGGTAGAGTCTATTTTTTAAAAGAAAGGAGAACCTCTGTGGTGCAATATGCGTTGCCCAATCTATGTGGTACTGTCTGCGCGGTGCAATCAACATGGTGCAATCTACGTCGTGCAATGTTTATTGTGCAAAATACGTTGTACAATATGTGTGGCGCGAAACCCATGCGATGCAATCGACGTAAACATATATATATATATATATATATATGTGGTGCAAACGACGTTGTGCAACCTACGGGGTGCCATCTACGCGGCGCAACTTGCATTGTACAACACATGTTGCGCAATCTCCGTGGTGCAAATCACATGTGCTCGCAATGACTTGTCAACTCTACCCGGTGCTCGCGCAATCGTCCCACACACCCACCCGCAACTCGGTTTGTAAAACCCATGCGGCGGCGATCGTGACGAGTGCTCGGCGTTGGCTGGTTCATCGCTGCGGCCACGGTAGCCCGCGCATGCTCGCGCGCGCAGCGGCCAGCTAGTTTGGCGCGACCGACGCGGCCGCGGTGGCGCTGACCACTGGGCACTTCCCAGCGGGCACTTCAGTGCGAGTCGGCGACGCCGACAACGGCAGACACGATGATGAGAGCAGCGATGATGGTGACGATGCTGGCGAGGACGACAGCAAGGCCAATGACGGCGCCGATGTTGTCCTCGCGTCGGTGATCAAGGTTTTGTGGAAGGAGTTCGACATGCGCGCGGCTGACGCGCGCGAGTGGACCGCGCGGCATTATTTGACACGGTTCGCCCCCCCCCCCCCGCCCCCGCCCAGCGCGCCCGCAAGGGCGTTCGGATGAGTTCGACATGCGGCGCGAAAGTCCAGTTTGGCCACATCTGATGGCAATGTTGAAAACCCATGGTTTGCTTGAAACTCCGCGCGGCCGCGCGCGCAGGCTTTATTTGAAAACCGACGTTGCAAAACCATTCGCGCGCGTGTTCAAAATGAATTTGGGACAGTCGGTTTTGAAACCCTGGCGAAAGCACTGGCTCCTGAATGATTCCGGCACGCGCGCGAGACGGCGCGCGCGCGCGCGTGCGCGTCGCCCCATTGTGCGCCAAGGGTTCTTCCGGCACCACGAACGCAAGGGCGTTCGAACGATTTCGATATGCGCGCGCGAAAGTCCTTTTGGCAACACGATATGAAAATGCGGGGGAAGCAATGACTTTCTTAAACATCAGCAAGAGAGCTAGCGCATGACTTTGCGTTTGAAAACCCTCGTTGCGAAACCATGTGCGTTGACATGTTTCCGGGGCACTCGTTTTTGAAATTCTTGCGATACCTAAATTGCGCCAGCTAGGCGGCGCGCAATCTATTCGATGCAATCGGCATGGCGCGGTGCAACATATGCGGTGCAACCAATGTTGCGCAATCTATGCGGCGCAATTGAATTAGACAAACGAATTGACACACATCACACGCGGCGGCGAATGCGATGCGTGCTCGGCGTTGGTTGGTGCATCTCTGCGGCCACGCCAACCCAAGCACGCGCGCGCAGCGGCCTGCTAATTTGGCGCGGCCGACGCGGCCGCTGCGGCGCCGACCGCCGGGCACCTTCCAGCGGGCACTTCAGTGCGAGTCGGCGACTCGGGCGGGCGCGGCATCATGGCAACGTCGACAACGGTAGACACGACGATGATAGTAGCGATGATGGCGGCAATGTTGACCACGACGACGTCGCGGCCAGCGCAGGCGCCGACGTCGATCATGCCGACGACGACGACGGCGCCCACGCGTTGGCGACGAAGGTTTTCGGTTCGCGAACGCGGCCAACGCGCGAGAGCAACCCGCACGGCATCATTTGGCACAGGTCGCGCCCCCCCCCCCCCCCCCAGCACGCGCGGAAGGGCGCGCGACTGATTTCGGCGCGCGGCGCCAGTGGCCCGTCTGGCAAAATTCCATGAAAATGCAAATAAACCGATGGCTCTCTTAAAAAATCGCAAGAGCGCGAGCGCGCGCAATCTTGAAAATTGACGTTGCGAGACAATGTGTTTTATATGTGTTTGAGACACTCGGTTTTGAAATCGTTACGAAACCGAAACTGTTTGACGGATTCCGGCACGCGCGCGCGACGACGCGCGAGCGCGCACTTCGTTTCACTTTTCGCAAATAGGGTTCTCGCGACGGCATACGCGCAAGGGGGCTCGAACGGTTTTGACACGCGGGCGCGCGAAGCCCGTTTGGTAGCATTTTTCGAACATGTTCAAAAACCAATGGTTGTCTTAAGGATTTACAGAAGCGCGCAATCTTCTTTTTTTTTGAAAATCCGCCCTGCAAAACCAATGGGACGTATGATTTTTTCTTTTTGGCACTCGGCTCTGAAATCTTCAACGAAACCGGAGGTTTTTTGAGAATTCCAGCACGCGCGAGCGACAACTCGGCGCGTGCACTTCGTGTTTGTTTTTATGTGTTTGCAAGGGGCCCTTGAAAACTGATGTTTTTTTTTGGTAAACGAATGCGCGCGCATCGCATTTATTGCAGAGGGTGGCGGGGGGGGGTACCGGCTCGGCGGGGACGGCACGAACTCGTATCTAGGATGAACGACGCGGCGCAATCATATGCACACTGCAATACGAACAAGGGAACAGATCATCCTGGAGGGTAGAACCCTTTTCAGGAAAGAGAATCTATGAGGTGCAATCTGGGTTGTGCAATCTACGCCGTGCAATCTACGTGGTGCAATCAATCACTTGCCGAACTTGAAGTTGTCAACTCCACTGCTCGCGCAATCCTCCCACCCACCCACCCGCAACTTGGTTTGCAAAACCCATGCGGGACCGAGCACAGATATCGCTCCGGGGTCGTCTTGGAGCCCTCGGGGGCGTCTCAAGAGCGCCCCAAGAAGGCCGGAGAAGCAAGACGGCCGACGACGACGACGACGACGACGACGACGACGACGACGACGGCGGCAACGACGACTTCTCCGACGTCGACGACGACGAAGACGACGACGCCGACGCCGACGACGACGACGAACACGACGACGATGTCGCCAACGAAGACTACGACGAGGGAGGAGGGAGGACGACGACGGCGACAACGACGACAACGACGACAACGACGACAACGACGACAACGAAGGAGGAGGGAGGACGGCGACGACGCGAACGACGGAGAAGGAGGAAGGACGGCGACGCCGAAGACGACAACGACGAGGGAGGAGGGAAGACGACGACGAGACGACGACGACAACGACGACGACGATGGCGACGAAATAGGAGGGACGACGACGAGACGCCGACAACGGACGACGACGACGACGACGACGAGGGAGGAGGAGGAAGGACGGACACGGCGACAACGACGACGGAAACGACCACGACGCCAAAGAGGACGACGACGACGACGACGAACACGAGGAAAGACACAGGACGACATAGGCGACGACGACGACGACGACGACGACGACGCGGGAGGAGGGAGGACGGCGACAACGACGACGACGACGACGACGACGACGACGACGCCGCAAGAGCGCGCGCGCACGCTTTTGTTGAAAATCCGTGTTGCGAAACCTTGTGTTTTTGTAGGGTTTTTGGACGCGCGATTTTGAAATCCTTCTGAAACCCATGGGTTTTAAAAGATTTCGGCGTACGCGCGCGACGACGCGCGCGTCTGCATTTCGTCCCATTTGTTGCAAAGGATTCTCGCGACTCCACACGCGCAAGGGCGTTCGACAGATTTCGACATGCGCGCGCGACGCCCGTTTGGTAGCACGTTGTGAAAATATTGAAAAACCGATGGTTTTCTTAAGATTTCGCAAGAGCTCGTACGGAAGCTCTTTTAGCAAATCAAAGTTACGAAGCCATGTGTTTTTGTATGTTGTTTGGAAGCTCGATTGCGAATTCCTTCCGGCACCGAAGGTTTTTGAAGGATTACGGAATGCGCGCGCGACGACGCGCGCGTGCGCACTTCGTCCTATTTTTCGCAAAGGATTCGTGAACAAATCATGCTAAAACAAAAAATGTCACCGCATAGTGTTTTTTCACAAGGGAGCCTCAGGGGGGGATACCGGCTGGCCTGGGACATTGCGATTTCATATTTAGGATGGGCATGTGGCCAGAATCATATGTGATTTACATACCCGAAAGGGGGGGCGATAACTCCGGGCGGGGTAAAGTCTATCAAAAGGAGAATTCATTTTGTGCAATCCACGTTGCGCAATCTACGCCGCGCAATTTACGCGGTGCAATGCACTTGTGGAACTCGCAATTGTCAACTCCACTGCTCGCGCAACCATCCCACCCACCCACCCGCAACTTGGTTTGCAAAACCAGTGCGGCGGCGATTGCGATGAGTGCTTGGCGTTGGCTGGTGCGCATCTGCGGCCGCGCTAGCCCGCGCATGCTCGCGCTCGCGCGCGCAGCGGCCAGTTGGCCTGGCGCAACCGACGCGGCCGCAGTGGCGCTGACCGTTGGGCACTTCCCAGCGGGCACTTCAATGCGAGCAGGCCACTTGGATGGGCGCGGTATCATGGCAACGTCGCCAACGGTAGACTCGACGATGATAGTAGCGACGCTGGCGACGACGATGACAGCGGCGACGGCGCGGCCACTGACGGCGCCGATGCTGATCGAGCCGACGACGACGACGGCGCCCTCGCATCGGTGATGAAGGTTTTGGAAGGAGTTCGACACGCGCGCGCGGCCGGCGCGCAAGCGCGGCCTGCGCGGTGTCATTGGACGCGAATCGCGCCCCCCCCCGCGCGCGCGCAAGGGCGTTCGATTGACGTCGACACCCGGAGCGTAAGGTCCATTTGGCAGAATTTAACGACAATTGCGAGAAAAGAAAAAGAGATTACTTGAGAATCCGCACGACCACGAACGCGGGATTTGTTTGAAAGGTACAATTCGAAAAACCATGTGTTTTGTTATGTTGTCAGTGCACTCGATTTTGAAATCCTCGGAAACATACGAAATGTTCAACGGATTCCAGCACGCGCGCGCGCCGACGCGCGCGCGCGTCGTGCAAACGAGCGCGCGAGCATAAGAAAAATTGCAAAGAGGGAGGGGACTGATACTGGCACGGCGGGGCAGGTGCGAACCCATCTTCAGGATGCACGACGGGGCAAAATCACACGCAAATTGCAATGAGAAAAGGTGCACCGTTAACCCGGGGGGGATAGATCCTAATTCTTCTTGTGGAAAAAGAAAACCGCATGGTGCAATTGATCTTTACAAACGAGTTGACAAGCCCCATGCCCTTGCAAACATCCGACCCACCCACCCGCAATTTGGTTTGCTAAATCCATGCGGCGAAAATCGCGACGAGTGCATGGCGTTGGCTGGCGCATATCTGCGCCCGCGCTAGCCCGCGCATGCTCGCGCGCACAGCGGCATGGTAGTTTAGTGCGACCGACGCGGCCGCAGTGGCGCTGACCGCTGGGCACTTCCCAGCGGTCACTTCAGCGCGAGTCGGCGACTTGGGCGGGCGCAGTACCATGGCGACGCCGGCAAGGGTAGACACCGCAATGAGAACAGCGAAGATGGTGACGACGGCGGCGATGACGACGGCAAGGCCAATGACGGCGCCGACGTTCATCACGCCGGCCGATGACGATTACGATGTCCTCACGTCTGCGATAATGGTTTAGGAAAGAGTTCGACACGCGCGCGCGGCCGACGCACGCGAGTGGCCCGCGTGGCATAGTTTGACACGGATCGCGCCCCCCCCAGCACGCGCGCAGGGGCGCTCGGATGAGTTCGACACGCAGCGCGAGAGGCCCGCTTGGCAGAATGTTATGGGAAAGTTGGAAACCCAATGGTTTTCGAAAGAATCTGCAGAACAACGAGCGCAGGATTGTTTTCAAAAGCTAAACCATGTGATTTGATATGTGTTCGGGAAACTCGTTATTAGAATCCTCATGGAAACGGAAATGTGTTGAAGGCTTGGGGCATTCGCGCTCGACGGCGCGCGCATGCACATCGCCCCGTCAGCTGCAAGGGACTCTTGCGACAGCACGCGCACAAGGGCGCCCGAACGATTTCGACGCGCGCGCGCGATAGGTCCGCGTGGTAGCATGTTACGAAGATGATGGAAAACAAAAACAAAAGAAACAAGACACAACAAAAAAGGGATTCACTTAAGAATTCGCAAGAGCGCGGGCGCAGGTTTCTTCTGAAAAGCCCGGTTGCAAAACCATGTGTTGATACTCGGGACTCACGGTTTTGAAACCCTACGGAACCTGAGTGTTGTGAAGGATTCCAGCATGCGCGCGCAACGATGCCCGCGCGCGCACTTCGTCCCATTGTTTTCAGGGGGTTCTTGGACACTGCTGATGTTCGAGAAACGCGCGCGCAAACCATTTTTTCCAAAGGAAGAAAGGGGGCGATAACTGGCCTGATAGGGATGGTACGAACTCATACTGACGGTGGACGATGGGGCGAAATCGTATGTAATTTGCAATACGGAAAAACCAGCACTGTTAAGTCCGGGGGGGGTAGATCCGAATTCGTTATTAGAGAAGAGAGCCGATGTTGCGCAATCTAAGTTGTGCAGTACATGCTATGCAATCGTTACAATACAAACTATGTGAGCAATCTACGTGACACAAATCATTTTTACAAACGAGTTGACAAACCCCATGCCCTTGCAAACACCCCACCCACCCACCCGCAACTTGGTTTGCAAAACCCATGCGGCGGCGAATGCAATGAGTGCTTGGCGTTGGCTGGTGCATCTCTGCGGCCGCGCTAGCCCGCGCATGCTCGTGCGCACAGCGGCCAGCTAGTTTGGCGCGAGCGACGCAGCCGCGGTGGCGCTGACCGCTGGGCACTTTGCAGCGGGCACTTCAGTGCGAGTCGGTGACTTGGGCGGGCGCAGCACCATGACACTGCCGGCAAGGGCAGACACGATTATGAAAGCAGCGATAGTGACAACGGGAGCGATGACGACGGCAAGGCCACTGACGGCGCCGAAGTTGATCACGCCAGCCGATACCGATTACGATGTCCTCACGTCGGCGACGACAGTTTTTGAAACAGTTCGACACGCAAGCGCGGCCGACGCGCGCGATGGGCCCGCGTGGAATTCCTTGACACGGGTCGTGCCCCCCCCCCCCAACACGCGCGCAAGGGCATTCGGATAAGTTCGACATGCGGTGCGAAAGGCCCGCTTGGCAGAATATGAAAAAAACAATTGGAAATTGATGGTTTCCCTGAGAGCCCGCATGAGCGCGAGACCAAGATTTGTTGACAACTGATGTGGAAAACCGTGTGTTTTGAAATGTTGTCCGTGCACTCGATTTTGAAAGCATAACGAAACTCATAGTTGTTTTAAGGATTTCGGCATGCGCGCGCAACGATGCGCGCGTGCGTACTTCGTCTCATTGTTTCAAGGGGGTGCAGAAAAAATGTTTGTTGATACGCGAGCGCGCGCGCATTATCTGTTTTACCACAGAGGAACAGGGGGATCGATAAATGGCCTGGTTGGGATGGAATGAAAAACATATTTAGGATGGACGATGGGGCAGAATCAGATGCACTTCGCAGGACGAAGGTGAATCGTTGATTCCGGGGGGGGGGGGAATCCATTTCTCGTGTAGAAAAGAAACCCGTGTGGTGCGCAACCTATGCGGCGACGAGGCGGCGACGGCGACAACATAGCCGCCAAACCGGCGGTCAGGCCCAGACGACGGGCGGCGACGAAGCGGCGACGGGGCGGCGGCGGCGGCAACATAGCGGCCAGAGCAGCACACCAGACCAGACGACTGGCGGCAATGAGGCGGCAACGGGGCGGCGACGGCGGCTACATAGCCACCAGACCGACACATGGGCCACGACGACAGGCGGAGACGAGGCGGCGACGGGGCGGCGACGGCGGCTACATAGCCGCCAGACAGACGCACCAGCCCATTTCGTCAGAAAAGAATTCAAAAGCCCTAAGTGCAAGCACTGGCTGGGGAAATAGTTGTGTATATTTACACACATGCATACACATGTACACATACATACATACATACATACATACATACATGCATGCATGAATGCATGCATGCATACATATATATATATATATATATATACATATATACATAAATACACATGCATGCATGCACACATACATACAAACTTACCCATATACATACCCATATACATACATGCATGCATACATACAGACATTCGTCTGTGGATGTGTACGTCATGTGCGATGGCCTTACACATACACTCCTGGTTCAGGGAATTCACAAGCATATTCTTCTCCTCCAGCTGGCGCCCGTGGAAACTACAGACAAAAAGTGTAAGCGGTCATTACGCGAAAGCCATTTACACATAGACCCCTTATGTAAGGGAAGGGGGATTACATGTAGATACCGTTAGTGCGAAGTTGGCTAGATGTTCCTGGTGTACCAACATCACTTGCATTCAGTGCGAAGACCAATGTATTCCTACACCCCCATGTGTGTGAGATTTGGGGTGACTTCCCGGGACCAGAAATGATGGCGGATTGCATAAAGAGACCTGC
The DNA here is from genome assembly GCA_963575745.1 of Prorocentrum cordatum. NCBI lineage: Eukaryota > Dinophyceae > Prorocentrales > Prorocentraceae > Prorocentrum > Prorocentrum cordatum. The sequence goes on from CAUYUJ010015300.1 coordinate 76,530, forward strand.
TGTCGCACAGCAAATAACGTTAATATGAAAAAGAAGAAGGGCGGTACCTACATTGCAAGCAGGAAAGCGATTGCTAGATGGTGTCCCTCTGACAGGCTCCTTGTCGTCAAAACACAAGCGTGCTGTGATGCGAATTGATTCCTAAACCCCCATCGTTAAACATGCTCACCACTTGGGAATATCTACGCATAGACCCCTTATGTGATTCAAAAGTGTTACGCCTAAGCTTCTTGTGTTGGCTCCCATCGAGGTCCACGCGGCATTGCGTCGCAGTACTCATGAAACCCTTGGAACAACTCACCGACGCCCCCATGAAGCGACGCCAACGTCTGAGATATGACTTAGGGATTGGCAGGCTGTCCTGCCGTGGGACCGACCTGCTAGGAGAAACGAAGACACTGGCGCGGAAGAGGGGAGGGCGGAGAAAGACGGAAGAATAGGAGAGGAGCAGGAGGAGGAGGAGGAGGAGGAGGAGAGGAGAGGAGGAAGAAGTCGCACTCCGACGAAAGGGTCACGACCACTGGACGGTTGCCAGGAAAGACTCGAGTTGAAGCGCCCGAGCTCGGAACTGGCGGGCACGCGCAAAATGACAGCTCAGTACACAGGCCATCGTTGACAGAAAGACAACACAGTGCTCATGGCATGACATCGAAGTGAAAGCAAACTCTCTCAAGAAAGGTCGCCTTCAGCCGATCATGGAGCGACGCTTTTGGAGCCGCAACGGACTCCTCCGACGGGACCAATGAAGGCCGTGCGTCACCAAAGGCCTGCGCCGCAAAAGCCGACAGCTGGGAACATGATCATGTGGCGAAGAGCATAACACTAACACGATCAGATCGATCTGCACGCACGGGCATCCAAATAGTGCATGCCCACGGCGACGCATTCGAAAGACGGCCATGTCTTTAACTGGATCGCCAATATCACCCCGAATACACACGTCAAGATGTACAATGGTACTGGACACAAAAGATTAGCGGAACGAGTCTAGCTGAGGATTTTGCCGCAAGAAGTCGCACGCTTTACAGAACCCATACTTCTGATGCAAACTGCTGACTCGAAAAATACTGTGTTGGCTTCTCCGCCCCCGTGTGCGGGTGTTGGAGAAGTCACCAATCGCGCGAGATGGCGACAGTACGTCTTAACAGTTTAGTCAGGTTAACAAGAAAAGAAGGAGTCACAAACAACATGTGTTAGCCAGCATGGGCCCCGAAACAGTAAGCGACTGCAATGCGGAGATGAAAGCTACGCAGAGAAAGTTATCTGGTGTTAGCTATGTTGTGTGAACAATGGGGTGTAAGCTATGCGCTGAAAGCTATGTTGTGTGAGCTTTGTGGTGCGAGCCATGTTGTGTAAGCTGTGCGCTGTGACCTATGTGGTGTGAGCTATGAGGTGTGAAAGCTGCGCGGTGTACACGTATGAGGTGTGCAAGCTGTGCTGTGGAAGTTGCGCTACCCACCCAGAACACGGGGCGCCCAAGAGCGCCCATGAGGCGCCCACGGGCGGGCACCAGCGACAAAAAACGCCACGAGACCTCGGAGCCACCCAGGGGCACAAGGCGCCCACGAGCGCCCACCAGGCGCCCACCGGCGGGCAGAAGCGCCAACGCGGCAAAAGCTCGGTGGATCGACCCAAGGCACGGGGGGCCACAGAGCGCCCACGAGGCGGCCCCGGCGCCAACGCGGAAAATCCTTGGCGGACCCGTCCAGTGAGTGACTTCTAACCGCAAGTAAGACACACTAAGTGCAAGCACAGGTTGAGGAATACATGAACACATCGAATACCGAGGGGAGCATATTACGCTTCTCACCTCTCATCCTCCTACCCCTCAGTCCCATCCTCCTCCTCCTCCTCCTGCTCCTCCTCCTCCTCCTTTTCCTCCTCCTCCTTCTCCTCTTCCCTCCTTACACCCAGTCTCCCTCCAACAGGTGGAGGAAGAATCGAAGGGACCCCTCCATGCAGCATCTAGCCCATCATACTTTCATCCGCCCGTCCTGCCTTCAAGCATCCCTCCGTTCATCCATCTTCCATTCGCAATACGCTGCACAGCATAAAGCGCCCTCGCAAGGGGGACCCCATAGGTTGCACCACTATTTTGTTTCACGAATCGAATGGTTGGGGCCCACGCGCTGGCATCATCATGCTCCGACTGGAGCTTTGATTAGATCAGCAAACGCCAAGAGACAATAACAAATTCCAACCAAAAACAAAGCCTACGCCAGGACGCCCCAGCCTTTAAGCGCCTCCGCCCCCCCCCCCGCCCCAACGGCTTAGCGCTACGCCTTTTTCCAGATGGAACAGGCGGGCCGCACTGCAGCTGGTAATTAACGCGCAGTGCTGGCCCGAAGCCCAACGCCCGCCTGCCCAGCGAAAGCGTTAGAGCCCACCCCCAGGCGAGGGAGCGGCTGCAGAGTGCGCGCGTGCACGCAAAGATATAACGTTCAATATACGTGTTGTACCAGAACTGCTTGGGGCAACTACCCGTGACAAATATGACCCAGGTGTGCGGTGCAAGCTAACGTGTCGGCAAGGTGCCCGGAGACAGCGCACTCATCACAACCTGGCTGCACATACTCTGAGATGCGGAGAACTCTTGCTACGCCACCCAGCCAGCCCTTTCCACAAGGCATCCGCACACTGCGACTTGTACAACACGTTGTTTTCATCAACATCGCAGGGAGGCAAATACGCGCGGCAGTGCAGCTCAACTGCATGAAATCCGCCACCGCGCTTGCGACGGTTGGTACGCGTCGGGCCCTTTCGTTTTCCTGTGCCTGTTTGCAGAAGGCCCATGCGTCTCGCTGTCTGCGAAGCATTGATTAAGGCCCCCCAGCGCATCGAGCCCCAGATGTGACCATGTCCTGGTGCCGTTTGCCTTCCAGTCAGATAACTGCCCTAAGTACAAAGCCTGGGGAAGGGGGGGGGGGGTCCACGAACCCTCCCCCCATCCCGCTCCCCAAGCCCTCCGCCCCCCGTGCCCGCCAGAGCGCGGTGGCGGAATCGCGCGGCAGCGCAACTGGACAGGATTTCGGCCGACAAGGAGCCCAGAGATCAGTACACGTCGGCACATGGCCAGCGTGCCCACGTACCACGTCGCAAAGACGAACAACAAAAATGCAAATAGCAACCGGGAAGGATTTACGGCATGTAAGGCTGCACGCGCACACCAGCGATGCGCAAAAACGTCGAACTGACACGCAACATGATGAACAACTCACAGATACATGCAAAGAGGCGGACTGCCGAGAAAATACGCGATGGAAAAGAGGCTGCACGGTCCTTGGTCTGGTCGGGTCCTCGAGGAGTGAGCGCAGATCGCGGTGAGTTCACTGGTGACGCCTGTGGAGAAGTCCTCATCGTGCCCCTTCAGGGCTTGGACGTAGGCGCCACGCTGAAGAGGGGGGGGTGCAGGCAGCTTGAAACCAACCACGGGTAGATCCACTGCGACGCAGTGCCAATCGCCAAGCCCAAGCAGCACAGACATGCCGACGTTAAAACTTGCGGTCGCGGCAACAAGCAATGTAAGCATGACACCCGAATAAATCGCTCTACAACGCCCCCAACCCGTCCTGCCCACACACACACACACACACACGCGCACGCACGCACGCACGCACGCACACACACACACACACACATACACAAACACACACACACACACACACGCACACACACACACACACACACGCGCGCACACACACATACACACACGCACACACAAACAAAACAAACACACACACACACAAACACACACACACACGCACGCACGCACACACACACACACACACACACACACACACCAACAAACAAACATTCTCCTCCTCCAGCAAGGTGACGGCACCATCGCGAGTGCAAGAACGGGTCACGCTCGAGCATGTCAAATTCCAGCAGACGTTGCAGGCAGTGGAGTTCGCTGGGCGAGTCGGCGTGGAAGAAGAGCACCCAGATTAGTTAATGGAGGCGAGGCCTGGGGACATGCAGCGGCGTACAGAATTGCCTAGGCCTCGGGAAACGAGCAACACGAACATGAAAGAAACAAACGGGTGCGACTGGGCCCGGGAGGGAGAGCCGATCGGCAGAGACCTGCCAGCCAGGAGGAGACCTGGAGAACGCAAAACAAGAGGCGCCACGCACGACCAGGTCCTGAGGAGGGAAGGCCAGCTGTCAGAGACCTGCCGAGACTGGCGGAGACCTTGGGAACGCGCAGCTAGAAATTATCCGCGACATACCTAGACCCTTCTCCACGCAAGGCGACGATGTGTACGAACGCTCCATACAACAGAGCACATCGCGCCCTTCGCCGTGCCTCCCAGGAGCCGACGAAAGTGGCGACTGCTGCGCAGTTCGCAGCCCATGATGGGAGGCGCGAGGTCTTGAAGTGATCTGCGCTGCCCTCACCTCCACCATGCCTCCCAATAAATTGCGAGAAAATATCAGAGGGGAGCCGTTGCTGTTGCAGTCCGGAGGCCGGGGGCGCAGTTTGAGCAGGACAATTTTCCCTGATTTAACTATATGTTTATGTTAAGTTATGTTTTAACAACAACAACAACAACAACAACAACAACAACAACAACAACAACAACAACAACAACAACAACAGCAACAGCAACAGCAACAGCAACAGCAGTAGCAGCAGCAGCATCAGCAGCAACAACTATAATTTTGATACTGTTCGCCCTTATCTGCTCGAGTTTCCAATAACGCGTATGTCCAAAACCCTCGATACCCGCCCTCTTCGTCTTCGATCGAACCCCTTTTGAGGGTATACCTTTCTTCCCTGCTGGCCCATGCCCCGGCAAACGGCGGAGCCGCGGACCGTCGGCCTGGCCAGCGGCAGCGCTGATCGGCGGGGCGGCCGCGGACCGTCGACCCGACACCAAAAGGGACGGACAGGGGACCGACCACGACGACGACGACGACGACGACGTCGACGACTACGGCGACGACGACGACGGCGACGACGACGACGAGCGAAAGCCGAAAGCGAGAGCGAGAGAGAACGACAGCAGAGCCACGAAGGACACGAAGTAGGCCACGAAGGGCGACAGCGGGGACACGAAGGGAATGCGTATGGGGCCACGAAGAACGCGAACGAGCGGGGGCCATGAAGGGCTGATAATGCGGGGCCACTGAGGGTAGCAACTGGGCCACGTAGGACAGTGAAGGGGCCACAAACAGCGACAGCGGGGCCACGAAGGGCATGCACATGGGGCCACAACGGGCGCGAACGAGCGGGGGCCACTAAGGGCATACGTATGTTGGGCCGCGGAGGGCAAGGACGGGGCCACTGAGGGCAGCAACGGGGCCACGAAGGGCAGCGAGGGGGCCACGAAGGGCGACAGCGAAGCCACCAAGGGCATGCATATGGGGCCACCACGGGCGCGAACGAGCGGGGGCCACAAAGGGCATACGTATGTTGGGCCGCGGAGGGCAAGGACGGGGCCACTGAGGGCAGCAACGGGGCCACGAAGGGCAGCGAGGGGGCCACGAAAGGCGACAGCGGAGCCACGAAGGGCATGCATATGGGGCCACCACGGGCGCGAACGAGCGGGGGCCACAAAGGGCATACATGCATGGGGCCACGAAGTGCAGCGAGGGGGCCACGAAGGGCTGCAACGGGGCCACGAAACAAAGCGAGGGGGCCACGAAGGGCTGCAACGGGGCCACGAAGGGCAACGAGGAGGCCACGAAACAAAGCGAGGGGGCCACGAAGGGCTGCAAGGGGGCCACGAAACAAAGCGAGGGGGCCACGAAGGGCTGCAACGGGGCCACGAAGGGCAGCAAGGAGGCCACGAAGGGCTGCAACGGGGCCACGAAACAAAGCGAGGGGGCCACGAAGGGCTGCAACGGGGCCACGAAACAAAGCGAGGGGGCCACGAAGGGCTGCAACGGGGCCACGAAGGGCAGCGAGATCCCGATTCCTAGGTAATCTGCGAGGGAGTCCTAAGCGTGAGCGCGATTCCTGGGTGCCTGGGTGTCGGGAGCGCGGCGATTTAGTAAATCACAAGAAATTCCAACGCAAGGGCGCTATTCGTCAGTAAATTGCAAGCAAGTCTCCAGCGAGAGCGCTACTCCATAGCGCCGCGAGAGCAATTCCGGAATAAAATGTAAGGAAGTCCGAAGCGAGAGCGCGATTCCTGAACAAAATGCGAGGAAGTCTCGGCGGGGGCCAAGGGCACAGTTTGAGCATCAAGACTTTCCCTGTCCAAAAACAGGGTGCGAGCGTCGAGGGGCATACTTTGATTGAGAAAAACAATATGAACCGGTGGGGGGATCAACAATAATTATTCTTCAGAAATTAAAATTCAACAACCGCGGCAATAACACTAATAAAAACAACAACGACAACAACAATAGTAGCAGCAACAACAACAAGGCATCAACGCCTATGTGCGCCAATCTCCCCAGGGGCACAGGGGTCCCGTCACTCTATTCGCATGACCGGACTCCTGTGCCCCTCCTCACCCATGAGAGGGGGGGGCGGCCAGCAGCCAGCAGCCAGCATCCAGCACGCATACAAACAACAAACCAAAAAATCCATTAGAACCAAGAAACGAGTTAATTCGGCCATGTTTCCGTCAAACGCTCGAGCGCTGGCGAAGCGACGCCTCTGGTTGCGTCCTCTAATAAGATCCTATGACAGATGGGTAAAGCTCGATTTGGATCCTTTTAGACATAGATGGAGCTTTGCTGGGATTTCATCAAGGATGGATGCACCTCTAACAGAATCCGATCAAGGAAGGATGGAGGTCTAAAAGGGTCCTATTAAAGGCGGACGGAGTGCTTCATAAGATCCCATGAAACTTGGATGGAACCCTAAGAGGATCTCATTAGAATTGGATGGGGCTCTAATCGGATCCTGCTAGCGATCGATGGAGCTTTAGTAAGACCCAATTAGAAGTGGATGGAGCTCGAACAGGAGTCCATTAGGGATGGATGGAGTTTTTAGAATCCTGTTAGCGATGGATGGAGCTCTAGTAGGGTCCTGTAGAGGATGGATGGAGCTCTACTAAGAACATATCAGAGATGAATGGAGCTCTCACAGAATCTCATTAGGAATGGATGGAGCTCCAATAAGATCCTAGTAGGGGATGGACGGAGCACGAATCGGGTCCGATTAAGGACGGATGGCTGCCTAACAAGAGCCGATTGGCGATGGATGGAGATGGAACAAGGTCGAATTAACATTGGATGAAGCTGGAATATGGTCCTAGCAGCGATGGATGGAGCGCGTCGAATAGGATCCGATCAGGGACGGATGAAGCTCTGATAGGATCCTAGTAGGGATGGATGGGGTTCGAATAGAACCATGTTAGGGATGGACGGACCTCTAGTAGGATCCGGTGAGTGATGGATGGAGCTCTAATAGGACCCTGGTAGGGATGGATGGAGCTCAAAGCTGATTCTACTAAAGGCGAATGGAGCCCTAAGAGGATCCTATCCGGGATGGATAAAGCTCCACCAGGATCATATTGGGGACGCACGGAGCTTGACTTGGATCATATGAAAAATAAATGAACAATCTGGTGGGGTCCCAGGAGAGATGGGTCGAGCTCGAGCTCAATGGGATCATAGTACACATGAGTGGAGCTCTAGTAGGATCCGATGAGGAGCTGGGTGGAGCTCTGATAGGATCCCAGCATAGATGAATGTAACCCAAATAGGACCCTCCTGGACACGCACGTAGCCCCAACAGGTTCCTTATAGAGATGGATGGAGCTTGAATCGGATCAGCTTAGATCAATGGAGCTCTACTAGGACCCAATTAGAGATGGATAGAGCTCTGATTGGACTATATGAGAAGATGGACGGAACTCTAACAGGACCAGATTAAAGATGGATGGAGCTCTAGTATGAGCCTAGCAGGGATGGACGGAGCCCGAATAAGATCCGATTAGGGATGGATGAAGCCCTAGTGGGATCATGTCCCAGATGGATGGAGCTCTACGAGGGTCCTGTTAGGGATGGATGGAGATCTACTTGAATCCTAGTAGCGATGGATGGAGCCCAAATAGGAGCTCAGTAGTGATGGATGGAGCTCGACTAAGATCCGATAAGAAATGGATGGGGCCCTGATAGAACCCGATTAGGGATGGACGCAGCTCTAATAAGATCCCATTAGGGGTGGATGGAGCTGGAATGAGACCCAGTTACGGATGGATGGAGCTCTAGTAGGATCGTATCAGAGATAGATGGAGCTTTGATTGGGTCCTGGTAGGGATGGATGGAGCTCTAGCGGGGTCCAAATAAGGATGGATGGACCTCGAACGGGATTAAAGTAAGGATGGATGGAGCTCGAAGAGGATCTTATTAGAGATGGGTGGCTCTCTAACAGGGTCCTATTGTGGATGCATGGAGCTCGAATAGGATCGTAATACAGACGAACGGGCCTCTACTACGACCCGTCTAGAGATGCGCGGAGCTCTAATAGCATCCTATATGAGGCGCATCGAGCTCACATGGGATCGCATTACAGAGGGAGTTCTACAAGGATCCTACTACGGATGGATGAAGCTCTACTAGGACGGCATTGAACGTGGATGGAGCCCCCATAGACTCCCATCAAGGATGGATGGAGCTCGAATAAGACCCGATTAAAGATGGACGGAGCTCGAATACGATCCGGTCAGGGATGGATGGAGCTCTGATAGGATCCGAATGTGGATGGAGCTCCAATAAGATCCGCCGATTAGCGATGGTTGGATCTCGAATACGTTACTATTAAAATGGATGGAGTTCTACTGGGCACCCATTAAATATGGATGGGACTCTAGTACGATCCTACCAGAGATGTATGGAGCTCCCATAGAATCCACACGAAGATGGATGGAGCTCTAATGAGATATCATTAGAGACGGATGGACCTCTACTAGGATCCGTTTAGAGATGGACGGAGCTCTACTGGGATCCTAGCCGAGACGGACGGAGCTCTATTAAGATTCCACGAGAGAGGGAGCTCCAATCAAATATGATCCGATTAGAGATGGAATAAAGCCCTGATTGGACCCTCGTAGAGATGCATGGAGCTCAAAGAAGATCCTATTAGAAGAGCTGTAAGGGATCATACTAGAGACGCATGGAGCTCGAATCGGGTTCTGATAGAGATGGATAGATATCTATGAGTATCCTATTAGAAATGATTGGAGCTCTTGTAGGATCGCAATAGGGATGGATGGAGCTCGAACAGGATCGTATTACAGATTGACGGAGCTAGAATAGGATCCCATTAGGGTTGGGTGGTGCTCGACTAAGATCCGATTAGGGTTTGATGGAGCTATAGGAGAGTCCGAGTAAGGATGGACGGGGCTCGAAACGGATCCGATTAGGCATGGATGGAGCTCTGATAGGGTCCCCTTAAGGATGGATGCAGTTATAGCAGGATCCGGTGTGGGATGGATGAAATTCGAGCAGAATCCTTTTAGGCATGCATGGAGCTCTAGTAGGATCTCAATCGGGATGGATGGAGCTCGAAGAGGATCGTATTAAATATTGGCGGAGCTCGAATAGGATCCCACTACGGATGGATAGCGCTCGAATAAGATCCTGTTAGGGTTGGGTGGAGCTATAGGAGAGTCCGGGTAAGGATGGGCGGGGCTCGAAACAGATCCAATTAGGAACGGATGGAACTCTCATGGGGTCCTTTTGGGAATGGATGGAGCTCCAAAAGCATCCCATTACAGATGGACGGAGCTCGACCGGGACCCTATCAGCAATGGATGGAGCTCGGACCGGATCCAATTCGGGATAAATGGCTGCCGAATGGGGTCCTTTTACAGATGGGTGGAGCGCTAATATGATCCTAGTAGTGATGGATGGAGCTCTATTGGGATCCAAGTAGCGATGGATGGAGTCCGAATACGATCCGATTAAAAATGGATGGAGATCTGATAAAAACCCAATGAAAATTGAAGGAGTTCTTGTAGGCCCCGATTATACACGGATGGAGATTGATTCAAAACCTGTGGATAACGGATAGAGCTCGAGTAAGATCCTGTTAGGGATGTGTGGAGCTCGAACAGGATCTGATTAGGGATGGAGGGAGCTCGAGCAGGATCCGATTAGCTATGGATGGAGCTCGAATATGAACCCCTTCGAGATGGACGGAGCCCCGATTGGACCGCATTAGTGACAAATGGAGCTCTAGAAGAAACCGATTGGCGATGGATGGAGCTTGAACAGGATCCGATCAAAGATGGATGGAGCTCTGATAGGATCCTAATAAAGATGGATGGAGCCCGAATGAAACCCAGCTAGAGCTGGATGAAATGTCAATATAATCCTGTTAGTGATGGATAGAGCTCGAATAGTTTTATAGAAGGTATAGGTGAAGCTCGGATCGGATCCGTTTGAGAAATGGATGGAGCTCCAATGGATGAATCGGAACATATCAAGGATGGATGGAGCTCGAATGGGATCCTATGGATGGAGCTCCAACAGGACGCCAATAGTGATAGTAGCGCTGGAAATTGTAATAGTAGTAGTCGTCGCCGTCGTCGCAGTGGTCATTGTAATTGTAGAAGTGATACTTCTAATAATAATCGGAAGTCGTAGCAGTAGTAAGCATAGCTGTATAGTTGTAATACAAGTAGTAGTACTGGTACGCGTAGCAGTGGTAGAAGTGGCAGTGGTAGTAGTAGTCGTAGTAGTAGTAGTAGTAGTAGTAGCAGTAGTAGTAGTACAAGCGGTACTACTGCTACAACAACTACTAGCAGTACTAGTAGTAGCCGTACAATTGCTAACACTACTTCTACTAGTAGTACTAGTAGTAGTAGTACTGCTGCGATTCCTGCTACGGCTGCTGCTACCACGGCTATTGCTAATAACACGACTGCGACTACTTCTACTACTAACTACCACAGCCACTACTACTACTACTACTACTACTACTACTACTACTACTACTATTACTACGACTACTACTGCGACTACTACTACTACGACTACTACTACTACTACTACTACTACTACTAC
>CAUYUJ010015300.1:92500-137500 GCA_963575745.1 Prorocentrum cordatum
CCGAAATGGGTGTGCGGGACGCATGCGGGCACACCCACTGGGACCTTCGGTGGAGCTCCCTATGGGGCCACGAAACGTGTGAGGGGTGTGCCGAAATGGGTGTGCGGGACGCATGCGGGCACACCCACTGGGACCTTCGGTGGCGCTCCCTATGGGGCCACGAAACGTGTAAGGGGTGTGCCGAAATGGGTGTGCGGGACGCATGCGGGCACACCCACTGGGACCTTCGGTGGAACTCCGTATGGGGCCACGAAACGTGTGAGGGGTGTACCGACATGTGTGTGCGGGACGCATGCGGGTGCGGGACGCATGCGGGCACACCCACTGGGACCCTCGGTGGAGCTCCCCTATGGGGCCACGAAACGTGTGAGGGGTGTGCCGAAATGGGTGCGCGGGACGCATGCGGACACACCCACTGGGACCTTCGGTGGAGCTCTCCTATGGGGCCACGAAACGTGTGAGGGGTGTGCCGAAATGGGTGTGCGAGACGCATGCGGGCACACCCACTGGGACCTTCGGTGGAGCTCCCTATGGGGCCACGAAACGTGTGAGGGGTGTGCCGAAATGGGTTTCCGGGACGCATGCGGGCACACCCACTGGGACCTTCGGTGGAACTCCGTATGGGGCCACGAAACGTGTGAGGGGTGTGCCGAAATGGGTGTGCGGGACGCATGCGGGCACACCCACTGGGACCTTCGGTGGAGCCCCCTATGGGGCCACGAAACGTGTGAGGGGTGTGCCGAAATCGCTGTGCGGGACGCATGCGGGCACACCCACTGGGACCTTCGGTGGAGCTCCCTATGGGGCCACGAAACGTGTGATGGGTGTGCCGAAATGGGTGTGCGGGAGTATGACGATGATGGTGATGACGGTGATGATGACGACGATGATGATGATGACGATGATGATGGTGGGAGGAGGGAGGAGGGAGGAGGGGGAGGAGGAAGGAGGAAGGAGGGACGCGGGGCGCTGTCTTTTCAAAACGAGGACCCAACACCACAGGATGGTTAGGAAAAAAGAACAGCCGCTCCCTGGTGCGTTCGTCGATCCAGCGCATTCACGCCAGGCTCGCTGGATGCACAGTACGGCCGCCCGCAGGCCAGCCCTGTCGGCAGTTACACCATCCGAGCAGGCAGCAACGCCACCCTGCGGGTCCCAAGAAGATACACCACCGCCAACTCCATTCCCTCCTCTGCCCTCCTCTTCCTCTCCTCTTTCCTAGGCGAGGGAGGGGGTGAGGGTGGTGGTGGTGTATATGTTTGGGCCCCGTATTCGCAGCTCCGCGGGAGCCTCTGGCGCGAAGCGGTGCCGAGGCGCCTGGTCCCAGCCGCTGGGCCTGCCGCCAGCAGCGCCCCGGTGCACCAAGCAGGCACCCGCGAGCCACGCGGAGAGGAGGCCCCGCGGAGGCGCAGTCGCGTCTGCGACTGTGCTGCGTAGCGCTCTTGCGAACGCATGAAAAGCGCCCCCCGCTCCCCGCATGAGGAAATTTAGACCGCATGTACGGTAATGGTCTCGCTTAAAAGGCGCCTACACTGCCACACCTTCGCCACAGCTGCAAAATGTTAACATATAAAATCAATAGTTGTGGGGGCTGGGGTCGGTTTCCCACTGTTCATCTTGTGGGGTCGCCAGGTGCCCAATCTTACAGGGCGCCCCACATGCCGTCGCCCCCCAGAAGCGAAGCTGGCACTCTCGAGCCAAAGTGGCGCTTGGACCAGGCTACCGGCATATCCCCCCCTGGTGCCCCCCCCCCGCCAAGCCACACAGCAACGCACAATCTGGCTTCCCCGCGACGTTGCAGCAACGGCCAGTACGCCCCCTCGACCCAACGCACATACACACGAACACGCAGACACGCACGTGCACGCGCGCACGCACATACAAGCAGAGAGAAAGCATCGACTGGACATGGTGGAAAGCGAAGCAAGACAGGAAGAATGACCCCGCTTCTCTACGAATCTGTCCCTTGCAAACACGATACGAGCATCACCAGAAGTTTGGGCGGCTGTCCTGTTCGCAGCGCACATGTCCATCAGCCGTCGACCACCCACGAACAAGGCGGGTGACGCAACCCCCGCGCCGCAGGCTTGAGACGAATGGCCACGGTCGAGCAAGCTGAGAGGCGCAAGTGAGGAGATCGCCAGCAAATGAGGGGCGGGAGGAAGAACCTGTGAGGGAAGAAATGGGAAGAGGCGCGAATCACGAGCGCGACCAAATGCGCTGAACTCACAAGCCGCTCCTATTTTCGCTTTAAAATTCCAAAACCAAAAATCTGTTCTGGCCCATGCGTTTTCGCTAGGCAGCGTCATGCCACGGGAAGCGCCGCTCGGCGTCGTCATCCCAAATGTGTTTTCCTAACAGGTGGCTGTAGGACCCCCTCCTTTGTGCAGCACTTAACTGATTGCCATATCCGTGGACTCTCTGCAAGGCTGCCGTCTGGGGCGTCGTGGGGGCCTCTTGGGGTCCCCTTGGAGCCTCGTGGCAGCCTCTGGAGGCCTTCTGGGGGCCTTCTGGGAGCCTCTCGAGGCGAAAGACTTGAAATTTCGGTGCATGGTCCCCCTCTTGAGCCCATCTTGGGGCCGTCTTTAAAGCCTCTGGAGCCGTCTTGGGCACCCCTGGGGCCGTCATGGAGCCCTGTTCGGCCGTCACGGGGCCCCCCTGAGACCCTCTGGGCCCGTCCTGAAGCGGCGTTGGAGGCCTCAGGGGCCGCCGTCGAAAAGTGGAGAACCCGAAAAATATCAAAAAAACATATGGACATCAAAGATTTGCGCCTCTCCAGGCACTCGTCTGGGGCCTCGGGCGCCCACTGAAGCCTGCCCGAAGCCGTCCTGGCGCCTTCGTAGGGCCTCCTGGGAACCTCTTGGAAAGAACTCGATTTGTTCTGCTGTCTGGCGCTTCCGGTCGTCGCTCTCTGCACTAGAATGCGAAAGACTATTCGCGAGCCCGTGGCTCAAAAGGACAAATAACAATATGCACTATAATGCGAAAGACGATTGCAAAAGTGAAAAAAAATGCGGCCTGGATTCGGCCCTCAAGGGAGAGAGGGCGCAATGTCTCCGAAATGTTCCCGAAAAGAAGATTCATCGATGCAATGTCAGCTGCCACTACATTGTTCATTGGGAAAACGTTGCGCCTCCATCTTCGCCTGCAACGTTGGCGGATAGATGTCCATGTCGGAAGAAAACAAAACACGATTCGCTCAACATGTCAACAAGAGCTTCAAGAAGAGGCGTTCTGTTCGAGTTGGGCGCCGTTCCTTTGCAAGAATCCCTGTCTGTTGTTCCCAACCATCCTGTGGTGTTGGGTCCTCGTTTTGAAGAGACAGCGCCCCGCGTTCCCACATCCTCCTTCCTCCTCTCCCCCCTCCCCCTCCTCCCTCCTCCTCCCTCTCCTCCCTCCTCCCTGCGTTTCACCCACCCATTACAGCGCTTCGTGGCTCCATAGGGAGCTCCAGCAAAGGCCCCAGTGGCAGGGTCCGCATGCAGTTCCACTTCCATTTCGGCGCACCTCTCACACGTTTCGTGGCCCCATAGGGTGCTCCACCCAAGGCCCCAGTGGCAGGGTCCGCATGCAGTTCCACCCCCATTTCGGCGCACCCATGACACGTTTCGTGGCCCCATATGGTGTTCCACCCAAGGCCCCAGTGGCAGGGTCCGCGTGCAGTTCCACCTCCATGTCGGCGCACCCCTCACACGCTTCGTGGCCCCATAGGGTGCTCCACCCAAGGCCCCAGTGGCAGGTTCCGCATGCAGTTCCATCCCCATTTCGGCGCACCCCTCATACGCTTCGTGGCCCCATAGGGTGTTCCACCCAAGGCCCCAGTGGCAGGGTCCGCATGCTGTTCCACCTCCATTTCGGCGCACCCCTTCCACATTTCGTGGCCCCATAGGGTGGCAGGGTCCGCATGCAGTTCCACCTCCATTTCGGCCACCCCTCAAACGTTTCGTGGCCCGATAGGGTGCTCCGCCCAAGGCCCCAGTGGAAGGGTCCGCATGCAGTTCCACCCCCATTTCGGCGCACCCCTGACACGTTTCGTGGCCCTATAGGGTGTTCCGCCCAAGGCCCCAGAGGCAGGGTCCGCATGCAGTTCCACTTCAATTTCGGCACACCCCTCACACGCACCGTGGCTCCATAGGGTGCTCCGCCGAAGACCCCAGTGGCAGGGTCCGCATGCAGTTCCATCCCCAATTTCGGCGCACCCCTCACACATTTCGTGGCCCCATAGGGTGCTCCGTCGAAGGCCCTCGTGACAGGGTCCGCATGCAGTTCCACCCCCATCTCGGCGCACCCCTCACACGTTTCGTGGCCCCATAGGGTGCTCCGCCCAAGGCCCCAGTGGCAGGGTCCGCATGCAGTTCCACTCCCATGTCGGCGCACCTTCACACGTTTCGTGGCCCCATGGTGTGTTCCGCCGATGACCCCAGTGGCAGGGCCCGCATGCAGTTCCACCCCCATTTCGGCGCACCCCTCACACGTTTCGTGGCCCCATAGGGTGCTCCGCCGAAGGCCCCAGTGGCAAGGTCCGCATGCAGTTCCACCTCCATTTCGGCGCACCTCTCACACGTTTCGTGGCCCCATAGGGTGCTCCGCGGAAGGCCCCAGTGGCAGGGTCAGCATGCAGTTCCATCCGTATTTCGGCGCACCCCTCACACGTTTCGTGGCCCCATACGGTGCTCCGCCGTAGGCTCCAGTGGCAGGGTCCACATGCAGGTCCACCTCCATTTCGGCGCACCCCTCACACGTTTCGTTACCCCATAGGGTGCTCCATTCAAGGCCCCCGTGGCAAGTCCGCATGCAGCTCCCCCTCCATATCGGCGCACCCCTCACACGCTTCGTGGCCCCATGGAGTGTTCCACTTTGGGCCCCAGAGGCAGGTTCCGCATGCAGTTCCCCCTCCATTTCGGCGCACCCCCTCCACGTTTCGCGGCCACCAAAGGCCGTGGTGGCAGCGCCCGCGCGTGGTGCCACCCTGCATTTCGGCGCACCCCTCACGCGTTTCGTGGCCTCAGATGGGGCTGCACCGACGGCTCCTGTGGCAGCGTCCGCATGGCGTACCCGTGCCAATGTTGGCACCGGTCACACGCGTCGTGGTCTCAGAGGGAGGTTCACCGAGGACGATACCCACACCTGCGTTACACACAGCCGCACATCGTTGGGCCCTTCGCCAGGAGAAGTTTGGCATAAGGAGTGTCGAAACAGGTAATGGTCCAGAACTGAAGGTCCCACTTGCGCATAGAGACTCGTAATCACTTCATTAAATAATGCAAATAAACTTGATAGAATCTGGCGAGAAACCGCGCGATTGGATGCCGAAGTGGCATGAACATCAAAGAGGCAAAGTATTGATCATGGAGTGGTCCCAAGGGGTCCTCAACCGACCGATCAACTGTCTTCAATTCATCACGCATGAACTGTCCTTGCTCCGTGGAACCAGTCTTGCGGATCCCAATGAACGCGATGCGCTGTAAGAGCTTGCCGCTTACATTGTTCCTCTGCTCCCTGAGGAACGCAATGCGCTTGGCAAATCCCGCACATGCGACACATTGGGTCGCTTCAGAACCCTCCATATCGAAGGAATCAGGAAAAATCAGCAGCATGTGCGAGTCAAAACCCCGTGGCGGCCCCCATGTGCCGAAAGACCATGGCCCCCACCTGCCCATCGCTTGCAGGCCAGACGAATCGCAGATATCCAAAGCATGGTCACGAAGAAATGCTGCCATCGGCTCCAGACCAAGAGGGACTGTCACTTGTCACCGTGAGGTTGAAGCACTTGCGGCCAACCCTGCTTCATCAGATGCTGCGGGGGCGAACGACGGAAGTTCTGTCAGCGACCGCGCCGAAAGACGGCGGCAAGCGATTCCAAATAGCAGGAACGCGATACAGGCCACGGCCACATGAGAACCTTCCATGCCTGGCCCTACTGGCAAGCATCAGCGCCTGCGGCCCGACTGCGTTACACAACAACCCTCTTGAGCCAAAATGGCTACGGATTGGGAAGACGCCGAGATGTTTGTTCATGCTTCCCCTCTTGAGCCCACCCTGGGGCCGTCTGTAAAGCCTTTTGGGCCGTCTTGGGTGCCCGTGGGGCCATGATGGAGCCCTGTTGTGCCGTCCTGGGGCCCTCCAGGGGCCTCTGGGCCCGTCCTGAGGCGGCGCTGGAGGCCTCCTGGGTCGTCTTGGATTGTCGGAAACTCGATAAGCAGAGAGCCCCAAAAACATTCAAAAACCAGATGGGAATCAAAGATTTGCGCCTCTCCAGGCACTCGTCTGGGGCCTCGGGCGCCCACTGAAGCCTGCCCGAAGCCGCCCTGGCGCCTTCTTAGGGTCTCCTGGGAGCCTCTTGGGAAGAACTCGATTTGTTCTGCTGTCTGGCGCTTCCGGCCGTCGCTCTCTGCACTAGAATGCGAAAGACTATTCGCGAGCCCGTGGCTCAAAAGGGCACATAATAATAATAAATAAATAAATAGATAAATAAATACATACATACAGAAATAAATAAATAAATAAATAATGAAAATAATAATATGCACTATAATGCGAAAGACGATTGCAAAAGTGAACAAAATTGCCGCCTGGATTCGGCCGAAACGCCCAGTGGGGGCGCCGACGTCGACAGATCAGAATCCTTGGCTGGCGGCTCCACGCCCACAGCCATTGTCGGCAGCACCAGCTTATTATACGGGCGCCAATCTCAAGGATCGGCTGCTAGGTCCGCGATTCCACAGATCTGGCTCTTCTCCGCCGAAAGATACGTATGAGAGCACACTTTTTGGCGCAACCATTGCTGTCGCTGCTCGCCCGAACCCGCTGCGCGCGGCAGGCACGGCATGAGGCAAGCAGACAAGATCGTGAACTAACAATCTACACATGCGGATCAATAGCGAAGCCACGCCAGGATCCGTCTCAGCCATTTCCTCCAACTCGTCCAACTTCACTGCCCAACCTCCGGCATCTGGCTGGCTCTTTCGAAGTTTTGCCTTTGGGCGCTACCAGCCCTCAGGGGAGAGAGGGCGCAATGTCTCCGAAATGTTCCCGAAAAGAAGATTCATCGATGCAATGTCAGCTGCCACTACATTGCTCATGGGAAAACGTTGCGCCTCCATCTTCGCCTGCAACGTTGGCGGATAGATGTCCCTGTCGATAAAACTCGCTCAACATTGTCAACAAGGGTTTCCAGAAGAGCCGTTCTGTTCGAGTTGGGCGCCGTTCGTTTGCAAGGATCCCTGTCTGTTGGTTTGGCATAAGGAGTGTCGAAACAAGTCATGTTCCAGAACTGAAGGTCCCACTTGCGTATAGAGACTCGTAACCAAGTCATCAAATAGCGCAAATAAACTTGATAGAATCTGGCGAGAAACCGCGCGGATGGATGCCGAAGTGGCATGAACATCAAAGAGGCAAGGTATTGATCATGGAGTGGTCCCAAAGGGTCCTCAACCGACCGATCAACTGTCTTCAATTCATCACGCATGAACTGTCCTTGCTCCGTGGAACCAGTCTTGCGGATCCCAATGAACGCGATGCGCTGTAAGAGCTTGCCGCTTACATTGTGCCTCTGCTCCCTGAGGAACACAATGCGCTTGGCAAATCCCGCACATTCGACACATTGTGTCGCTTCAGAACCCTCCATATCGAAGGAATCAGGAAAAATCAGCGGCATGTGCGAGTCAAAACCCCGTGGCGGCCCCCATGTGCCGAAAGACCATGGTCCCCACCTGCCCATCGCTTGCAGGTCAGACGAATCGCAGATATCCAAAGCATGGTCACGAAGAAATGCTGCCATCGGCTCCAGACCAAGAGGGACTGTCACTTGTCACCGTGAGGTTGAAGCACTTGCGGCCAACCCTGCTTCATCAGATACTGCGGGGGCGAACGATGGAAGTTCTGTCAGCGACCGCGCCGAAAGACGGCGGCAAGCGATTCCAACTAGCAGGAACGTGATACAGGCCACGGCCACATGAGAACCTTCCATGCCTGGTCCCACTGACAAGCATCAGTGCCTGCGGCCCGACTGCGTTACACAACAACCATCTTGAGCCAAAATGGCTACGGATTGGGAAGACGCCGAGATTTTGGCTCAAGGATTTCGGCTCGAGGTGCGCGTTTCCCCAGGGGTGCGCCACGATTCTAAACAGAACTTCCCGCTGTGCCCGCTCCCCTCACTCCGCCTCTCTGGGCTGGCAGCCCGGCCATGGCTTCTTCGGATGATGGCGACGCGCGACGGCCTGGTACCCCTGTCGGGCAGTTGTTCAAACAGCATAGGGTCCACAGTCCATTTCATGAAATGGACGGGCTCGATGCTGACAGTGGACCAGCCGATGAATTTCAACTACAGCAGCAGCAACAACGCCGAGGGCAACTTCCTGATCTCCCAGGAGCCGCAGCTCTCGCCAACGAACCTCTAACAGCTGGAGCTTGGGAGAAAATTCTACGCACGCAGTTGGACCCCATTCGGAAGGATATCACTGCTATCAAGCAGCACGGCGTGTCCCAGCACGACTTGAAAAACGCGATGGCACCCATACAATCGAACATCGACAACCTCACGAAGCAGATAGAAGTTCTGGAATCAAAGTACACGTCAGGACCACCATCTGCGAGATCGGCATCCGTATCCATCGACACAAACACCCTGAACAAACTGATGGAGCTCGAACGGGAAGTTGCCGCATTGCGCATGGTTCAGGTGCAAATTCTGTTACACGCACGAGCACAACAAATGAAAGAGAGCTTACAGCAGTCTTGGGGAACTTGGATGGTTTCTTGAATATTGAAGCTACTACCGAATGGATCGCTGTGACATCGAACCGTTTGTCCGTACCGTTGGAATACAAATCGGCTGACGACAGAGACAAGGCCGTCAATGAATTACGGAGCGCTGCCATTGACAGAAATGGTAACACCGTATGGGCTACCCCCGACGGGCCGCCTCTGGTGAGAGCAGCACGCAACATATGCTTCGGTCTCAAGTACACGTTGAAGAAAACAATGGCCATTAACTATCCCATACGCGTGGACGAAGATTCTGACCCGTACACGGTTACAGTTTGAGGGGAATTGGCTTTGTCCGTGAAGATCGACGAGGACAGGGTCACTAGGATATTGTCTAAAGAATGGGAAGATTGGCAAGGCCTACAGAACAATGCGAAGCTCCATGAGCTCAATGCGGCCTGCGATGGGATCGTGAATCGCACGGCGGCGAACCGGAAGGGAGGGGCGAAAGGAAGCGCAAAAGAGTCGAAGTAGAATTTGCGGCAGGCATTGGCAACCACTACCAGTACGAGTAACCGAACACCACGGAGTTTAATCCCACAGGGATAATAAATTTCGGGGTCGCGAGGGGATCATAAATGTTGCCTACCGGAGGCCAGCATGTGGGAGGAGAAAGAGATGATGTTAAGTTGACCGAAAGCTGAGGCATCCTCGAAATAAAGCTTGTTTCGCTTGAGACATCATCGACAAGTCTCTCGCTTCGCTTGAGACATCCTCGAAGAATTGTTGGTTCCGCTTGAGACATCCTTGAAAAACTGATCGTTTCGCTTGAGGCTGCCTCCAAAAATTGTTGGTTTCGCTTGAGACATCCTCGACAACGTCTTCGCTTCGTTTGATGCTGCTATCTTCTCAACATAAGTAGGAAGTTAACCTCGATGGTGAACTTTTCACAGTGAAGAAAAGTTCGGCCTCCGCGCCCCGCGCCCCTGACCAAACTCTTCTTGGTCTTGAATAATCAACTCTAACCTGGAAAGGGGGGTCCTTTTTTATCATCGGCACAAGGTTATAGTTCTTCCGACCAATGCAGGAGCCGAAAGCTTTGCACTTCAAGCAGGTGGTCTCCTCCTACATCGAGACACTCTCCCCTCATCCCCACCATGCGCACTTGAGCTGGGCAACGATACAACAGAAGATGCGATGCGCATTCCTATAATGGTGTACTCAATTTTCCTCCTGGGCATTCGAATGCACGCCGAGCAGGTGAACAACTAAGCCATCACGGAGCGCATGCACCGACCGTGGGCAAAGATACCATGCCGAGTACATGCTCTCATACCTCTTCTTGTGAATGGCTACAGCCTCACGGTGAACACCATGCACACGGAAACCATCTAGGCCCACATCTTCATGTACCTCGTGGCCCACGAGCGGACCCTCAAGATCCTCCCCTCCCATGCCGACTCGAAGTGGCGACTTGGAACGTGCGAGGCCTCACAGACACAACAATTGAAGAGATTGCCGTACATATAGGGAATTATGGCGTCGACATCTTGTCAGTGCAGGAGACGGGCAGAGCGAAGGCAGAGATCCTTGACGCGAATGGCTATCAAATTATTTCGTCAGGAGAGGACACCGACGACAAAGGATGGGCTGTAGTTGCTTTCTTCATATCGCCTTCATGCCGACACTTGGTAAAGGTTTACGAGCAGATATCGGACCGACTGGCGTAGATATAACTAAAAATCAACCCTGGGATGATTGCATTGATTGCCGGTTATGCTCCTCATAACCTTAAGCCTCTACCAAAATGTCGACATTGTTACACCACGTTGGATTTGACTTACCGCTCTTGCAATGCAGATGCTGGGAAGCTTCTCTTGGGCGACTTCAACGCCAGAAAGGGAGTGGCTCAGCCGGGAGAGCAAGATGTCATGGGAGACTGGGGTTGGGGACGGCGTGCGCTACACCAAGTGGAGCAACCGAATCGAGACTTGGTGGTGGAATTCTGCACGAGTGGTCACATTCAGATTGTTCACACTGTTATGCAGCAGCCGCTGGAGGAGAAAATCACTTTCATGGAGGCCGGGGCATTGCCGGCAGACGCCATTTCAGAAGAAAAATTCAACATATTGGATTTGTTCCTTTGCGAAGCCCCTTTGCGAACGCACATTGTCACGCTGGAAAGCCGCCGAGAAGCAGCACTCGCTACAGATCATTATTTGGTGATTGCTACGGTGTCGATGCCGAGAGATACCCAAACAACATGTTCGGAAGGACGTCCAAACAGGCAGGCCGTGCAAGATCCGATGGCTTTGAATACCTACGTGGAGTCGTTCTTAGAAAGCGTGTCTTCGGCGGCGGCGGAGTCCATGAGCGTGCCGTGCGTGATATGTTGGACTACGGGAAGACAGCAATGCGTATCGCAACCGACACTTTGCCGAAGAAGCAAGATGAAGTCGTCAAGCCATGGATCACGCAAGCCACGCTCGACTTGATCGACCGGCGCAGCCAAGCAAGAACAGCCAACGACAAAGCCGAGGAGAAGAGACAATTGAAGAAAGTCCGCAAAGCGTGCAAACATGACAAGACAGTTTGGGTGGATGCACAAATATCGAATGGAAGTTTGGATGCTCTCAGAAGAAACTGCTGGCCCAAACCTCACCAGCAGGGAAGACTTAAAGACCTTGGGTGGCGAATTGGTCGACAGCACTCAAAAAAGCAGACACAGCGGCTGAGTATTTGGAGAAATAACAATGGAAAGTACGACCGGCACAATTAGTCGACGACGACCCGATTGGAGACCCACTACCAGTTTTGGAAGAAAATTTCACAACAGAAGAGGTAAGAAAAGCTATATGTAATCTTAAGCGTGGCAAAGCTTGTGGGATGGATGACATACCAGCCGAGTATTGTAAAGCTATTGCGACAGACCCGGGAGGGCTCGAATGGGTTACGGATTTGTGCAAGAAATGTTGGAACGAGGAGGCCGTGCCACAGGATTGGAAGCAATCCATGATCTCGACAGTCTACCCGAACAAAGGCGCCCTCGACAACTGCGACATTTATCGTCCAATCAGTCTGCTGCGCGTGGCCTACAAGCTCATGGCAGCTCTCATCTTGAAGCGGCTACAGGACGCAGGGCCGAGGACGGGTTAACGCCAACACAGTTCGGCTTCCGCCGGGGGCGTGGGACATCAGACGCACTACATGCTGTACGTCGTTAGATCGAGTTGGCATTTGCAGACAAGCATGGGGGCGTAGCCTTCGTCGCGCTGGATTGGAAAAAGGCTTCGACTCGATCAACGTGACCGCGCTTTTGGAGGCGCTGCGAAACTTCGAGGTCCTGGGCCGCATCCTGAACATCATTGGCAACATTTACGGCGGCAGAACATTCCGCGTTGCAGATGGACGGCAGCGATCTACAGAGAAACACCAATATTCTGGAATCTCGCAGGGATGCCCATTGTCCCCATTCTTGTTCGTGATGGTGATGACTATGTTTATCCGGGACGCCGCGCGCCACACAGAGGCTGGAGTGCGACAAGCTTTAACGGACGAGTCTTTGGCCATACTTTTGTATGTGGGTGACACTTTGTTGGTGGACCGCAACCAAGATCAACTTCAAGCCCTGCTGGCAGAAATCGCTCGCGCAGGAGCACGGGTGGGTATGGAGCTACACTGGAACAAGTTTCAACTCATGCCGGTTCGCTGCGACATCAACCTCTGCACGCCTAGTGGTGATCAAATCCAAGCACGAGATTCGATGGTATATCTTGGAGCCACGCTGTCTAGCTACGGGCAGTTATCTGGAGAATTGAGCAGAAGATTGGGAGCTGCTTGAGGTGAGTTATGTACATATGCGCGCGCCTGGAAGCATTCGTCAATTAGTTTTGGTAGAAAGCTTCAAGTTGTTCAAGCATTAGTGGCAAGTAAAGTCGTGTACTCGCTGAATTCGGCATGGCCCAACAGATCTGAACGCAGAAGGTTAGATGGTTTCCAAGCGAGGTGCCTACGTCGCATCTTGCAGATTCCCCACGCTAACTTTTCAAGAATTCCCAACGAGCAGGTGCTGTTGCAATCAGGCCAACAGCCCTACACAGTGCAGCTGTTAAGGTCTCAACTGCTGCGGTTTGGCAAAATATGCAGGGCGACAGATTCAGACTTTTGCGGCGCCTCACCTTCCGACCAGGAAGCGCGCGACCAGCCACAGACGCGTGCGGTCGTGCAAGAGGCCGGCCCAGGAATGAATGGGCCAAGTGTTTATGCAAAGCCGTCGCTCCGCACTTCACGTCTGAACCAGCAATAATTCATTGTGTCAGCGAACCAGCAGCGTGGCATCAATGTGTAATTGATGTTGTGTCTCTCCCTCCCCCTTCCCTCCCTCTTCCTCCTCCTCCTCCTCCCCCTCCTTCTTCCTCTTCCCCCTGCAGCGCAAGAGGTACATTAGAGAGTAGGCGTGCCGCCTTCCCCGCAAAGCGGTGAGAAGAGGCTGGCAGTTTTCACCTTCGCCCACGCGCTCCGGCGTATGGCTTGTCTGTCCGTCCCCCCCTCTTGAGCCCACCTTGGGGCCATCCGTAAAGCCTCTTGGGCAGTCTTGGGTGCCCGTGGGGCCATCATGGAGCCCTGTTGAGCCGTCTTGGGGCCCTCCTGGGGCCTCTCTGGGCCCGTCCTGAGGCGGTGCTGGAGGCCTCCTGGGCCGTCTTGGATTGTCGGAAACAAGATAAGTAGAGAGCCCAAAAGCATTCAAAAACCATGTGGAAATCAAAGAATTGCGCCTCTTCAGGCAGTCGTCTGGGGCCTCGGGCGCCCACTGAAGCCTGCCCGGGGCCGTCCTGGCGCCTTCTTGGGGCCTCCTGGGAGCCTCTTGGGGAGAAAGACTCGAAATGTCGGTTCATGCTCCCCGCTGGAGGTTGGGGGCGTGTGTAAAGCCTCTTGGGCCGACTTGGGCGTCCCTGGGACCGTCTTGGAGCCTTGTTAGGCCTTCCCGGGGCCCCCCTGGCGGCCTCTTGGGCCGTTTTGGGGCGGTCTTGAGGGCCTCTTGGGCCGTCTGCGATTGTCTGAAACTCGAAAAGTGGAGGACCCCCGGAACATTGAATAACTCCAAAAGCAAATCAACGACTTTTGCCTCCTGGGGGACTCGTCTGCGGCCTCCGGCGCCCACTGAAGCCTGCCTTGGGCCGTCCTGGCGCAGCCTGAGCCTTCGGAGGCCGTTCAGAAGGCATCTTCGGCGCTCTCGGGGTGTGATGGACCGGTCCGGTAGACTATCGTACCGATTTTTGGGCCATCTGTGCGCCCATGGGGCCACTTTGGAGGCCACGAGGGCGCTCGTGGAGCCCCAGATCCCCCTGCGTCACCGTGGCCGCGGTTCCAGGCCCGCCCGCGGCCTACACTCCGATATTCATATATATATATATATATATATATATATATATATATATACACATACATATATACATACATACAAACATACATACATACATACCTACATACATACATACATACATACATGCATGCATGCATGCATGTATGCATGCATGCATGCATGCATACAGACAGACAGACAGACAGACAGACAGACAGACAGACAGACAGACAGACAGACAAAGGACAGACAGGCAGACAGACAGACAGACATACGTACGTACGTACGTACGTACATACATACATAAATACATATAGGTATACATATACACATACACATGCATATACATGTACCTATACAAATGTGTGTAGCTAAAAAGATCGACACTACATGCACAGGTAACTGCATAAGTACATACATGCACTACGCAATAAATACATAACATATCCTAGATGCATACATGCATGCATGCATAAATATATAACTACAAGCATACACAACTAGATGGCATGCTTAAACATATAAGTGTACACACCTATAAGAAGCAAGGACGGGGAGCATGTGGGTCAGCCCATCTGACATGGGCTGTGGGTCGCATGTGAAGTCGGCCCATCTCGAAAGTAAAAGGTAGGAGAGAGGAACGCCGAGGGTACATTGATCAGAGAGATGCGAGAATTACAAACGGAAAGAAGGATGGGAGAAGACGCTGCTTGTGGGGGGTGGACAGCGGAGGGATGGAGGAAGGGAAGGGAATGTGCAAGGATCGCGTAGCAGCCAGATCCGGACTGCTCCAACGGCGCACAGTATATGAAAAGATGGCCGCGCCCTGCGCTACACGCGGCTGCGAAAGGCTGTGTCCTCTTGGAGGCCTCTGCGGGGGCTTTGGGGCGCCTCTCGGGGCCTCTTGGGGGTCTCTCGGGAGCTTATGGGGGCTTCTTGGTGGCGTCCTGGAGGCCTCTGGGAGGGTCATGAGGGCATTTTGGAAGCCACGCACCCAAAGAGAATTACTGCCCCACGACCCTCTCTTGGTGCCTTTTTGGGGTTCCATTGGGGCCCTCTTGGGGCTCTCTTGGGCTGTATTCGGCGTTCCTTGAACCATCTTGGGGCCCTCTTGGGCCGTCTTGGGGCCATCTGGAGCCGTCTTGGAGCCTCCTCTGGAGCCTCTCGGGCAGTCTTGGACTCCGTTAAGATCGGGACATGCGAATCTGATAGAAATATACCTGTTACATTGGGAATGAAGCGATTTTGGCCTCCTGGGGCCCTCTTGGAAGCTCTTGGGCCTCTGTCGGGGCATTCTGGAGGCCTCTTGGGCGGTCTGGGAGCTATCCCGGGCGCCCTTGGAGCGCTCTCCGACTGTCCGAGAGCCTCGGGGCCTCCAGGAGAACCACCCAAGGGGGGGGGGCAAGAATGTACAAGCGGGGGGCCTGCCCAGGGTCCCAGGGCCGGGATCTCCCATGTACATATATATATATATATATGTGTGTACGCATACACACACATACATATCTATGTATATGTATGAAGAGATATGTGCTTATTTACATGCACGTATACATACCAATATACATATATATATATATATATATATACCGATGTGTCCATACATAAATACATTCATGCATACAGACATACATACCTCCCGACCTACCTACATACTTACGCACATATTGATATACATGGATGCAAACATACGTTCACTCAGACATACATACATACATACATACTTGACAGACATGACAGACATGACAGACAGACAGACAGACAGACAGACAGACAGACAGACAGACAGACAGACAGACAGGCAGGCAGACAGACAGACACACAGACATAGACATATACATACATGCGTGCGTGCGTGCACGCATGCATGCATGCATACACACATACATACATGCATGCATGCATACATACCTGCATGCATGCAGATATATCTCTATATATACACACATACATGCATGCATACATACACACAAATTAATGCATATATACACATATATATATATATGTTGGTACACACGCATGCATATACCAACTTATACAGACATACCAGCATACATGTATGCATGTATGCATGCATACAAATATGCATGCATCCGTGCAAACACGCATACAGACTTAGACCCACATATACATACGTACGCATCTACACACATGCATGCATGCATACATACATGCATACATACAAGCAGACATACATGACTACATATACCTATACATATACATGCATATACAGGCATGAAGCAACATACGTGATGCAACGTATGCGGTGAATCCGATGTGGTGCAATGCATCGAAATACGCGAGTATCCGAAGCACATACTATATGTGTGCATAGACACACTGCCCGCGCTCTGCTTTGGCAACCAGCGACGCTGAGACGGATCCGTGCGCGTGCACCGCTCACTGCTCTTTCTTGGCCTCCACCCGATGTGCCACAGTCGGCAGAGTTATGCTGTGCCTGGACTCAATCACAACAAGGTGGAGGCCGAACTGCGTCCTGATCGGGCCGAGGACCTCCCCCAGCTTCGAAGCTGGGTCGAAGCAGACCCTCTTAAGCTCAGGCTGGGTCATCTTGCCCTTTGCTACTCTTCCCAGCGAGCCGCCAACAGCACGAGAGGGGCACGTGCTGCACTCTTTAGCGACGTCGGAGAAGCTCTCCCCAGCATCTAGTCTCCTCCTAGCGTTCGAAACGTCCGCATCGCTATCCAGAATGATGTGTCTGAGGTCGCACCACTCCTCTTCCTCGTCACTCGCTGAACTCTGGCGCCTCCACGCAGCGATGAGCGCCCCTACTGCGACCAAACAAACTATAAAAAAAGGCATCTGCCCGTCCAGGAAATACTGGAAAGCCATGTCAAAATTTGCAGCCAGCTCGTCCAGAGTACTCTGGGGTGCGTTCCCTGTCCTGGCCGGCGGCTTCCAGAAACCAGGCGGCTGCTTCTTGTTCCAGGCCTGGACCTGCTTAGCCTCAGCCAATCCTTGATCGTTGATCGTTTTGGTCTTGTTGTTCTTTTCTTGCTCTGCCAGATCAAGCGCAAGAAGTATATCCCAGTGCGTACTCTCGAACGCCTTGACAACTTTCTCTATCTCCTGGTCCGCTTGCTTCACTGCGGCCTCCCGCTTCTCGGGCGACAGCTGAGCGAGAGCCTCCATGGACGACCGGTGCGTCTCATCGCATGCCTCCAGATCGCCAGATCCGCAGGTTGGGCCCAAGTGCTCGTCCGCAAACCGCCTGAGGTCGGCATAGGTCCGAGCCCCGGTGTACATCAGGAGCTCCTCTGGCTGCACGGCTTCCACCGGGGCCGTAGGCAACCCGAGGAGGAGGAGGAGGAGGAGGAGGAGGAGGAGGAGGAGGAGGGAGGAGGAGGAGGAGGAGAGGAGGAGGAGGGGAGGGGGAGGGGGAGGTGGAGGGGGAGGGGAGGGGGAGGAGGAGGAGGAGGAGGGAGGAGGAGGAGGAGGAGGAGGAGGAGGAGGAGGAGGAGGAGGAGGAGGAGGAGGAGGAGGGGGGAGGAGGAGGAGGAGGAGGAGGGAGGGAGGGCAGGAGGAGGAGGAGGAGGAGGAGGAGGAGGAGGAGGAGGAGGAGGAGGAGGAGGAGGAGGAGGAGGAGGAGGACGGGTCGCCCAAGCCCTTCGGGGAAACCCTCCACCTCCGGCGGGCTGCCCCACAGCAGCCTCGGGAAGCCGGTGACGCCGTGCTGCTCGCACAGCGGCTTGCCGCTCCCCGCGCAGTCCACCTCGGCCACCAGGGCGCCGGCGGTGCCCTCGTAGTCGCCCGTGAGGCGGTCCCAGTCGTTCTCGTCGGGGGTTGCCGGGGAGTGTCCCTGGCCCACGGTGTCCCCCAGGCCTTCAAGGAGGCCCCCACGGTTCAGTCGGGCATGTCCCCCCACAGGCGGACTTTGGACGAAAAATCAAAAATACCCAGAACATATTCATAATCGAAAATTATTGACAAAATCGTACCAGACAAAAATTTGGACTACTTTTGAATATTCCTCCTGTAGAGGGACATGCCCGACTTGACACGAGGCCAAGAGCAGCACCTCCCACGGGGCCAGAGGGGAGGGAGAAGCTGGGGGCACCCTGTGCCAGGGACACCTGCAGCAGCCCCCGATCTTGATGGCCTTGCAGTGCCCACACCAGGGTGCGAAGAATTTCACAAAGACGACTTTGCCAGACGTCGCGCTCTCCCAGGTCTCCAGGGTCAGCTCACGCTGACCGGACTGAGATCCGTCGAGCAGGTTGTGTTTCCTTTTGATCTGTTGGATCTTCTTGTCCCTGCGCCTCTCGGCACGCTTCAGCTTCTCGGACATGTTATGCTCCATGGTGATCCAGGCATACTCTGCCCTCTTCAGCTGCCTCTCTGCCACCCCTATCTTGCCGTCAAGCTGCTCCGGGGATAAGCGCATGAACTTCTCCAGGAGGGCACGGCGGCCCTGGCTGCACAGGCCCAGATCGCCAGGCCCGCAGCTGCTCCCGAGGTTCCCGTCGGCGAAGCGCTTGAGAGACGCGTAGTCTCGGCCTCCGGCGTAGACCTCCAGCTCGGGTGCTCTGCCCCACAGAAGCTGGGGGTACCCGGTCACGTTGTGCCGCTCGCAGAGCGGCTTGCCCCCGCCCGTGCAGTCCACCTCGGCGACTAGTGCGGAAGGTCGGAGGCCCAGAAGTGGGCCACAACACTGATATCGGCGGCCGCCTCAAACGAGGGGTGATGATTCCCGATCTCGGTGATTATGGTAGCGCTTAGGCCTCTCAGCCAGGTGGCCGAGAAGGACTACCACCAACACCAAAATCCAGGACCACCCTCCCGGAGGCAGCTACCCCCAATGTCGGTGCTGTTGCCAACGTCCGTGGCTCCGAGATGTGGAAGCATTGAAGTCGGCTGCTAGCCTGCTCCACTCGGGCCTCAGCTTTTTGCAGTGCCCGCACCAGGGCGCGAAGAACTTCAGGAACACGGTCCGCCCCTGGACGTGCTCGGCCCAGTTCTGGGGCGTCAGCTCCAGGGCGCTCGCCGCGCAGTGCAGGCACGCGGACGCCAGGGCCACGGAGATGCGGCGGCCCATGGGCAGGGACAGGGGGGGGGAGGCGGGAAGAGGCGGAGGAGGCAAGCGAGGTGCGCTCGCGTCATATCTGACCGCCTACCCTTCCCTCCCACCCCTTACCATGGCGTAGAAATCATCTCTATTCGCACAGTCGGATGTCGAGCAGGGAAATGATCGCGAGAGGGTACGCGATGGAGAGACCAGGCCCAGGCGCCCCGAGCTCGAGCCCTCGGGCCAAAACGGCTGCGGAGGTGGCGAGGGAGGAGCTCTGCGGGCGCTCCCGCGCCCCGCTCGGCCCGTGGGAGCTGGGCGCCCCTCTGGTCTGCCTCCCTCCCCCCCCTGCAAGGTGGCGGAGCGGACTACAGTCATCGCGCTACTAGAGGAACACGGAAGCAGGAAGGAAGGTATTACTTTTCTTCGGGCCACGGCGAGCCTCGGCCCAGAATAGGGTCCCCGACATAGATCTGAGGAACTGCTTCTTACTGAACTCGCAAAGCACCACACCTCTCCTGTCCGACTGCCTGTCGCACGCAGCCCAAGACAGCCTGCCAAGCCCGACGCAAAACCCTGGACACACACAGCGAGGAAAATGCATGTGTGGCGGAACCGGTGCATCGGTGTAAGACCATTTGCGTGAGGAGGAAACTAGAAACGTCTTATTTGAATAGACCTCAGGGACGGCCCCAAAACCAAGGCCCCTCCTGAGCCCAAGGTGGTCCTTATTCCCGCGTCTTGCCTGTACGAAGGAGGCTTCCCGCGCGCGGCCGCGCGCGGCCGCACGCGGCCGAGGCTGGCCCGCCCCCCCTTCCCCGAGGCTCCGAGAGCGGCTTGGGGAAAACAAGCGTCCAACATTGCGAACCATTTGTTTTACCTGTTTTCGCGACACTCGATTCTGAAATCCTTGCTAAACCTACGGATTGAAAAAATATCGGCATGCGCGTGCGGCGACGCGCGTGCGCGCACTTCGCCCCGTTGTTTGCAGGTGCTTCGTGGAAACTGCAGAATGTTGATACACGAATGCGCGCGCATACTACTGTTCCAAAGGATGAAGGGGGACACCAGTTTGGCTGGGATGATACGAACTCATAGTAAGGATGGACGACGGGGCAGAGTTATGTGTAAACTGCACATCCCCTGAGGGCCGATAAGTCTGGGGGGAAGGTAGACCCGAAAACCCTTTTTCAAGATAAAGAATCTACGTGGTGCAATCTACGTGGTGCAATTAATTTCTGTTCGCAGTGAGTTGTCCACTCCACTGCTCGAGTAAACATCCCACCCACCCACCCGCAGCTTGGTTTGCAAAATCTCTTAAGACCGTGACGGTGGGTACCAAATGGCACTTGGCAACGACCGCGACGCCGACGACGACAGCGACAACGACGACGACGCCGCCGACAACGACTACGACGACACCGACGACGTCTCCAACGACTTCGACGACGCCGAAAACGACGACGACGACGACGACGACGACGACGACGACGACGACAACGACGACACCGACGACGACGACGAAGACGACGACGACGCCGACGCCGACGACGACGACAACGACGACGACGATGACGACGCCGACGAAGACGACAACGACACCGACGACGATGACGACGACGTCAACGACGCCGACGACGACGACGACGACGACGACGGCGGCGACGACGACGACGCCGACGTCGACGACGACGAAGACGACGACGACGCCGACGCCGACGATGTCGACGAAGACGACGACGACGTCGCCAACGAAGACGACGACGAGGGAAGAGGGAGGACGACGACGGCGACAACGACGACAACGACGAGGGAGGAAGGAGGACGGCGACGACGCGAACGACGAAGAAGGAGGAAGGACGGCGACGCCGACGACGACAACGACAAGGGAGGAGGGAACACGACGACAACGACGACGACGACGGCGACGAAATAGGAGGGACGACGACGAGACGCCGACGACGGACGACGACGATGACGAGGGAAGACGAGGAAGGACGACCACGGCGACAACAACAACGGAAACGACCACGACGCCAAAGAGGACGACGACGACGAACACGAGGAAAGACAGAGGACGACGTAGGCGACGACGACGACGACGACGACGCGGGAGGAGGGAGGACGGCGACGACGACGACGACGCAAGAACGCGCGCGCACGTTTTTGTTGAAAATCCGTGTTGCGAAAACTTGTTTTTTGTAGGTTGTTTGGACACACGATGTTGAAATCCGTCCGAAACCGACGGGTTGTGAAGGATTTCGGCATACGCGCACGACGACGCGCGCGTCTGCAGTGCGTCCCACTTTTGCAGAGGATTCTCGCGACGGCACACGCGCAAGGGCGTTCGACAGATTTCGACAATGGCGCGCGAAGCCCGTTTGGCAGCATGTTGTTAAAATCTTGAAGAAAAAACGATGGCTTTCTTAAGATTTCGCAAAAGCTCGCGCGTAAGCTTTTTAGCAAATCAGTGTTGCGAAACCCTGTGTGTTTTTATGTGTTTTGGAAACTCTCTTGCGAAATCCTTCCGACACCGAAGGTTTTTGGAGGATTACGGCATGCGCGCGCGACGACGCGCGCGCGTGCACTTCGTCCATTTTTGCGCAAGGGATTCTCGGACAAAAATCTTATGCTAGAACAAAAAATGTCCCCGCGTATTGTTTTTCCGAAGGAGCCAAAGGGGGAGCGATACCGGCCCCCTTGGGATAGTGCAAATTCATATTTAAAATGGAAATGTGGTCAGACTCATAAATGATTTACACACCCGAAGGGGGGCGGATAACGCCGGGAGGGGGGCAGAGTCGGTTCTCATTCTAGAGAAGGAGAATTTACAAATGTTCAACTTGAAATTATCCACTCCATTGCCCGCACAAACATCCCTCCCACCCACCCGCAACTGGGTTTGCAAACCCCATGCGTAGCGACTGCGATGAGTGTTTGGTGTTGGCTGGTGCATCTCTGCGGCCGCGCTAGCCCGCGGCGCATGCTCGCACGCGCAGCGGCCAGCTAGTTGGCGCGACCGACGCGGCCGCGGTGGCGCTGACCGCTGAGCACTTCCAGCGGGCACTTCGCTGCGAGTCGGCGACTTGGGCGGGCGCGGTATCATGGCAATGTCGACAACGGTAGACACGATGATACTAGCGATGCTGGTGACGATGTTGCCAGCGACGACGGGGCAGCCAGTGACGGCGCCGATGCTGATCACGCAGACGACGATGACAGCGTCTTCGAGTCGGTGATGAAGGTTTTGGACGGAGTTCGAAATGCGTGCGCGGCAGACGCACGAGAGTGGCCCGCATGGTATTGTTTGAAGCGGATCGCGCCACCCCAGCACGCGCGAAAGGGCGTTCGAACGATTTCGACATGCGCGCGCGAAGCCCGTTCGGTAGCATGTTGTGACCATGTTTGTTTCCAAAAAATCTCTGGGTTGTCTTAAGAATTCGCAAGAACGCGCGCGCACGCTTTGGTTGAAAATCCGTGTTGCGAAACCATGTGTTTGCGTTTTGTTGGACAGCCGATTTGAACATCAATCCGAAACCGAAGGCTTTTGCAGGGACTCCGGCATGCGCGCGCGACGACGCGCGCGCGTGCACTTAGTCACGTCTGCGTTGCAACAGCTGCTTGAAAAATATGATTGTTGATAAAACGAGTGCGCGCAAATAACACGTTTTGCAAAGGAACCGAGGGGGGGGAGGGGGGGCGAAACCAGTTTGGCTGGGATAATATGAATGTACAAGTGGGATAGACATTGGGTCTGAAACAGATTCGTTTTGCATCCGTTCCCGGTGAATCGACGAGTCCTGGGGGGGAAGGTGGTAGAACCTATTTCTTTGTATATCAAGAAAATCACCCTGCCGAACTCGAATTTGTCAACTCCACTGCTCGCACAAACATTCCACACGCACCCGCCCACAACTTGGTTTCGACACAAAAAAAGGCGGAAGCGATTGCGATGAGTGCTTGGCGTTGGCTGGCGCACCCCTGCGGCCGCGCTGGCCCGCGCATGCTCGCACGCGCAGCGGCCAGCTAGTTTGGCGCGACCGACGCGGCCGCGGCGGCGCTGACCGCTGGGCACTTCCAGCGGGCACTTCAGTGCGAGTCGGTGACGCGAGCGGGCGCGGCATCATGGCGACGCCGACAACGGAAGACGCGACGATGGCAGTAGCGGCGACGGCGACGATGGCGGCGACGGCGACGGCAAGGCCAATGACGGCGCCAATGTTGACCACGCCCGCCGAAGCGATGGAAGGAGTTCGACGCGCGCGCGCGGCCGACGCGCGCGAGCGGCCCGCGCGGCATTACACGACGCGGATCGCGCTCCCCCCCCCCCCAGCACGCGCGCAAGGGCGTTCGACGCGCGCGCGCGTAAGTTGCTCGCAAGACAGCAGCATTTGCACATTAAAGAATGTTTTGGGGGGAATCGGAAAGCCCGCGCCGGTTTGTGTTTGATGGTTTTGCGAGGATGCATGGTGCGATTCGCGTGATTCCATGAAGCTCAATCTTGAAATTGTCGAAGCCGCAAATGTGTTTGGGGGGGGGTCGACCTGCGCGCGCGGCGGTCGCGCGCATGTGCCCCGCGCGGTAATTGTCACGAAGGATCGCGGCCCTGGCAGGCGCGCGACCGCTGTTGAATGAGATCGACGCGCGCAGAAGTTCCCCAACAAGCCCGATTCGACAGGAATGTTGACAACAAATGTGCGTTTGACGGATTTGGTAAGAGCGCGCGGGCAGATTTTTTCAGAATTTGCCGGTGAGACAGTCGCATGTGTTTTAAGGTTTTCTTGAAGCGGGATGGTGGACTTGTTGATGACACCGTGTGTTTTGAAGGATATCGACATGCGCGCGCAGCGGCCGCGCGCCCGCGCCCCGCTCGGTGATCTAAAAGGATTCGCGACAGAGTGATATGTTCGAACAAAAAATGACACCGCATGCGCGGGAATCGAGGGGGGGGGGGGCGATGCCAGCCTGGCTGGGATTGAATGAAGTCACATGTAGGATGGACATTGGGTTACAGCCACATGCGTTTTGCATAGATCCCGGGGGGGTAGAACCGATCTCCTTTTAGAAAAGAGAAATGATTTCTTACAACGAATTGAAAACCCCCTGCTCTTGCAAACACCCCACCCACCCACCCGCGACTTGGACTGCAAAACCCATGCGGCAGCCATTGCGAAGAGTGCTTGGCGTTGGTCGGTGCATCTCTGCGGCCGCGCTAGCCCTCGCACGCTCGCGCGCCAGGCAGCCAGCTTGTTTGGCGCGACCGAAACGGCCGCGGCGGCGCTGACCGCCGGGCACTTTCCAGCGGGCATTTCACTGCGAGTCGACGACTTGGGCGGGCGCCGCACCATGGCGACCCCGACAACGGCAGGCACGACTATGAGGGCAGCGACGATGGCGACGACGGTGGCGATGACGACGGCAAGGCCAATGACGGCGCCGATGTCGATCACGCCCGCCGATAATGATGACGATGTCCCCGCGTCGGCGACGAAGGCGTTTCAAGGAGTTCAACGCGCGCGCGCGGCCAACGCGAGCACGCGGCCAGCAAGCTCATTTGACCCGGATCCCCCCCCCCCCCTCCGCAGCACGCCCGCAAGGGCGCTCGACTGCGTTCGACATGCGGCGCGAGAAATCCGATTGGCACACTGCGATGAAAACACGGGAAAAGCGATGGTTCCCTGAAGAACCCGCGCGACCACGAGCGCGGGATTCTTGTGAAAACTGATTTGGGAAAACCATGTGTTTTGATCGGTGTTCGGGACAGTCCTGTTTGAATCCTTGCGAAACGACTTGTTTTTGAAAGATGTTGGCACGCGCGCGCGACGACGCGCGCGCGTCGCCACAGCTGTCGCAGAGAATTCTCGCAATAGAACGCGCGCAAGCGCGTTCGCGCGATTTCGACATGCGCGCGCGAGGGGTAGCATGTTATTAACACGTTGGAAAATGCGTTTCTTAAGAATTCCCAAGAGCGCGGGCGCAAGTATTTGTTTTGAGAACCCCTGTTGCAAAACGATATGGCATTATATGCGTTCGGGACACTCGATGTTGAAAGCCTTGCGATACCTGAAAGGTTGCGAGGGATTCCCGCGCGCGCGCGACGACGCGCGACGACGCGCGCGCGCACTCCGCCTCATGTTCTGCAAGGGACTGCTGGAAACAATGGATTTCTTTGTTGAACAAGTGTGCGCGCATACAACCTCTTGCAGAGGGTGAATGAGGGGGCCGATGCCGGCCTGCCTGAGACGGCATGCATTCATATGAAGGATGGACGACGGGGCAGCATCATATGTAATTTGCAATGCGGAAAGGAGCGGGAAATCCGAATATTCTTTGAGGAAGGATAATTCGTCAATGCTCGCAGTGAGTTGCCAATTCCACTGCTCGCGCAATCATCCCACACGCCCGCCCCCAACTTGGCTTGCAAAACAAGTCCGACGTCGATCGCGATGAGTGCTTGGCGTTGGCCGGTGCGTCCCTGCGGCCGCTTTAACGCGGGCGGCAAGGTGCGCATGCTCGCGCGCTGGACGGCCAGCTAGTGCGGCGCGACCGACGCGGCGGCGGCGGCACTGACCGCTGGACACCTCCCAGCGGGCACTTCACTGCGAGTCGATGATTTGGGCGGGCGCGGTACCATGGCGACGCCGACAACTGTAGACACGATTATGAGAGTAGCAATGATGGTGGCGATGGTGGCGATGACGACGGCAAGGCCAATGACGGCTCGATTTTGAAAGCCTTACGAACCCTGAGATTGATGAAGGATTCCCGCACGCGCGCACGACGACGCACGCGTGCGCATTTCGTCTCATGTTTTGCAACGGATTGCTGAAAACAGCGGAGTTGTCTTTAACGAGCGTGCGCGCATACAATCTGTTGCAGAGGATGAATGGGGGGGGGGGCGATACTGGCCTGCCTGAGACGGTATGAAATCAGATGCGTATTCAAACGCGTTGGGGCGATTTCGACATGCGCGCGCGAGAGGCCCGCTTGGTAGCATGTTATGAACATATTGCGAAGCCAACGATTGTCCTGAGAATCTCCAACACCGCGAGCGCAGATGTTTGTCAAAATCCTGGCTGCGAAACCAAATGTTTTAGATGTTTTCGGGGCAATCGATATTGAAATCCTTACGAGTCCCGAGATTGTTGAAGGATTTCGACATGCGCGCACGACGACGCACGCGTGCGCATTTCGTCCCGTTCTTTGCCATGGGTTCTTGCGACAAGACGCGCGCAAGCGCGTTCGAGCAATGTCGACATGCGCGCGAGAGGCCCGTTTGGTAGCATGTTCTGAATGTGTTTTTTATTATATTATATATATATATATATATATATAATATAAATATAATATATATATATATATATAAAAAAAAAAAAAAAAAAAAAAAAAAAAAAAAAAAAAAAAAAAAAAAAAAAAAAAAAAAAAAAAAAAAACTGGTTGTCCTAAGAATATCCAAGGCCGCGAGCGCAGGTTTTTGTTCAAAATACTCCTTGCGAAACCATGTGTTTTTCATTTGTTTTCGGGACCGTCGATTTCGAAATCCGTACGAAACCTGAAGCGTTTGAAAGATTATAAAATGCGCGCGCGAAGACGCGCGCGTGTGCACTTCGTCAAGTTTTTGCAAATGGAGGATTGAAGTCTGCTGACTGTAAATAAACGAGTGTGCGCGCATACTTTTTTGGCCGAGGATGAGGGGGGGAACCTTTACTGGTTTGGCTGGGAGGGTATGAGTTCAAAGTTAAGATGGACGCTGGAGCAGAATCATATATAAATTGCACGACGAAAACGTGAGCGGTTCAGTCCCGGGGAGGGTAGATCCTAATACTCTTTTAGAACAAGATAGTCTACGTGGTGCAATTAATTTGCTGAACTTGAAGTTGTCTTCTCCACTGCTCGCGCAAACATCCCACCCACCCACCCGCAACTTGGTTTGCAAAACCTGTTAAGACCGACTACGACGACACCGACGACAACGACTAGGACGACACCGACGACGTCTCCGACGACTTCGACGACGACAACGACGCCGACGCGACGACGACGACGACGACGACGACGCCAACGAAGGCGACGACGAGGAAGGAGGAAGGACGACGACGGCGACAACGACGACAACGACGAAGGAGGAGGGAGGACGGTGACGACGCGAACGACGACGAAGGAGGAAGGACGGCGACGCCGACGACGACAACGACGAGGGAGGAGGGAAGACGACGACGACAACGACGACGACGACGGCGACGACATAGGAGGGACGACGATGAGACGCCGACGACGGACGACGACGACGACGTGGGAGGAGGAGGAAGGACGACCACGGCGACAACGACGATGGAAACGACCACGACGCCAAAGAGGACGACGACGACAAACAGGAGAAAAGACAGAGGACGACGTAGGCGACGACGACGACGACGCGGGAGGAGGGAGGACGGCGACGACGACGACGACGACGCAAGAGCGCGCGCGCACGCTTTTGTTGAAAGTCCGTGTTGCGAAACCTTGGGTTCTTGTAGGTTTTTTGGACGCACGATTTTGAAATCCTTCCGAAAACGATGGGTTTCGAAGGTTTTCGGCATACGTCCGCGACGACGCGCGCGTCTGCACTTCGTCCCATTTTTTGCAGAGGATTTTCGCGACGGCACACGCGCAAGGGCGTTCGACAGATTTCGACATGCGCGCGCGCGAAGCCCGTTTGGTAGCATGTTGTGAAAATCTTTGAAAAAAAACCATATGGTTTTCTTAAGATTTCGCAAGAGCTCGCGCGGAAGTTGTTTTAGCAAACCAGTGTTGCGAAACCATGTGTTTTTGTATGTTTTTCGGGAACTCGATTGCGAAATCCTTCCAGCACCGAAGGTTTTTGAAGGATTTGGGCATGCGCGCGCGACGACGCGCGCGTGCACTCCGTCCAATTTTTTGCAAGGGATTCGTGAAAAAGTGTTATGTTAGAAAGAAAAATGTCCCCGCATAGTGTTATTTGACAGGGAACCGCAGGGGGCGGGAACCCGGCTTGGCTGGGATGGTATGAGTTCATATTTCGGATGGACATGTGGTCAGAATCATATATGATTTACAGCGCGCGCGGGGGAACCGATAAGTCCGGGGGGGGGGGTAGAATGTATTAGTCTTTAAAAAGGAGAATCTATGGCGGGCGGCGACGGCGACCACGGAGCCGCCAGACCGACCCGCAGGCCCAGATGACTGGCGGCGAAAAGGCGGCGACGGGGCGGCGACGGCGGCCACATAGCCGCCGGACCAACACGCAGGCCCAGACGACTGACGGCGACGGGGCGGCGACGGGGCGGCGGCGGCGACTACATAGCCGCCAGACCAACACGCAGGCCCAGATCCTCAGAAAAGAAATAAAAATTGCCCCGCGAATTGTTACAGCAACGCGGCATGCTTTGCAAATTCTGGCACAAGAGGCCTGGAAGTGAAGCTCCGCACGATGCAGCCTACTGTGAGCGGCAGCACACGCATCGTGCCCGTCATTACTGAGTGCAAAGCTGATTTACCAAACGTGATAGTCGTCGCCTCCATGATCGCAATATCCGCAAGGTGCAACCATTACCGTCGCCGTGACTGTCGTTCCTGCGATCATCAAAACAGCGCCGTCGATTCAGTACGACCGTGCTCTTCCTTCTTCCGAGACCGGCAAGCCGTGCAGAACGAACGGCCCGAGCTCGGCCCCGCACGCAAGAGAGCAGAAAGCAAAGAGCCACCCACAGGCCTGATTATCCTCCTCCCCCAGGGCTGGCACTGCCCCGTCGACAGGGGCAAGGGCT
Organism: Prorocentrum cordatum; assembly: GCA_963575745.1. Lineage (NCBI taxonomy): Eukaryota > Dinophyceae > Prorocentrales > Prorocentraceae > Prorocentrum > Prorocentrum cordatum. The sequence goes on from CAUYUJ010015300.1 coordinate 121,383, forward strand.
CGAATGCTCCAGTGCGAAAACTTGCCGACCCCTGCGAGTTTGGGGTAAATTTCGTGTGTCCTCCTGCATCTACGGAATCGGTTGGCGGCCCCCTGCCTCTCAGACAGATGGGGCTTCCGTGGCCTCCCTCACTTCCCTGCGCCCTCCTTGCCAGAGGCCTCCAGAGGGCCTGCCCAGGAGCCCGAGGCGCATCGCGAACGGAAGGGGCAAGGCAGGGTTGGCAGCCACCGTGCGGCCGAAGTGGCTTGGCGGGATGGGCAAGCTGGTGGAAGGACAGGGGGCGGGGGGCGGGGAGCAGCGCTGTCCAGGCTCGTGGTTGCCCTCTGCTGCGCGCGACCGCCCGTGGCTGCCCAGCCAGTCACGACAGGCCCCAGCACTCACGCCTTGCATTGGCAAAGCGGTACTGCGCGTGGCTCTCGCCGCACCTCGCAGAGGCGGCAGAGGAGCAGTGTGTGAGGAAGAAGGCTAGAGGCGGAGGCGGTGAAGGAGGAGAATGCGGAGGAGGAGCGGCGCTGCTTCTGCAATGTGGACCACAATTCCTCGAACGTGCTCGCAAGCATTGTCGGTTGCACGCCGTATCCTCGTCATCGAGCCCCTGTTTCTACGTCGGTCGCTCATGCATGACATATCCCGCCCAGTATGGCGATGGAGTGCATCTGGTCTGCCACTGCTGACATCTGCACGTCAATCTGAATCATGAGAGTGCACTGCACGACCACTGTAGTAAGAGCGCGTGTCGGACACGTGATGCGATGCTCTGTCAAGGGTCGCATCCTGTGCCAATAGCATGCGCCACATCCGCCTGTCCCCTTTGCGCCTACCTTCCCAAGTAGGCTCTGGCGCCTGCCATCGTACATTGACGCCGGCTTGTCGCCGAGCGTCTGCCACTGGCGGCGGGGTTGCTTGCTGCCGAATGCTTGAATACGTCGTACCGCTGGGGCGAAAGAGCGGGCGAGCATACCCTGACAGGCGAGCCAGGAGGGTGGGACATTGAAGTGAGCGGTCGAGAGGGCAGACCCCAACGGACGGATCGAGCGGGAAGACCCTGACAGGCGGGCAATCGGACAGGTGGGGTGTGCGGGCGAACCTTAGCCGGCAGCACGGCGATGACGAGGGCAACGACGACTAGGGCGACGACGACGACGACGACGACGACGACGACGACAAAGGCGAAGACGAAGGCGACGCGACGAGGACGAAAGCGATGACGACGACCACAGCAATTACGACAATTCCTACGGCGAGGGCGACCGCAACGACGACAACGACGACGGCCACGACGACGAAGACAGCAGTAACGACGACGCTTACGACGATGAGGTCATAGAACAAGTAATGCGCAAGGGATAACAGCTCAGGGGCGGAGATAGCAACACAAGAGCCAATAATCGATATAGAGAGAGGGAGAGAGAAAAAATAAATATACAAAAAAAAACCCAAAAAAAAACAAACAAAAAAAAAAAAAAAAAAAAAAAAACTGGTAGAGTTCACCCTCCACAGAAACACTCCCAGCGGAGGCAGCCCTTGCACGCAAGGTTCTGCCCCCCTCAGATCCAGGGAGGGGGGCCCTCGCTGAAAGGGGCGTCTCCCCCTCAGACGCCCCAGAGGGGGCTTGCTTGTCAGGGGGGGGGGGCGGGGGGGCTCGCGGGCCGGGCTTACCCGCCACATCCCACCCTTTCTTGGAAGGAAGAGCCTCTCGCGCGCCGCATGAGGCGCCCGGGGAGGGGCTCAGAACCGCTCCACACATTCGCAATCTGGGAGATGGCCCCTCCCCCCGCAGGCACCCCCCACTCTCTGCGTGCGTACGGTACCACGGTAGCCACATGAAGCGACAAGAGTTTTACCACAAAAGTCGGCCTATAACCGAAGCGTGAGCTGCCGTGCGTCAGCATTGCCACTACCACCACTACCACACGGCACTTCGCGTCGCCTCGGACCGTTGCACCATCTTCGATGTCATCGCTGTTGCTCCGAGTGCGCTCGTCGTGTTTGATCTACTGGGAGGCGTCGGCACCACGGGCACGCACTGGCATAGTACACGGTTACAGGCCGAGATACTCGAAGGGCGGGAAAAAAACACAGACTAGATCACGACGCGACGGGCACGCCAGAGGCAAGCTGCAACAACGGGCACGTCGAATGCGAGCCGAAAGCAAGACTCTAGAGGCACGCTGAAGGACAAGATTTACACAAGCTTGGAGCCGCTGAGGGCCAGGCATGAACGTTTTGGACAGCGAGGGCCGCTGGTGGCAAAGCGTGCGAAAGGCGGCCCCCATCGCGAAATCGTAGGTGGTGTCTCCTGCCGTGCGTGCGCGTGCGTGCGCTGTGCGCGAGAGGCGAGGGCTGGTAGAGCTCGTGCGGCGACTTTGCTGCCCTGCTCGTGATGTCGGGCAGCGGGGCTGGAGGAATCCTGGCTTGTTTGCAGCATTGGTGCCCCTGCTCGCCAGTCGGCGGGGTGCGGCGTTCCAGTGGGGTCCCGTTCTCGTGTTCCAGTATTGCCTCGATCGTGTTGTTGCATGTTCGTTCGGTGCACATACGCTTGCAAGGCTGACATTGTGAATAACAAACTCTTTGCTGGACCAGTTGCGAATAGATCGCACATCACACTGGAGTCCGAATCCTACCAGCCCTCTGGGCGTGAGTGGTTTAGAGCGCGTTCTCTTCCAACTCCCCCTCGGGGAGAAGTTTGCCTCTCCTCCATACCCCCTCCACTGGACCTGGATGTGGGTGGGGGGTCGCGACACACTGGAGCGTCCCAGACGGCCTCGGCGAGAAGGCAACAATCATTGATTTTACTTAGGTGTTGGGCCCATTTTGGCCACCTGGGGACGAGAGGGGGGCAACTGCTTGAGCCCCCCCATCCCTTCTTTGATCGATCTCCTCCTAAATGGCCCCAAGATGGCCCCAAAGGCTCCCAAGAGTGTCACAAGACGGCCCCAGGAGGCGCATGGGAGGCCCCAAGAGGCCCCCGAGAGGTCCCCTAAGAGGCTACCAAGAGATCCCCAAGAGGCCCCAAGAGGCTCCCACGAGGCACCAAAGACGCTCTAAGAGGCCCCCTAGACCGCCAAGAGGACCCCAAGACGCTCCAAGAGGAAACACATAAGCTTTCAAGAAACATCCGAAGAGACTCCGAGAGGCATCCAAGAGGCCTCTGGCCATTCTGCTCGCCCTCCTCCTCCTCCTCCTCCTCCTCGTGCTCCTCCACCTCCTGCTCCTCCTCCTCCTCTTCTTCATCCGCCTAGTTTTCCTCCTCCATCCTCCCTCCCCCCCTGCACAATTACTCAATATGAATACTACTCTCCCTCTTCCCCTGATGACGTCTTGGGAGTAGCCGACCCCCCCCCCCGCGTACTGTTTTTTTGCACACAGGAGGTTTCCCCGGAGTTGGGCTTTCGCCTGCATTTGTTTCCAAAATGCTGCTCTCGCTGAGGCGCCGGCCTCATTTTCGGGCCCCGCTCGTTCCGAATCGTGCTCCCGCTGCAGCGCTGGCATCATTTCCGCCGGCGCCCGGGCTGCACGCCCGAGCCGGCGACCGGGCCAGCGCTCGGGCCGGTTCCGGAGCCGGCGCCGAAAAAAGGCCATTCTAATACATTTTTTCTTTTGAAAATGCTGAATTTCTGCTTCTGGCGCCCGCGAGGCCTCCCGGGCCGATTCCGACGCCCGGGCCGGCGCCCGAGACGGCGCTTGGGCCGGACGCCCGAGCCGGCGCCCGGGCCGGCGCCCGGGCCGGGTCCGGAGCCGGTTCCGGCCGGCGCCGGAAAATCGAGTTCCGAGGCGGCGCCGAAAAAAGGCCATTCCAATACACATTTTTCTTTTGAAAATGCTGAATTTCTGCTTCTGGCGCCCGGGAAGCCTCCCGGGCCGATTCCGGCGTGCTTCCGCTCGTTCCGAATCGTGCTCCCGCTGCAGCGCTGGCCTCATTTCCGCGCTTCCGCTCGTTTCGACTCGTGCTCCCGCTGCAGCGCTGGCGTCATTTCCCGTGCCATGCCACGGCATGCAATGCAATGCTAGGTTGATACTACGCTTCGCGGTGCTCTTCTACGCCATGCCATGCCGTGCTCTACAATGCATCGCGTACCCTTTCGGGATCATTGCCCTGCTCGACATCCGACTGTGCGAGTAGAGAGGGGATCTGCGCCATGGGAAGGGATGGGAGGGAGGGGTAGGATGTCAGATATGACGCGAGCGCACCTAGCTTGCCCTCCCCCCTCCCCCTCCTCCTCCTCCTCCTCCTCCTCATCCTCCTCATCCTCCTCCTTCGATTCCTCCTCCATCCTCCACCTGTTGGGGTATGACGGCTTCCCCAGCCCTTTAATTTACTACACTGGATGCGCTTCTCCACATCCCTGATCAGGGCAACTCGCCTTGGCATCGTTTCTGGACGGGCGGATGAGGTTACGCGAAGCGTCTAGAAGATAACATGTGGATCAAACGTGAATCGTTTGTGCCCCGATGGTACATCGAATGCGAAACAAACGCGAACCGCATGCGATCCGCATAAAAATCGCGACATGTTTCGCACGGTGTCTCGCGTGGTGCCCCACATGGTGACCATATTTTGTGTCCACTTGGCGCACCGATGGAGTCCTGAGAATAACTGAACACGAACTACAACGAAAGCGCAGTGGAATCGCAAATGAAACGAAGGTTGAGTACATGCGGGCTCGTTGCAAAACAAAAACGAATCGCACGACATCCCGATGGTGCCCCACTGGTGTGGCGATAATTTCCTGATGGTGATCCGAATCTAGATATAGCCTATGATCCGCGACACCCCTATCGACCATTGCATGCATGCCCAAGACAGCCGTTCGCACCCCATCTGTTGCACGAGTCGGAGTCGTTGCGCCCGTCTCAGATATCTATCACGCGGCCGCCTCACCAGTTGCCCATGACGATCGCAGGACCAGAGGCTTCCTGCGATACCGTCTGCGTGCACCCGTCGACGGTCACGAGACCAACGTGACGCACGATGCGGCACGGCCAGTCGAGACGAGCCCACCTGCCCCTGGTCGCTCGCGGGGAGCGCGCGCTGCAGCGCGGCGAAGGTCCGCCAAACGGTGCCTGCACCCCGCCGCCTCGGGGAGGCGGCGCGGGGAACCCGCCGCACGGGCCGCAGGGGAGCACGCGCGGCGGCTGCACGCGGAGACGGGACCGGACGGGGGCGCGGGGCGCGAGCCTGTGACTAGGAGGAGGAGGAGGAGGAGGAGGAGGAGGAGGAGGAGGAGGAGGAGGAGCTCTGGGCCAGAAAAGAAAAGCTACGAGGGGGAGAGGAGGAAGCCCGGGAGGAGAAGGGAGGGAGGCGGGCACCCTGGCGGCGAGGCGGCGCACGCGCCCGTGACGGCCCTCCCCCTCCGCACTCGCGCTCGTCCTCGCCCTCCTCCCCTCGCCCTCGCCCTCGACGGACTAATTACGACGACGACCACGGCGACGACGAAGACGACGACGACGACGACGCCGACGAGGAGGACGACGACGCCGACGAGGAGGAGGACGCCGACGCCGACGCCGACGAGGACGCCGACGCCGACGCCGACGAGGACGCCGACGACGACGACGACGACGACGACGACGACGACGATGACGACGACGACGACGACGACGACGACGACGACGACGACGACGACGACGACGACGACGACGACGACGACGGCGGCGGCGGCGGCGACGGCGACTACGACGACGACGACGAGACAGCGCGCCCTCGACGCCCCCCCCCCCGATCGCCCGGCGCGCGCGGGGGGGGGCGGCGAGCGGCATTCTGCCAGGACCCCCACGAGGCCATTGCGGCGGCGACGCCCTGGCGGCGCGCCGGGCGCCGCACTGCCCGGCAGGGCGGCGACGGGGGCACACCTCCTCCCTCCCTCCCTCCCTCGTCCCCCCTCCTCCCCCCCCCATCCTTCCCCTCCCTCCCTCACTCTCCCTTATCAGTCTCCTCCCTCCCTTCTTCCTCTTCACTCCTGCTCAACTGCATCACAGCACCATCTCCACCATGTTCGTATTAATCTTCTTCTTCATCATCATCACCATCATCATCAGCAGCATCATCACCAGCAGCAGCAACACATCACAATCGTCACCACCACCGCCGCCACCACCATCGTCATCACCATCAGCATCATCACAATCATCATCAGCGGCACCATCATCATCAGCAGCAGCATCAGCAGCAGCATCATCATCATCATCATCATCATCATCATCATCATCATCATCATCATCATCATCATCATCATCATCATCATACTCATACTCATACTCATACTCATACTCATACTCATACTCATACTCATACTCATACTCATTATCATCATTACCATCATCACCATCTCCTTGAGCAGAAATAGCAGCGCAATCAGATCAGCGTCAGTATCGGCACCATCAACATCAGATCATCATCATAATCACCAACTTCAATCGTAGGCATCATCAACATAAACATCAGCATCATCACAAGTATCTTCATCCTCATTATCGCCGTCGTCAGCATCATCGTTAACATCATCATCATCATCGTCATCATCATAATCATCATCATCGTCATGGGCAGCATCATCATCATCATCATGACATCATCGTCATCGTCATCGTCACCATCATCATCGTCATCATCGTCATCAACGTCATCGTCAACGCAAGAACAAGCATTAACAGAATCATCGTCACCGTGATCACCATGAGCATCAATAGCAGCATCATCGTCGTACTTTTCACAAGCATCATCCTAAGTATCATTAGCATGGCACAGCAATCGCAGTATCATCAACACCATCACCATCACCAGCATCCTCATCAGCAACATCATCATCGTATCATCGTCCATTGCATCATCGTCGTCATCATCGTCGTCGACAGTATCATCATCAGCATAATCATCACTATCGTCATCATCACAATCATCGGAATCCTCATCATCACCACCACCACCATCATTATCATCATCATCATCATCATCATCATCATCATCATCATCATCATCATCATCATCATCATCATCATCATCATCATCATCATCATCGTCGTAGTCATCAGCCTCAGGATCACAATCATCCTCGTTATAATCATCCTCGTAATCAGCATCAGCATTGTCATCATCATCATCCTCATCGTCATCATCATCAACATTAGCATGAGCATACTCATAATAAACGTCACCGTAATCATCGTGAGCATCAGTATCAGCATCATCGTCGCACTTTTGCGCTAGCATCATCCAAAGTATCATCATCATCGAATAACAATCGCATCCTCATCAACACCATCACCATCACCATCATCAGCATCAGCATCATCATCTACAACATCATCACCGTATCATCATCAGTTGCATCATCGTCGTCATCATCGTCGTCGACAGCATCACCATCACCATCATCATCACCGTCGTCATCATCACAATCAACATAATCAGCATCATCATCACCACCACCATCATCATAATCAGCAGATCATCATCATCATAGTCATCATCATCTCACCAGCATCACCAGCAGCGGCATCATCACATCGTCATTATCGTCATCACCATCACCATCACCATCGCCATCGTCAGCAGCAGTATCGTCATCATCATCAGCAGTATCATCAGCATGATCAGCATCGTCAACCGATCAGCATCATCACCATCGCCATCGCCATCGTCGTCGTAATCGTCGACGTCGCCAACGTCAGCATCCACACCATCATTCTCATCATCCTCTAAGAAAGACGCGGAAATCCAGGAAGCAAGGAGTGCCCACCTGGACCTAGAGCCGAAGAACGAGTGGCAATATCTGCAACAGTCTCCGCACGAGCGCGGGCGGTCGACCTGATGTGCACGGGCACACCATCTCTGCATGGATGGAAGGAGGCGGGTGTCGCAGCAGCAAGAGCGGCCAGCCACGCTCGACAGGGGGCACCAGCAGTTTGGAAGAACGGAGAGCGCGCAGCCTGCGCCTGGCCCCTCTAGCGATCTGCGACGTGAGCGGACGCAACTCGCCAAGAGCCCCTCTGCCCGGCACGGCCTCGCCAGGGGCCGGCGGGCCAGCACCTCTCGGGGCGGACGAAGGCGGCGCGGCGGCGGCCGGGGCAGCAAATCGGCTGCAAGTGCGCTGGTGCTCCTGGCGCCTGGAGGCTCCGGGAGCGGGCATGCATCGAGGGACGTGCCCCAGCGGCGGGGCCAAGACCAGCTGCGCGCAGCCGTTCTCGTACGGCAAGTTCGTGTCGTGCCGACCTCGGCGTTGGTGCCCGACCCTGATCCCTGCAGGACCGCGGCTTTCCTTTCCGGTAACGCGGAGTCCGCCGATTCTGGGCCACTTGCGGCGTTCATCCTGGTCCGCCCACGCTGGGTCGCCGCCGTGTCGGCACGGCACGAACCTAGCGTACCCCCTCCCTCCCACACGCCCACCCATCTGGACGCCTGGAATGGGGCCGAACAACTGGGGACGATGCCCAACCGCCAAGTGCGGTCCAAATCCAACAGCGGCCGCTGCCGGGGCGGCGACGTCTGTCCCAAATGGCCAACGTCCGCGGCGGACACCAACTTAGCATGGAAACGGGTCCTGAAGGAAACGGGTTCTGGGCCCCGGGGCCTTCCCCCAGGACGAGCCCGCCATCCCGTGTCGCTTTCCGACAGTCCCGGGGCCCGTGGAGGGCCCCGAGGGCCCGAAAACGGCGAAAAACCTCAGGACCCGCTTACCCCATGGCGAGCCAACGGCGAATCGGGCGTTGGCAGGACTGGGTTTAGTGGGACCTGGTTTAGTGATAAGTACTGGGGGACGCCCCCCCGCCCCGTTCCACTCACCGGAACTGCCGTCACCCGAAAAAACACCAGCTACGGCAGACCTGGTTTAGTGATTCTGGCCAATTCAGGAGCTCTGGGGCCCTTCAACTGACCGGGTCCCCTTGCCTGGGGTCCTGGCCATACCCGACCGTTCCCCCCATGGCGAGCCCACAGCGAGTCCTGCTCCAGCGGGCCAGGCAGTGCTGCCAGCCCGTGTCCTCGCTCTCTCCGCCCCCGCGCCGCCCCTCGAGGCCCAGAACTCTTGGACCCTCGACGCCTGGCTCGATCCTCGAACACAAAGAGGCCTCCCGAATGGGGTCGGAGTACAGTCAACCCGTACAATTACCTGATCATGTTCTTAGGGTGGAGGGCTCAGGGTGAAATCCATATGGGCTGTTGCACCTCGAAAACCAATCCGACTTGTGATTCACCTTTTGCAGATTCAAGCCTCGAAAATTCATCGAAAGGGCATTTCAGGTTTTACCCTTCGCCCTCCACCCAAAGAAAATGCTCGGATTACTAAGGGCGCGCGATAAGCGTGCAAGGGCATTGGAAGGCCAAGTCGACACTTTGCGAGCGGGGCGCGGCCCGCGAAAGCGGCCAAGGATGGGCCGAGGGGGAAGGATGCAAGGGTGACCTTGGAAAGTCGGTCATCCTTACTATGCGGGTTGACTGTAGGTGTAGTCGAAGGATCGCGCCGCATCGTCGATGCACCAGCGACGTCAGCGGTGCTTCGGCGACGTCGACGTGGAAAAATTCGGGCTCCGCATCGAGCCACATCGCCGATGCATCGGCGATGCGGCGCGATCCTCCGACCCCATCTACTCCGACCCCATCTGACAGGCCTGGAGATATCCCCGCCTCGATCCTTCCATCCTTGGAGGCCTGGAAATTGCCACCAACACCAATACTATGGATTGCCTCCACTTTGCCAGACTTTGCCGCTGGTGGAAATATCCTAGACTTTGCCGCTGGTGGAAATATCCTGGCCACCCAGGAAGCCCGAATACTCCCACCATCACCGAGATCGGGAGCATCCTCCCTCGGTGAAGGCACACCACCGATACTGGTGTTGGTGTCAACCCCTAGGCCTCCGATCGGCGTCGAGCGAGGGGGTAAGTGAGAAGGAGAAGGCCTTCTCAGAAGACGGCCGGGCCTCTCAGAAGCCCTCTGGCCTTCTAAGAAGCTGGCAGTGTCTTCGGAGAAGGCTTAAAAAACTCCTCTGGAGGCTGGGGGACTTCCAAACCATCTGACAGGGCCCGCTCCTCCTCACCGGACCCGCGCCCCAGGCTCGCCGCCGATCCGAGCATTCCCGCCGCACTTTTTCGTCCGCCTCGAGGCCGGCGCCCTCGGAACCCCTGCACGGTTTCCCCTGGGGCCGTAGGCGACCCGAGGAGGCCGAGGAGGAGGAGGAGGAGGAGGAGGAGGAGGAGATGTAGAAGGAGGAGGAGGAGGAGGAAGAAGAAGAGGAGACGTAGGAGGAGGAGGAAGAGGAGGAGGAGAAGGAGGAGATGTAGGAGGAGGAGGAGGAGGAGGAGGAGGAGGAGGAGGAGGAGGAGGACGGGTCGCCTAAGCCCTTGGGAGAAACCCTCCTCGGAACCTCCCCGCGCCTCGCTCGCCGGCGCCCGTGCGGGCCGCCACGGCCTTGCGCCGGATGAAGCGCCACTCCGCCGGCGAGCGGGGGCGCGGGCCTCGCCCGGCGAGGCCCCGGCTGCCCCACCCGGGGCGAGACGTCGCACGCGCATGATCCGCCAGCCCCAGATCTCCGGAGCTGGAGGGTGAGTTGGAGGAGGAGGAGGAGGAGGAGGAGGAGGAGGAGGAGAGGAGGAGGAGGAGGGAGGAGGAGGAGGGGAGGAGGAGGAGGAGGAGGGAGGAGGAGGAGGAGGAAGGAGGAGGAGGAGGAGGAGGAGGAGGAGAGGAGAGGAGGAGGAGGAGGAGGAGGAGGAGGAGGCAAATGAGGACCACGAGGAGGCGGAGAAGGAGCAGCAGCAGCAGCAGCAGCAGCAGCAGCAGCAGCAGCAGCAGCAGCAGCAGCAGCAGCGGGAGGACGAGGACGAAAGACCCTGGCCGGCCCGAGGCCCCAGTGCTCTGGTTCCTGCAGGGCGTGTTTTTGTTGTCGACAGAAGAACATCCTCCAAGAACACGAGACCCTCCGCCGGCCAAACTGAAGAACCTTCGACGGTACCCTCCCCCAAGATGCACAAGGTTATCCCACAAACGCGAAGAACAATAGGGTACCCTGCCCGGCTGCCCCACCCTGGGCGAGACACCGTACGCTGAGACGAAGCCAGGACGGGGAGGAAATCGGGCGAAGACAAATCAAGAATCTCTGAGATCAGGCGGCTCTGGATGATGTATCGGGCGCCGCGGCCTTCTCGGAGCGCTCCAGAGCGCTCTGAGAGCGTTCCCGAACGCTGTGGAACGGATCTTCGTCCTAGCCCCGTCCGACATGCTCCTGATCCGCCACCCCAGATCTCCAGAGCGTATTCACTTTTTGTATCGTGGCCGATGGAAATGAAGACTAACAGCCGATGACAGGCCCGGAGTCTCAATGATGCACACTGTCGAAGATGACCGTTCTCGCGTCTGAGCTCCGTGAGGAACCACGCAAATTCAATCGGCAAGAAGCAGACTAGGAAGAGGAGAGGGCAGCCAAGGGCGGAGGACGCAAGAAAGGGAGGGCACGAGACGACTTTCGCCAAATCGTACCACCTACCCTACGTATCACCTATCTGGATCAGATTCTTCGCTAGACGCTGGCTAATCTACTTGCGTGGCGCTTCCCACCCACCCACCCCCCTCCACCGCGTTGTCAACAAACGCCGAGCCGAAGAGGCGTGCAGGTGCGTCCCAGCATGCGGGAAAAGGCAGAGCTCCTTTCGGGACCTCGCCACACCCGCCCCCCCACACGGCAAGTAGATTTGCCAGAAGCTACAGGACAGCGGGCACCCGGCGATGTGATTTTCCAATCAGGGCGGCTTTCCTCGACTTCGGCCTCCGGGGCCAATCATCGGGCTGGGACCACCGAAAATCACCCCTGGGGTAGCGGGTGGGAACTCTGGCGCCGCGGATTGAAAATTAGGTTACCGAGGAACCCCAGATACTCATAATATTTCTGGTGTGCTGATAGCTGACGCGAAACGTGACGCCTGTCAATGTGTCGAGGACATGCCACGAGGATAGGGGCCGCGCTCAGGGACCACCCACTGCGCACCCCCTCTGGTGCCGAGAAAGTGGCACGCCTGCTAGGCCCTGCTACCTTGGCGTGGATGGATACCGCGCTCAGGGACTACCCCCTGCACACCCCCTTATGGGGTCGAAAAAGTGCCACGCCTGCGATGCCCTGGACGACCAGCGTGCATAGCGGGACCACTCCCTGCACACCCCCGTATAGTGTCGAGAAAATCCAACGCCTGCTATGCCCTAGACGACCAACGCGCACAGCGGGACCACCCCCTGCGCACCCCTGTGGGGTCAAGAAAATGTCACGCCTGCTATTCCCTGGACGACCAGCGCGCATAGCAGGACCACCCCCTGCAAAGCCCTTACGGAATCGAGAAAATGCCACGCCTGCGATGCCATGGACGACCACCGGCGCGCATAGCGGGACCACCCCCTGCGCACCCCATACAATGTCGAGAAGTTGCCACGCCTGCTACGTCGTAGGTGTTGCGTTGTGAGCGCGTCATGTGAGTGATTGAGTATGCGTCTGTGTGTATTGCGTATGTGTATGATGTGTGCGTGTGCGGCTGCATGTGGACGTGTATCGCATGTGTCATGCGAGTGACTAGGTCCGCGTCTGTGTCTTGCACGTGTGTAGCAGTCTGCTTATGCGTGAATTATATATGTGTCTGATGCGTGCGTGTGAGTCTGTATGTGGACGTGAATATCATGCGCCATGCGAGTGACTAGGTCCACGCCTGTGTGCCTTGCGTGTGTGTAGGTGTTTATAGATGACGTGTGCAAAGTTCTGATGAGTGTACGAGCGAGGAGGAGGAGGAGGAGGAGGAGGAGGAGGAGGAGGGGGAGGAGGAGGAGGAGGAGGAGGAGGAGGAGGAGGAGGAGGAGGAGGAGGAGGGGTAAGGTTGGTGCGAGACGCGGGCGCGACGCGGGTGGGAAGAAAACCAGAACCCCACTTAGCATGTGGGGAAAACCATATGGGAGGATGCCTGGGGCCGTGACGCCAGGAGCCCCTGAGATCTGAGAGCCACTCTTTTTTCACGCCAGGCGTTTTCGCCATGTTTCTGGCCCCAGGGCCCTCGCAGATCGATCTGGCTCGAGACGTGCCCCAGGCAGTTGCGGTCGCCAGCTCCAGTAGTGATGTTTCACGATGTTGCATGTTTTCCGCGAAGTTGGATCTCAGGGACTAAATTGAGCGTCCTCAGCCTCAAGAAGGCCCAAGAAGCCCCCAAGAGAGCCCCAAGACGGGCCCCAAGAGCACCAAAAGATGGCCCAGACAGGCCCACAAGACGGCCTCCGACAGCGTCCGACAGACCAAGAGATCTCTCAGACAGCCCAAGAAGCCCCCAGAGGCCCCAAAGAGACCCCCACACAAGAGGTCCTTTAGAAGCCCGCAAAAGGGCACCGAGAGGCCCCCAGGGAGCCCCCAGAAGGCCCCAAGAGGGCCCCCAGAGGCCCCTCCTCCTTCTTCATATGTCTCCTCCCTCCTCCTCTCCTCCTCCTCCTCTTCCTCCTCCTCCTCATCATCATCACCATCGTCATCATCATCAACATCATCAGCATCATCATCATCATCATCATCATCATCATCATCATCATCATCATCATCATCATCATCATCATCCTCATCATCATCATCATCATCATCATCAGCATCAGCATCAGCATCAGCATCATCATCATCATCATCATCAGCAGCAGCAGCAGCATCATCATCATCATCATCATCATCATCATCATCAGCATCATCATCATCATCAGCGTCAGCATCATCATCATCATCAGCAGCATCATCATCATCATCATCGACATCATCATCAGCATCATCATCGACATCATCATCAGCATCATCATCATCAGCATCAGCATCATCATCATCAGCGTCATCATCATCATCATCATCATCATCATCAGCGTCATCATCATCATCAGCATCATCATCAGCATCATCAGCATCAGCATCAGCATCATCATCGTCATCATCAGCATAATCGTGTCCCTCCTCCTTCCTATGATAAGAATGAAAATAATAACACGTGTTGTTGATATATTCAGTTATTATTATCATCATCCTACTCCGTCGCCTCCTCCTCTCTTACTCTTCCACCTCCTCTGGTGTTCTCGTGTGTGTTCTCTCTCTTTCTCTCTCTCTCCCTCTCGCTTTCTCTCATTCTCTCTCTCTCTCTCTTTCTCTAGTGTTTTTGTTTCTCTCTCTCTCTCTCTCGTTCTCCCTCCATCCCCAGTGTTTTCCCCAGGATGTCTACGACGACTGGGAGGAACGCATAGTCCACTATATAAATGTAGATGGGTATATGTATACACAATTACATGTACGAATGCAGGTACGTACGTATGTGTATATATGCATGAACGTACGTGTGTATATATGTGTGTAGATATGTATGTATGCATGCGCTTATGTATATGTGTATTTGTGCGCATGTTGCGCCCCCTGCCCTGCACTGCCCAGTGAGGGCCCGGCACCCTTTCGCTGCTTAGCCAGCGCACGAGCGCCCGCGGGACCGACGGACGGCTAGTGGCCAGGCCCACCCAGCGACGAAGCAAAAGTGTGTGTGTGCGTGTGTGTATGCGTGTGTGTGTGTGTGTGTACGTGTGTGAATGTATGTGCGTGTGTTTCTACGCCCCGTCGCCACGCGCGGGGCCGCGACGCCAAAAGTGTGTGTGTGTGTGTGTGTGTGTGTCGGTGTGTGTGCGTGCGTCTGTGTGCGCGTGCATCTATGTGTGTGCGTATGTGTGTGGATGTGTGTGTGAACGTGTGTATGCGTGTGGTTGTGCGTGTGTTTGTGGTTGTGGTTGTGGTTGTGGTTGTGTGTGGTTGTGCTTATGGTTGTGCTTGCGTGCGTGTTTGTGTTTGTGTGTGCGTGTGTGTGTATGTGTACGTGTGTGTGTGTGTGCGTGTGTGCGTATTTGCGTGTGTGCGTGTGTGCGTGTGTGCGTGCGTGCGTGCGTGCGTGGGTGCGTGCATGTATGGGTGCGTGGGTGTGTGGGTGTGTGGGTGTGTGTGTGTGGCTGTGTGTGTTGTGGGGGGGCTCTGTGGGTGTGTGCGTGTGTGTGTGTGTCTGTGTAGATGTATGTCTGTGTGTGCGTGTGAGCGTGTTGTGTGTGCGTGCGTGCGTGCGTGCATGCGCGCGTGCGTGCGTGCGTGCATGCGTGCGTGCGTGTGTGCGTGTGCGTGTGCGTGTCCGTGTGTGTGTGGTCTGTGTTGGTGTGGGTGTGGGTGTGGGTGTTATGTGCATGTGCGTGTGCGTGTGCGTGTGCGAATGCGTGTGCCTGTGCGTGTGCGTGCGTGTGTGCGTGTGCGTGTGCGTGTGAATGTGCGTGTGCGTGTGCGTGTGCGAATGCGTGTGCCTGTGCGTGTGCGAGTGTGTGCGAGTGTGCTGTGTGTTGTGTGTGGTGTGCGTGTTGTGTGTGTGCTGTGTGTGGTGTGTTTGTGTGTGTGGGTGTGCGTGTGCGTGTGCGTGTGCGTGTGCGTGTGCCTGTGCGTGTGCGTGTGCGTGTGCGTGTGTGTGGTGTTTTTGTGTGTGCGTGTGTGTATGTATGTGTGGATTCGCCAGGCTTTGACCCAACATTTGGCCAAGCTGGCGTTTCCAAAAGGCAGGGGGCGGCCGTGGTTCGCCGCTAGCGTCTCCGATAATGACTACGCCTCGCTCGCGTTGCCCCCCGAATCGCAGAAGCTGGCGTCCAGGAGGTCAGGGTCGCCCTCGGCGAACATTTTGTCATCCAATGGAATCTCCTCGCGGTCCGATCGTGGCGCAACCGTCCCCCATCCCCCACAGCAAGAGTCCATCCTCCCATCCCGGTCTGATCGAGCATATTCATCTGCAGGTCGCATCAAGCTCTCTCTCTCTCTCTCTCTCTCTTGCTCACTCGCTCAATGCGTTTCTCTCTCTCTCTCTCTCTCTATCTGTATGTATACAAACTGTATGTATGCGTGGATATACATATCGATGCGTACATACACATATCTGTCTGTGTAAACGTAGACATGCAAGACATGCTCCCAGAGACTGCAGAACCCTGACCTGCCATGGACTTACCCCTAGGCATTTCCCTTAAGACCCCTAGGCCTCCCGCATGGACCTGCCCGTGGTCCTACCCCGAAGGCCCCCCCGTGCGCTGACCCTAAGTTTTATCCTGGCCTACCCTAGGCGTAGGC
>CAUYUJ010015300.1:142019-172019 GCA_963575745.1 Prorocentrum cordatum
GGAGGCGAGGAGGAGGAGGAGACGGAGGAGGAGGAGGAGGAGGAGGAGGAGGAGGAGGAGGAGGAAGAGGAGGGGGGGAGGAGGACGGAGGACGGAGGCGGTGCAGGAGGACGACGACGTACGACGACGACGAGGACACGAGCACAGACGCCAAGGGCGACGGCGCAGAGTTCGCTCCCGGGCAGGCGCGGGGCACCACCGGCCCGAAGGTAGAGGAGTTCACCCGAGACATCCTCCGAATCCTGAGCGAGCGTTTCGCCCAACACATCCTCCACACACCCTCCTGGTCCCATGCCCCCCCCGACTCCACCCGAGCCTCGCGTTTCCCTCATCCTTCGCCGGTCTCCCGCCTCCTGATCGGAGCTCTTGGTCCCTGCTCCTGCTCCTGCTCCTGCTCCTCCTCCTCGCTCCTCCTCGCTCCTTCTCGCTCCTCCTCCTCCTCCTGCTCCTCCTCCTCCTCCACCTCCTCCTCCTCCGGCTCTTCGCTCCTCCTTCCTCTCATCCCTCCCTCCTGCTCCTGCTCCTGCTCCTGCTCATGCTCCTCCTCTTCCTCCTACTCCTTCTCCTCCTGCTCCTCTTCCTCCTCCTCCTCGCCTCCTCCTCCTCCTCTTCTCCTCCTCCTTCTCCTCCTCCTCCTCCTCCTCCTCCTCCTCCTCCTCCGTCCTCCTCCACCTCATTCTCCTCCATCTCCTCCTCCTTCTCTTCCTCCTGTTCCTCTTCCTCTCGTCTTCTCGTCTCTCTTCTTTCATGCTCTCCTCTTCCCTAACCTCGTCACTCTTCACAAATGTCCCTTCACCTCATCAGATTCCAACCCTCTGTCACCCTCCAACCCTCCTGCTCTTCCACAGGCGGGGAGGGAGGAGGCATGTGTTCACCCCCCCCCTCCAGACCTCACGGGGAGAAGGGCCAGCTCCGTATCACAAACCCTCAAAGATCCAACCTCCATCCTCGACCCAGGAGGGGCTGTGGCCAGGGTATCTTTTTGGTCCCTGGTGCCTTTGCCCGCGCCCACGGGGCACGCCTGCCAGAGGCCCTTTTTGGCTGCGGCGGCCTCCTTCTCCAGCTGAAGGATCGTCGCGGCGTAGCGGACGTTCGGCTTAATTTCCATGTGCCGCGCCGCCCCCTGCTTCACCTGAGCATAGTCACACTGTCACACTCGTGTCCCTCCCCCCTCCTTTTGCCAGCTTCTGCCAGCGACGACAGATCCGCCAGCGTGTCCCATGGCACGTCGAGGCGTGGTAGACTGGCAGGCGCTGCCTGGTCTGATTGCCGCATCCCTCCAGGGGGCCACCCCCCTCTCGAAGCACTTCGCCGCTGCACCGCCCCCCATCCCGAGGCCAGGATCCCTCCCGCCATCCCGAGGCCGCGATCAAGGTGGCCAAAGATGGCCACAGGGCGGCCAAGGATGGCCTCAGGCTGGCCGAAGACCCTCCAACACGGCCCAAGTGGGCGGCCAGAGGACCCCCAAGAGAACCCGACGCAATTCAGATCGGTGGGCTGCCTCCAAACATGCGAACGCATTTGACGTTCTACCCTGTTTCAAGAGTCCGTCAATTCAATATGACCCAAGACGCATCCACGATGGCCCACGAAGTCCTCAAGAAAACTCCAGGTCGACCCAAGACGAACCCGTGATGGCCCTAAGAGGCATCCAAGCAAGCCCCAAGGCGGCCAAGAAAGGCCTCTAGAGAGACCCGAGATGGCCTGAATACGCCCTTCGGCGGCCACAACACAACACAGACACAGACACAGACACGGACAAAGACACAGACACAGACACAGACACAGGCACAGGCACAGGCACAGGCACAGGCACAGGCACAGGCACAGACACACAGACACAGACACACAGACACACAGACACACAGACACACAGACACAGACACAGACACAGACACAGACACACACACACACACACACACCCTGAGGGTCTCGCGTGCCGGATTTCAGCCCGGCAGAAGATGGGGGAGGTTTGAGGAAACGGTCGTAATCCGACATAACATATTCATGTTATGTTCACAACATGTGTTATATAAACGTACATAATTAGCACGCAAGTAATATTTAAGTACGGATCAGCACGTTGAGATGTAATTTGCAACATATGCATAAAAATCAACACGCGCCAAACAATGATTCGACACGTCTGAAGGACAGGTTTGGGAGGGAAATATTATCATAACGTTTTTTTCGATAATGCGCACGTTGCGCGGGAATGTGACACCAGCTGCCGAGACAGCCAACGGCATATAGCTGTGGATGTAAGCTAGATGGCGCAATGACGTACGAAACAACGTATATTGCTATGTGCAGCAATAAGTCGTGACATCATTTTGCCATACTACTTCTACGATTAAGTTAATGAGTGCATTAATTACTTCCTTTGTATGAATTATTGTTATTATTGAGACACCTTAGCAATTTCGAACACACGGGGATATTTCCTGTGCTCTGTAATATAGTGAACTTCGGCCCCTGCTCAAGATATCCCTATGAATCTGAGCATGCGGGAGTAATTGTAGTCGACGTCGTCGCCGACGTCGTCGTCGAACACGTTTTTATAGTAAGGTTTTGTGTTTGTTATAGTTGTGTTTGTCTTGTGTTTTTGAACTGCAGGACGTTGGTCCCTCCAAGGGGAAAGTCGTGTCGTGGCTCCTGGCGGCAGGCACGGGGTGCCCGCAAAGCTTGCACTGTCGTGCAAGCGGTGACGCTTGCTCACTGTGCACGCAAGCGTCGGTGTTGCCAGTTGCCAGATTATTGTGCTCTAGATTCTAGATCGTGCTGTTCGGCGTGCGCGTGGTGCTGCGCGGAGTCCTGTCCGATGGGGAGGCTGGCGACTCCACTAGAAAAAACTCTTCTGCTGATGATGTCCGCTGGGCTGAGAAGTCCTTCCACTTGGACGGGTCCTTCACCTTCCAACCGTACGGGACCCAGCTCTCTGGGTTGTTCGGGTCCCACGGGATAGATGGTTCCAGCCCGTTCTCCGTCTTGGTAGCTTCAGTCGTGTAGTCGATCCACCCTTGAGTGTTCTTGATTTGCCAGCCGTACGGGACCCGCGTTTTCTCGTCATCTGGGTCGAACCAGTGAAGGGAGCATGGGTTCACCGCACGCTTGTTGTAGTCCAAGTTCTCGTCCTCCTGCGACTTCGTGAAGTCGCGCTCCATGCCAAAGGGCCCCGACATCGATATGTTGTCTGGCAGCACTGCCTTGGCACAGCTGATGTGGTCGATGGCCTTGTTGATCGTCTCGAGCTGCATCTTCATCATCGTGATGTTGGTGTTCAGCGACATGCACTTCGCTGGGGTGCCACACTGTTCCGCCTCGCCGCGGACAATGCTCATGACGAGTGATCGTTGGTGCTCCTTCAGCAACTCGTGTCCTGCCTGGAATGATTCCATGGCTGCGTTCACCACGCCCTTGCTGCTCTTCAAGATCTGCTGCGACTGGTGGATGCGGTAGTCGTCTGATCCGATCTCCTGCGCCCGCGGCCGACCTCCCTGCTCCATGGCCGAGCGATCCATGGGTGCCGGCTTGCGGCGCTGCGCCTGGGAAGTGGCGCCCTAGGCTGCGCTCGAAAGTTCGAGCCAAGACTGGCAACGGAGTGAAGGGCAGACTGAAGCCCTGACGCTTCTTAAGTCCTACGACATTCAACAACCACCACGAACCCCCTGGGCGTAGGTGGTTTAGGGAGCTTACTCTTCCAACCACAGTCTTCCCCTTCGGGGAGGGGTTTGCCCCGCTGCCCCACCCCCTCTCCTGGACATGGACGGGTGAAGGGGTGGGGGGTGGGGGGAGGTGCCTAGGGCGCCCAAACAGGCATCAGTTTTATTAAGGTGGTGGCCACGCGTTGGCCTCTTTGGGGGGAGGCGATGCGAATTGCAACCGCCGCCGCATTTGACCGATGTCCTCCAACATGGCCCCAAGAAATGCCCATGAGGCTCCAAGAGGCCCCGCCATTGCCCCACGATGGCTCGAAGAGGCCCCCATCACCAAGATGACCCCACGCTGGCCGAAGAGTCCCCACCCCATTCCCTGCGGCACCCAAGCCGCCCACGAGCACCCCAGGACCGCCAAGACGCCCAATAAGACGCACCAAGAGGCCACCAATAAGCGCGGTACCACAAGAGACTCCGATGGGCATCCACGAGACCTCGGGCCCTGTTGAGTGCCAGTCTCCTCCTGCACCGCAGTCATCCTCATACTCATGTCCTCCCCCCTCCTCCGCATCCTCATCCTCATCGTCTTCATCTTTCTCCTCGCCCCCATCATCAGCATCATATTCATCTTCCGTGTCCCCACTCATCCATGCATGCGTCTAAGCTCACCCTTGTTCTTCCTCCTACCTCCTTCGCGCGGTTCGGTGGGGGTCCATGCGTGCCCCCGCACTTGGTTGATCTCCTCAACTTGCTCGGGCGTCGTTTCTGGATGAGCTGGCGGGGATACGCGGAGCGTCCAGACTTTCAACGGGTGTCATTGGTTTCCCACGAGTTGTGCAACCGATGCGTTGGTTATCGTGTGCAGCTGCTAACTCAGAGACTACGTAAATGCACGCATGCGAGTACCCATAGCGTTTAACGTGCACGCCATCCACATGCTGTAGTGTTACACTTACCCCAGCTCATCGCAGCATCAATCATGATTACGTTTCAGAACGGACGCGATACAATACAATGTTGACGTTGTTTCGGTCCGGGGCGATGTATGTTTGAAGGGTGGCACGAGGATAATGATGACGTGTTGCGATGGACATGCGCAGTACATCGTTGGATGATGATGGTGATGATGCGGAGGAGGTGGACGGATGCATCGCCGATTGGCCCACGGGATGTCGTTGTTTGTTGTCAGGGGGATGGGGCAAGGATGCGGATGAGGTGTTGGTATTACTAGAACTAAGATAGCATTGGGAGGTGAGGGTGACGATGAGGAGGTGGAGGATTGATGCACCATGTGTTTACTGCAACCCTTGAGCTCAAATAGCTCGAGCGCAACACCATCTTCAACATGTCAATCAGATTCTGAACCCTCTATCTCGACAGGGCCGTCTGACGGCCACGTCGGCACAGCACTGCCACCAGCTCTCAGTGTTAGCGCAGCTAGCCCTTGAGCGAATCCAGTCGGACTGGGCATAGGGTCCTGCGGGTGTGCGCTGATCTCACCGCTCGCCGACTCTGTGTCCAACCGTCGCCACCCCCGTGCCTAACGCGCAAACCAAACAACTAAACAGGAGGCCCCAAACAGGCCCCATGAGCTGCACCCACCCCTTGATTTTAACATGCTGGAAATCATGAGCCCGCCAGGTTCCCACACCCGAAAGTCCGATGAGCCAGCAGCCGCGGTGCTGGATGCCATCTGTGGCCTCGAGTCGACGAGCGTGGAGATGAGGGCATCTGGCAGGTTCGTGGCTATGCTCATCTCCACGAGGCTGGCACAACCAAACTCCGCCTGGTGAATTGTCACAAGTCGTGCGCCAACCATTTCAAGAACCCGCTTGACTGGTGGATAGTCGTAAAATTTGGACCCGGACGACTGCACGATTATGAAATACACGCCCCTAGTGTGCGCGATCCACGAGAGCATCGCAACTGCACAAGCAATGGTGTTCGTGATCTTTGCACGTGCATCATCGGTCGAACCATGAATATTGACATGTCTTCCAGCAGTGAACCACTTGGGAGTACTCCAGCACGAACTATTTGGCCTCATGAGAACCGTACCGCCTGCGCGCACTGCGTACACCAACTTACATGCATAAGCGATCCCTGTAGTAGTGCTGAGATTTTCTGTCCAATGCCGTGTATCAACATCGAACTCGCGCACTCGGTGGTCGCCAGCGTACCTGAGCCAGAACGAGTAATCTCCACGACCAGAATACAGCTCGATCGCCATGTATACTCGTGCCGTGGACGCGTAGTGCCGTTGCACATGCATGGTTGCCGCATCGACCATGACAAACTCTGGAGCATCGACTGGCACATGCGTGTTGGCGTATACATCCTCGCGAAATTCCCAAGGAATGCCCTTGGGCGCCGCATGTTTGTCAATCCAAACAGGTATTTGCGAGTGAGGCTGCCCAACCAACGCAAGCCTAGATTCATCGGCGTCATATGTTTGTCCATTGCAGCACAAATCCCTGCCTCGTCGGGTCATGGTGTGTACACGTGGCAGGGCACTGCATATAAAGATGCATCAGAGCCAGAACATGGCTACGACGGTGTGACGTCGATCGGAAACGGATGTCGCTATAACACCTTCGCGGGGGGGTGGGGGGTGCAGGATGGTGGGGCGGGGGGGGGAGTGCGAGGGTGAGAAGACTTGCACCGATACGTTTGGAGAGGGGGGCGGGTGTGGGCGACGTTGAGGTGCGGAACCTGTGTCATGCGATGGCGCTCCTCCTGTCAGACGGACAGGACGAGGAATGCACGACAAGCCTCCGATAGTTCACGCTCAACCTATCAGCTGCAGCGACGTTCAACGCAAATCACTGGTACCCACTGAAAACTCAATTGTGTTTCAACGCGTACTGACATGCCTGTCTTAATGATGTAACATGTGTGTCACTGTGTGATAGTTTGCTGCGCTGACTGTTTGCGATGCTTGGTTTCGTTAGGTTGGTGTATTGCCCGTTCGATCTATTGCTGGTTCACATCCTCGCGCGTGTCGCGCTGTGTTTGGTTGTGTGTGGTCGGCGGTTTCCTGTTGTCTTTCGCTTGTTGGTCTGCCAAATCACGTTTTCCATAACACCGCTCGGTGATCACCCTCGCCCTGGTGCACCCTGGCACGCGCGTCAGAAAAATACAAGCTGATCGCAAGGGCAGCTGGCTGATACGGGGAGGGAGGGGGTGCGAGTAGGGATGCGGAGCGAGAGGGCGATATCACCTCAGCCCGAGACCTGATACAGGTAGGAGAGAGGGGTAGAGTGAGAGAGACAGTGATAGCATGCCCCACGACTGCGCGTGAGCTCGGCGCTTATGCTGCGCCCCCACCGAAAAACAGTCTGCCCCTGCCACGGCCGAGGTGCCCGAACAAACCGAGCTTCTCGAAGCATCGAACCTCCCAATTCCTCTGATGCACGCTTGCCGAAACTAGTGCTGCTTGCAAGTTCAGAGACTCGTCTTCAAACGTTGCATGGGACAATGGGTTACCGTGCTTGTGTATCCTACGAGTCATGTGTATGAAAAAAATGATGCTTAAACAGCAGGGGCGTGCCCGACTGCTTCATAAACTCATTATGGCAAAGTGCCAGGTCCAGCAACTGTTGCACCACCTCACGGGGTATCTGCATGGGCGATCTCTTCAACACTTTCATGTAGTGATGCAGCGCAAAGGCAGCATGATGAAGCGGCATGCCGTGCCTCATTTGATACGCGTGCAGCCCAGACAAGTACACCGCCCATGGTAACATTGCGTTTGTTTCCGAACCCATTGTTTTCATCATAGGAATATGTTCGTGTCCAAGCATAGTTTTTTCTAGACGCTTGATCCTGTAGTCATGTGGAATATCATTTTCATCGTACCAGCTGAACAAGTGCTCTTCGAGCCGCTCGATACCGCACGAGGACACTGTTTCGAAGCCACCGCTGATATGCCATGGGTTCAACCGCAAGACGCTCCAAAGTATTGCTGATATAACTCTCTGATGGATCCCTAAGTACAAAATGTGCAACACGTCGAGCATGAATGTCAGCGTGGGTGACACATATATGAGTGGGCTGAACATTGGGTTTCTATGGTTCAGAGGGTCTATGCACGCTGGGCCGAAGAACGCAGGCCGCCAAAACACTGCAACGAATGGCAGCTGTACGGCGCTGAACTCTCCTACGTCTGGCAACTGTGGTGTCGGTTCCAATCTGTCGCCTGCTTTCAGGCCGAACCTCGGGGCATCTCGTAGCAACACTCTCC
This sequence comes from Prorocentrum cordatum, assembly GCA_963575745.1. Lineage (NCBI taxonomy): Eukaryota > Dinophyceae > Prorocentrales > Prorocentraceae > Prorocentrum > Prorocentrum cordatum. Next base: position 149,919 of record CAUYUJ010015300.1, read on the forward strand.
CGCGGACGTGGGCTTTGCGCTTGTCCCAGAACATCATCCCATCACGTATCACCTGTCAGCGGGCCGGTGCTTAGTTGCGCGTGCCTGGGCATTGTGCGGTGGTGTCGCTGTTGCTTCGTATGTAAAATTGCAAGTGCGTGTGTGTGGGAGAGAGAGAGAGGGTGCTCGTGTGTGTGTGTGCGTGTGTGCGCATGTGCGTGCATATACGTGTGCAACTGTGCGGGATTTCTATACATGTATGTGTGTGTGGGTTTATATATGTATATATATATGCAGATATGTGTGAGAATTACATGTGTGTAACATTCGCGTACGCGGTGCCTAAGAACGGATTGGGGAGGGGTGGGGAGGGGCTTAGGGCCATTTGCGCCCTATCTGGCTCACACACCTCCCCGCCCCCATCCAGTCGGTTCTCAGGCGCCTGGGCCCTTCCATCCATGACGTTTATATACAGCACGGACAGCGCAGCATCGCCTGTATGCGATCCGCCTCGGTCGATATGAGCACCTGCACTTCGCACGATTGGCAGTCAGCTTCGTAGTCATCCAGGTCGTCGGGCATGCCCCACACGTCATCATGCAACGTGACGTCGGCGTAGTCGTGCATGGTGTCGGCGAACGTCCTACACATCATGCACGGCCTCCACCCACTCCCGAGGCCGCGGAGGCCGAATGTGGTCGATTGTTCGATCAGGTCGCCCTTGATCCACACAACCAGCCCTTTCCGTATGGGATCACCCGCTGCTGCTGATCTAGGATCGTGTGTTGGCCATTGGCTGTGGTCATGCCCACGGTGCGGCTTGTGGCCGTGGATCAGTGCCAGCAGCGACCATTTGATTACCAACATGACTTGGTACACCGTGCACCATCCGCGGCAGCCACACTTGCATTGTTCTGATTTTTTCAGGATTGCCAGAGTGTGCCTGCGGCGTGTCCACACATTGTACATGAAGAACGCTGTTACTGTCCAGAGTGTGCCTGCGGCTCTGAGCGCGTATATCTGATCCCGTCCACATACAAGCACAGTAGCAACGGGCAGTTCTTTCTGCCGATGTGTTGAAGCCCTGGGTGCCAAGAGTAAAGGTCATACGTGTCTTGGACACGTACGTCAGACTGCATCGATTCCACAGACAATGATTCAGTCGTGTCTACTTCTGTCTGAATGGCCTCATGAGCTGGTACAATCGGTATTTCTTTGATCGTCCGCCCACCACGCCCAGCCGTCGGAACTTCGATCCAGTAGTAGTTAGACTCAGGCTTCCTTGGAATAACTCGGCCGAGATGTTTTTGAAAATTACCACCTTTGTTACGACCAGGGTTGAGAGCGAGCGTGGCGGTCTGACCCTCCATCCCAGCTTGTTTGCAGAAGAAGGCAATCGAGCACACGTCCTTCGCCGTCATGGGCCTGGATCCAGCGTACATCTCCAACAAATACTTGTAGAGGGCCGAGCTCGCGGCAAGCGTTTGCCTGGCACGCGCCTGCGAGGCATCATCCCACGGGCTTGGAGGTTGAAGCCACGGAAACATGTGCAGCGCCGAGAGCTAGCGCTCGCGAGCCAAACTGGCTAGATACGGAGAGGAAACGATCGGGGGGGCGAGGGAGATGACGGGGCGGAGGGGGCGGAGGCGGAGGGCAGATGCAGATGGAAGGGGAGCGAGGAAGGGGCGCCCCCTCTTTCAGAGTTACCCCTGTTGGCCTGCAGGCGGGAGGGGTGCGCGCCAGGCGCGCGAAAGGAACGCTGAAGTCAGGGCCACAAGCGATTTCAGCACGCCCAACGCACACTCCGTTCAGCCCTCCGAGCTAGGCTGAGGTTGAGTATGATTGAGTCTGAATGTTAGTGTGTCTGGCTGGCATGAGTCCACGTGAGTGAGTCTACGAGTGAGCCCGAGAGCCAGAGGGTCCGGACATGAGTGTGTCTGGAGGGGGTGAATAGAGCGCGAGTTGGATGAGGAGCAGAGTTAGAGGTTACTAGAGCTGTAGATTGTGTAATTTGCCGTTGGAAATTTGATGACGGTTGTGTTTTTTTCCATTGCCTCCCAGAATTTTTGTACGGTTCTCAAATGTCAAGATTTCAACAAATTTCAACGGATTTCACTGATTTTTCAATGATGTTTCATGCGTGTTTCTTGTATATATATATATATAGTGTTTTGTGCGGGTTTCAAAGTTCAACGGATTTCAACGATATTTCATTGTTTTTTCAACTCGGTATTTGGGGCATCAATCGCTGCGAATCGTATGGTTGTGCATGTGTTTTTTGTGCTGATGGCGTGTGATTGCCCATTATGTGTTGTGTTTTTTCGAAGTGTGCATGTGTTTTTGTGTTGATGGCGTGTGTTTGCTCGTTATGTGTTGTGCGTTTCGTGTTTTGCTTGTTTGATCATGTGTGTCCATGCGTTTGGTGTGTGTGTGTGTGCGTGTGCGTGCGTGCGTGCGTGCGTGCGCGTGTGTGTGTGTGTGTGTGCATGTGTGTTGCTCTCGTTGGACGTGTTTCACACACCTCGCTCATTGCTGGAACTGTACGGCACACATGGGTGAGGAGGACGGTGATGGGAGCACGACGGGGCGCATTCTCCCACTGAGATCTCGCTGGCAAACTGTGCGGCGCCTCTCGTGTCACGCGCGCCGAGAGGACTGCGGTGTGCGAACTACTTAATCGCACCGAGTTCCGTGAGCCACCACGTGAACCCGAAACAGCACGTCACATGGGAGAGGCCGAGGCACCGCAACTTCTTGCATGCACCTGCATCCACTGCCACATGTCGGCTCCCCCCCCCCCCATGTGTTCGAACGAAAATTGAACACGTGCCCGCGTACCTATCTATCAAATGAGCTTGGCGTTGAACGCCGCCGAGCAGCGCGTGGATCGCGTCGTCTAAATGTTGGCCAGCCTCTGCTTCTCCGCTTGCATGTTCTGCAAGCAGGTGATTTCGGCCTTGAGCTTCTTCAGCGGCGACTCCAGGGCAGGGGTCACGGACAGGATCTTCTCGTCGAAGGTCTCCTCCGCCATCTGGCTCTTCACCTTTGCGATGTCAGTGATCAATATCTCCTTGATGAATTGGCTCCCCATGGCGGCAGAGACCAGCGCGTTCAGGCTCTCCTGCAGGCCCGACACGCCCTCGGAGTTGTTGGCCCACTTCCACTCGGGCAGCGACTTGATGTTATCCAGGATGAGGTTCGCTTGGGTCACGGTCTGTCCGTACTCCGAGATGGACGTCTGCGCGCATTCCATGTTTGCTTTCTGCGTCTTCTTGAGTTGCTTGATCCTCTCCTTCTCCTGCTCGGCGTCGGTAGTCTTCCCGTCGAGGTCGCCCGTCTGCGCGGTGCCCGCCTTAGCCTTAGCTTTTCCTTTCGGCATTTTCTTCGACCTCGGTGTCGGCTGTGGTGCTGTCACCTGCTCGCTGTGGCGCTTCTTCGTCTTGACTTCCACGTTGCATCCTCCTTCCAGAACTGCTGGGGCCGCTGGGGCCGTTCCGCCATCCGCGATTGTCGTTGGAGCAGCTGGAGTCGGTTGGGCCGTTGGAGCGGTTGGAGTTGCGGCATGTTTGTCCATCATCTCAGTGATCTCGGTGTATTGTTTCTCGAATTTGCATTTGTACCCCGACTTCATGTACAAGTACTCCATGCGTTTGCTCTGCCAGTTGTACTTGCACCAATATCCGCCCAATTTGATGCAACTGAGGCAGATATTGAGCGCGGCCTCCGCTCCCGAGGACGTGATCCCTGTCCCAGACTCTTTACCTGCAATGACCTCGAACGGCTCGTAGGTGCCGAAGTCAGCCCAGCACTCCGCCATATTCTCCACCACAGTGCGCCTCTTCTTGTACTGTGCCCACTCCTCATCGAACCACCTCTTGCGGAAGTCTGCTTTCGCGATGTTCCCTTTGGAGGTCTCGTATTTCTTTCTCTCCTCTGGGTTCGCATCCAAGTAGGTCTGGAAGCGGTTGCCCAATGCGCCCCTCGACGGCACGACGCCTGTTACATGGGCTTCTTCCAGGAATCGGTCCTTCGTCTTGGAATCTCAGCCTGCTTGTTAAAGTATTCATTCTGGACGGCCGTCAACTTCGCGTCGCCTTGCGCCTGACTGTAGATGGCAGTCAGCTTGGAGATCAGCTGGGACAAGCTCTGTGGTTCCTTGGAGCGCATGGGGTCATTCGGGAGCTGACTCAAGTTGGCGACCTCGTCCCGCGACGGCGCGTCCTGAGACCCCAGCTGTTGGATGCCGATCTCCGCCAGCGGCGCAGCCTGCAAGCCGATCTCCGCCAGCGGCGCAGCCTGCAAGCCGATCTCACCGAGCGGCGCCGCCTGCAAGCCGATCTCACCGAGAGACGCCGCCTGCAAGCCGATGGAGCCGACGTGCGGGGCGGGCTGATCAAGTGGTGGAGGTGCTCCAGGCGGCGCACCGTCCTCAGGCTAAGCGCGCGCGCGCCAAACCGACACAACGCACGAAACACATATTGAACATCATTGAAACCGATGGCCTCGAAATTTCAAGCTGTTCCAGACGGGGCGCGCTCGTGCGCACGTACGCGTGCGTGTGTGTGTGTGTTTTGTGTGTGTGTGTGCGTGTGCGTGTGTGTGTGTGTGGGTGAGTGTGTGCGTGCGTGCGTGCGTGCGTGCGTTCGTGCGTACGTGCGTGTGCACGGGCATGCGTCTTCGTGAGTGCGCGTGCGCGCATGTGAACGCTAGATTGCACGCGGATCCTCGCCCCCCTCGCAAGGGGGACGAGGACGGTGATAGAGGATGGCCAGCTTTGAATGCCCAAATGTCTGGCCGGCGGTCGTGAGGCCACGGCGACGAGCCCGCCCCCTCGAAGGTCATGGGGCAGCCCTTGTCTGCGTCGTGCTTGGTGTTGCCGATGTCCGCGCCGTGGTCGCCGTCGCAGTTGTCCTTGCCGATCTCGGTGTCGCCGCCCTTGCCTTGGGACTTGTCGTAGTCGTTGGAGCAGCGCTTGTCCTCGAACGTGTCCCTGGCGTCGCCAGCACCCGCGACGTCGGGGCTGCGACGCTGGTGCTTCGTCTGGGCGAGGGGCGCATCGTCGCTGTCATCGATGGCCGCATCGGCTGAGCTTCTCTCGGCGCCGACGTCCTTGTCACGGGCGTCGTCGCTGTCGTCGATCTCAACAACGGTGTCAGTGCGGCGTGCGTTGATGTCGGCTCCGCTGGCGGCCGCGCCAGTGCCGACGAGCTGGCCCTTGGAGCCGCCCGTGCCGTCGTCAGCGCCCTGGTCGACGCCCTTGGTCTCGGAGCCGTCCTGGCGGCGATCAGGGGGGGAGGGGTGCACCGATGTCCGACGAGTGGCAGGGCGAGGAGGAGGAGGGTGATTGCGACCAGAATTGGTATCAGGATGAAAATGAACTCCCTGGGGGCCCCTCGGGGAACCACTGGCGAGGCTACCGAAGTTCGGCTTGAACCCGCATGGGGTCCTCCAACTCCTCCCTAGAACGCTCGCCCACGGGGGACTCGTCCTCAGGGTAGTCAGATTTAGTGTGTGTGTGTGTTTGCGTGCGTGCGTGCGTGCGTGCGTGCGTGCGTGCGTGAGTGCTGTGCGTGTGCGTGTGTGTGAGCGTGTGTAGTGTGTGTGTGTGTGGTGGGGGGAGGGTGGGTGCGTGTGTGCGCGCTGTTATTCGTTTCTGCGTCGCATGTTAGGTGTTGGTGCATGGCGCTGATGTTGCGATGCATATCGGCGTTGCTGCTGCTGGGATGCCAGTGTTTCTTGCGTTACCAATGGGCATGAGATGCAACGGGATGCAACATAGTTCATTGTTTTTTAAAATGCTTGTTAAATGCGTGCGTTTGTCATGCTTTCGCGATGCCGACGTTCGACCGTTCTGGGTGACAGAGGAGGGCCAGGGTGAGGATGAGGCGGGGAAGGATGATGAAATATACTGAGACGATTGATGAGATGCTGCTGATGATGATGCTGATGATGATGATGCTGGTGATGCTGCTGCTGATGATGCTGCTGATGATGATGCTGCTGAGGCTGATGATGACGTTGATGATGATGATGACGATGACGATGATGATGGTGGTGATGATGATGATGATGATCATGATCATTATTTCTGGTTTTGCCGCCCCCAGGCGTTGTCGTTGAAGCCTCATGGGTCCTCCATGAGATGTACGAGCGCGGCCTCCATCATGGACGCGGCTGGCCCGTCCATGTCGCTCGTGGTGTTGGCCGTCTCGCCGTCGGCCTTCGTGTGCACGTGATCTGTGATGATCGTCTTGCTGATCGAGTCCTTCTTGATCGGGGTCGTCTTCATGTGTGGGGATGGGCTCCCAGCTGCGTCCGTGCAGGTCTTGTCTGCTGCCGCTGGTGTCACCTGCTGCGCCGCCAGCTTCTGCTTTGTCGGAGTTGCCGCTGCAGCTGGCTTCTTCATCGTCGGGTGGTCGACGTGCTCCTCATGCGTGGAACGCTTGCGCTTGATCTTGTGGCACGCTGCCGCTGGCTTCTTCATCGCGGTCATGCGCATCTTCTTCAGCGGTACGTCGTCGGCGACGGCCTCGTCTTCCTTGTCGGCGTCTGAGGCTGCGTCGGCATCATCAGCATCTGCATCCTCCTCCTCCTCCTCGTCCTCGTTGTCGCTGTCATGGTTCTCGCCAACGACCTGCTCGACGATCTCGGCGTCGCCCTTGTCGTGCTTGCCTGGGGGTGAAGCTCCATCAATCCTCCTCATCCTCCGTCTCATCATTCCCCTCCCCCTTTCCCTTATCCTATCTACCATGTCAGAGCCTATACGTGAACCTCTCTCATCCTCACCAGTATTTCCTCCTCCTCCTCCTCCTCCTCCTCTATCCTCCTCCTCCTCTATCCTCCTCCTCACCGCTCTCCTCCCAACCATCTGCCCACCCCTCTGCGTCCGGCCCTGCTCGGAGAGGAGAGCGGGGTGGGAGTGCGATATTGGTCGCTCTATGCCTGCAGGCCGCTTGCGAACGACATTGTCGTGCTTCTTCATCTCGTTCTGCAGCTCGATCCTGCGCTTGCTCGCCTCGGCCTTCGTCTTGATCGTGCCATCCTTGAACTTCTCGATGATGTGCTTCTGCACGGCCTCGAGCGCTGCCTGCTCAGACTCGAAGTAGCCGCAGCTGACGTTCGTCATCTGCTCCTTGCCCTTGCCCCCCCTTCACTGTGCGATGGACCCTGATCAGCTTGTCTGGGCCGCGGTCGGCCATGATGAAGGCCTTGACTTTCAGACCGTCTGGAGTGTCCGTCCAATCACTCATCCTGGACGAGTGCGCACGACATTTGTCAACCTCGGCGAACACATTCTCGAACACCCACTTGTCCTCGCAGTCGTCGTCGTTCTCCCAGAAGGCTGTGTGCTTGCCGTTCTCGTCGGGGCCTTCGATTCTTGCACACTTCTCTGGAGGCCCCGATTTCCTGTTGTTGATCGTCGGGATGCGGATCGGGGCCTGGTGGGTGATCTCATCGCATTTGTACACGTACGTCACGCTGGCGAACATGGGGTCTGACTGCTTGACGCCAATCTGCTCGAGCGGCTCGCTGAACCACTGTGGCCAGACCTTCCTCGTGAATGTCGTGCTGGCGTGCTTGAGCATCGCGCGAATTCTCTCGCCCATTTCGATCGACCAGCTTGTCAAGACCGCGCCTTGGACGCCTGGCCAGTTCTTGTCGTTCCCGATCAAGTAGAGCGCATTCTCCAGTGACTTCTTGCTCAACCACATGTTGGGCGCCACGTTCTTCCTGATGCAGTAGACGATGTCCATGTGGGCTGCCATTCGATCCTTGTCGGGGCCTGATCTGCCCTTCTTCGTCGGGTAGTTGACGAACTCCGCGTTCGTCACGAACTGCTCTAGGTGCTCCTTGATGAGGCTGACGTCCACGCAGGCGTGCGGCGAGTCCGCCGAGACATCTGATGCCGTCGCGTCGGCCGCCATACCCCTGGCACTGGCCGAGCACGTGCCTGGCGCTCGTCGCGCCTCTGTGCCAAAATGGCTATAGTTGTCTGTTATAGTTGATATTCCACCAGCTCTCTGGGCGTAGGTGGTTTAGGGATTCGGGGAGGGGTTTACCTCTCCCCTCCCACCCCTCTCCTGGACCTGGACGGGGGGCGGGGGCGGCGAGGTGTCAGGGCGCCCGAGAATGCCTCGACGAGGAAGCCAACATATTTGGTTTTATTATATTGTTGGCCTCAGTTTGGCCTCTTGGGGGGGGCAATGCAACTTGCGGCCATCCTCTTATCGGATCGATGCCCCCCAAGATGGCCCCAAGAAGCGCACATGCGATGGTCCCAAGATGGCCCCATGAGGCTCCCAAGAAGCAACGGGGAGGCTTCCAAGATGACCCCAAGCGCCCCTTCCACCCCCCAATGCGCCCAAGACGCCTAAGAGCCCACCAGGATCGCCACGAGGCCCCCAAGACGCCCCGATCGGCCACCAAGAAGCCCCCAGAGATATTCCAAGAGGCTCCGATTGGCATCCACGCTTAGCATCACTCCTTCTACTTCTTCTCTTCCTCATCCTCCTGCTCCTCCTCCCCCCCCCTCCTCATCAGATTCATCTTCTTACCCCCCACTCCCTCATCCCCCCAGCCTCCTCCGCGTCAACGTCCACCCTGTTTCGCTGTGCTGCCGCCCACCTCTTTGCTCCCGCGTTTCCCTGATCACATCGCTCGCCTGGACACTGTTGCTGGATGGGCTGGTGGGGGTACGCGAAGCGTATGGAGGTATTTCGTGTGTTTTAGTTGTGTGAGGCGTTGGGTTTCAACGAGTTTCAACGGATTTCATTTGTATTTCAACGTTGAAATGGGAAACTGCCGCTGGGGCCTTCGGTGGAGTTCCCTATGGGGCCACGAGACGTGCGAGGGGTGTGCCGAAGCGGGCGCGGGCACGCCATGTGGACCCTGCCACAGGAGGAGAACGAGGAAACAGAGAATGATGAGGAGGATGAGGATGAGTAGGATGAGCACACGCAAAGATGCGCCGAGGATGCGGAGCAGGAGGAGGGAGGGAGGGAGGAAGTGAGGGAGGGAGGGAGGAGGGGAGGAAGGGAGGACGAGGGAGATGGGACGAGGATATCGAGGAGAAGAATGGGGAGGAGGGATTAGGACGAGGAGGAGGCGGGCGAGGAGGAGGAGGGCGAGGTCCTTGAGGTCCTCCGCGGCGACGCCAGCAGCAGCCAGCACCTGGGCAGCGATTGGACACATCCGGTGGCACGGGATACCCCGTGCCACCGAATGTGTCCAGTCAAGGGTGTATTACAGCATCTACGGCGCTCCTCTTCCCCCTCCCCCTCCTCCTCCTCCTCCTCCGCCTCCTCCGCGTCCTCCCTGTCATTCATCTTCCCGCCTCCCACCTCATCCTTGCAACCCTCGGGGCCTGCGCCATGTCGGCAGCCTGGCCGCGCAGCCTGGCTGCCTGGGGAAGGGGTCGAGGGAGTGAACCGATCGATTGATCGATTCACCCCCTCGATTGATATTTTTTGTTGATTTGTACACATGTGTGTTTGCTAATATAATGAATATATACATATATATGTATGTATGTGTATATCGATGTATGTATGTATGTATGTATGTAGGTAGGTAGGTAGGTAGGTAGGTAGGTAGGTATGTTGTATGTATGTATGTATGTATGTATGTATGTATGTATGTATGTAATATATGTATTCATGTATGTATGTATGAATGCATGCATGCATGGCTGTATGGTTTTAAGTATTTATGTTTGTATGCATGTACGTATATATAAAAATATGTATGTACATTTACATAACGGTACCTCCAGGAGTTTGCGCCAGCTGTCGTTGGACAGCTGGACGCAGTTGATGTAGCTGTGGCCGTCCTCCAGCGGCTGCACGAACGGGATCTCGATCAGGTGATCGAGATCGCTTGATGGGGTGGGTGCCGCTGTGGATGCCGCCGAGGCTGTTCCCTGCTGCTGCTGCTGCTGCTTCTGCTGCTGCTGCGGCTGCATCGCGCCCAGGCTGCTGGGCGAAGGTCCACCAGAGGAGACTCGAACATAAAAATGCAGCCGAAGGAGGGAGGGAAAATCAGCACGTCTGAATAAACCAACATGTATAGTGTATATTCAACACGCATAGATGTTTCCACGCATTTTCAACATTCGACATCGTATGTAATGATATACATATTGGTGCGTGCGCATGTAGTTTTTGATGTTGCATAATCGTGCGTGTAGTGATTCAGCCCGGGAGACCCTCAGGGCACACACACACATACATACACACACACACACCACTCACACACACACACACCATACGGCCGGGAGGGCTCTCAAACGACCCATGACAGCGCGAAGACGGCCCTAGAGGGCCCCTAAAGCAGACGGCCCGAACGGACCCACAAGACTGCGATACAGGCGCGCAAGGCAGCCAAGGAATTGAACTCGAGCTCGAGTCAAGACGCACAATTGACGCATGTGACGGCCATTCGCGTTTTCATCCTTTTCCTCCTCGTCCTCCTCTTCCTGCTCCTGTTCCACCTCCGCGCTCCTGGCCATCATCGCATTCACAACGGCTCTACCATGCTTCAAGACATGAACAGGTATACGTAACGACCTCCTGCGCCACCTCCAGCACTGGCCATCTAGACAGCTGGGCTGGCACGGTAGCGGAACTTGCGGCGACTTCCTGGATCATATTCAATGTGCTACCTCGTTGGCCTTGCAGACATGACAAGGTACACGTAACGGCCTCCTGCGCCACCTCCAGCACTGGCCATCTAGACAGCTGGGCTGACACGGTGGCGGCACTTGCGGCGACCACCTGGATCATATTCAATGTGCTACCTCGTTGGCTTTGCAGGCGTCCGGAAGTTTTCGGGAATCTCTGAATGCATCTCTGGACATCAGGGGTCAAAACCCGTGGCGGCACTGATCTTGCGATTTCGCGCTTCCCAAACTCATCCTAAGATTCCTCCGCTTCTTTGGACACCCCGAAAGAATGGGTACAATGCCGAACAGCAAATGTTGTCCCAAACCAACAGCGGCCGCTGTTGGGCAGGCGGCCTTCTGTCTCGAATGGACACAGGCCGCGGCGGCGTGGACAGCGAATCCTGTTCAGAATGAACAAGAACTGCTGTTAGGCATCGTACCCATTCTTTCCGTGCCCACCTCGGGCGTCCAGAGCTTCGGCCTCTTCCCCTCCCGGCAGATCCTCTTTTCCTTCTTTTGTTCGTCCTCTTGTTTCATCGCGATCCTCCGAATCTTTCGTCCGAGAAACGGCATTACCTGAAGATCGAGCATGATCCTGGTTCCCCTCTCCTAGCTCAATGGATTCCTCCTCGAGGACCTTGTGGGCGGAAAACTGTTCCATGGCGTCGCGTGGTTAATAAAATCCAGCGAACAACGTAAGGATGCGCGGAGTATGGCGTGCGCGCGCAGAAAGGGCGGGCGCGCCTTCGCCGATAGACGCCGGAAGCGCTCCGTCTTCACGGATCCATCCTGGCCCAAACGCCCGATATGGCAGGCGGATGGACGCTTGAAGCCGAGGCGGAGGGAGCGACGGCAACGACTCCCCTCGCGGCAGGCGACGGAGCCACTTCGCCCCGCGCGCCAGCCCCTTCGCCGCGCCCTGCCACGGGGGGGGGGCCAAACCCTCAAAACCGTCTCACAGCGACGCCCTTCCGAGCTGACTACCTACCAGACCACCCCAACCCAACCCGAAGACCCCAACTTCGGGTTGGGGGGGGTACGGGTTCCATATGTGTTTTTTCGATGTTCCCCGACCCCCCCCCAACTGGAAATGGAGGGCAAATTGAGGCCTTCGGGTTGGGTTGGGGTGGTTTGGTGGGTGGTGACGAGCAGGGCTCAGCAGCTCGGGGGCTCAGCAGCTCGGCGTGGCCCCGGACGTCAGTGAACCGGGCCCGCGGGCGCCTCCGGCCCCCCGAAGGTCGCGCTTCGACCTCGCCCACCGCGAGCTGCCCCCCCAGCCTCTTACTATGAGGAGGAGGAGGAGGAGGAGGAAGAGGAGGAGGAGGAGGAGGAGGAGGAGGCGGAGGGAGGAGGAGGAGGAGGAGGAGGAGGGAGGAGGAGGGAGGCGCCCCGATGTTTTCTAGTCCACCCCCACTTCCAGGAACGGCCAGGCCGCTCGGAGCTTCCCGAGCACCGCGTTGCGTTCTTGCGGTGGTTGTGATCCCGGCGCCGCTCGCTGCTCGACCATCCACCAGGGCCATCGCAACCTCCTCGGCCAGTCCGCCAACGGCTCGAATCATCATTCCACCGGCTTCCAGAAGATGAAGCGTCTCCGTTGCGACGGCCGCCGCCATGGTTTTGACGCTTCCACGACCATAGTTCAGGCGCTTGCTAGCAGGGCCGTCGCCAGTGGGGTAGTCCTACCCTCGCGAATAGATTCGAGGCGACGATTCTCCCCCGCACCCACGGCTCTAACGTCCGGAGTCCGCGTCGTGGGGAGACGGGACGTCCGTCGCAAAACGCACCGCGATCTCCTGCGCCAGACTTACCATCGCCTGCCCCTGTAGAGCCCGTCCTGGGAACCGATGGCGGGACAAGGGCAATCATCGCCTTGTCAATCTCAATCTCTCGTGGATCCTTGGTTTCCCGTTTCCGCCTTCTGCCGGGCCTTGCGGACTTGGATCCGGTACTCGTCTTGATCTTCAAGAAGCCGCCGGAATCAACCTCATTCCGTAAACTCGGCTTGTCGTGCTCAAAATTGCACGAGCGCCATCCGACATCTCACCTCTTTGGATTACCCATTTTTGTCCTAAGAGCGCCCAGGGCACCGCCGGTGGCTCCGCATGTCTCTGCGCCCAAGGGCGCGCCTGCCCCCTCGCGTCCACAGAGAGTCCGAATTGACGATATGATATCTCCGTCGATCACAGTACTGGGCTTTGCGCGCGTCTTGCCTGCTTCAACAGCCGCGCTCGCGAGATTTCGCTCGATTCCCCCCGTTTTCTTGGCGAGCCGTGGCGAGCGCTGCCCGTCGAAGCCTGGACTGTCCAATCCCACCAGCCCTCTGGGCGTAGGTGGTCTAAGGCGATTCCTCTTCCACCCCTTCCTCTCCCCCTTTGGGGAGGGGATCATCACTGCTCCCTATTAATATACACCCCCTCCCCCAGGCGACTGGGAGCCAACCATCCCACCACCATCCCTTTTGAAAAAACAATGCAACATACATTCTGCCTCCAAATTCGGACAATGAGCAGCGAACCCGGTGCGGCCTCCCCCCACCATCCCTGTCAACAAACATACAAAGTACACTTGGCGGCGGCGGCGGCTGCGGCGGCTGCGGCGGGGGCAGCGGCTAAGGCGGCTGCGACGGTGGCGGCGGCGGTGGCGGCGGCGGCGGCGGGGGCGGCGGCGGCGGCGGCGGCGGCGGGGGCGGCGGCGGGGCAGCGGTGGCGGCGGCAGCTGCGGCGGCAGCGGCTGCGGGCGGCGCGATTCGGCAGCGGGGGCGACGGCGGCGGCGGCGGCGGCGGCGGCGGGCGGCGCGGCGGCGGCGGCGGCGGACGGCGGCGGCGGGCGGCGCTGCGGCGGCGGCGGCGGCGGAGGTGGCGGCGGCGGCGGATTCGCCCCCAGTAGCTGCCCATCCAAAGACGACTGCTGAATATGCTGCGGCTCGGGCCAGGCTCGGGTACTACGTATGTATTGGGAGGGCGGGTGGGAGTGAGCGAGACGGCTTGCGGGCGGGGAGGGGGTGACTTGACCCCTCCCCCTACCCCCCTCCCCTGGAACTGGACGGGGCGTTCCGCGAGCGGTCGGAGCGTCCAAAACGGCCTCGGCGAGGAAGCCAGAATCACTGGTTTTACTAAGGTGTTGGCCCCATGTTGGCCTCTTGGGAGCCTCCTCCTCCTCCACTCCTCCTCCTCCTCCTCCTCGTCCTCCTCCTCCTCCTCCTCCTCTCCTCCTCCTCCTCCTCCTCCTCCTCCCCTCCCCCTCCTCCTCCTCCTCCTCCGCCTCCTCCCGTGACCACTGCTGCTCCACCTCCTCCTTCTCCCCCTCCTCTCCCTAAGTCGCCCATCGACTTAGGCAAATCAAGGTACGTCGAAGTTAACCCAGGGATCCCCAGGAACATCTGGAGGAAATCGTGGCCGCTCCAGCGCGAATGGAGGGACGGCAGAAATCGTTCAAGCCCTTAACGATCCTCCTCCTCCTCCTCCTCCTCCTCCTCCTGATCGGAACGTCCCGTGGCGGGGGCCTTGGGCGCGCATTGATGGGGGGCGATCAATTGGGTGAAGAACGGCGCCCTGTTCGGGCCCAAAAGACCCCCTCTGGGGCTCGAAGGGGCCCCTTCGGTGGCCCAAAGGGGCCCCTTTCTGCATCCCTCGCTGCCCCTCCCATTACTCCCACACTCCGTGACGCGCACCCCAGGACCCCCTGAGGCCGAGAGAAGGTCCAGGCCTGCAGCCTCGATCGAGATCCTGGCCGGACCTGATCGTTGTGTTTCGTTTTGGTTTCGTTTTGCTCTACCTGCTTTCCTGTACCTCCCTACCAAGACGAAACACAGCCGAAGTCCAGCAAAACAGCGTTTGGGCCCAGCCTTATGTTGCTCCCGTCGTACTGAAGGACCTCATCCGAGAGAGAATCTCGAGCACCCAGAAAAGTATCGAAGCAGTGCCGGACGAGCATCGAAATTCTTTCTCGTGATCAAGGCCAAAGTAGGTTGGAACATCAGAAGTCCGGCCCTGCGATCGAGATCCTGGCCCTCTGGACGAGCCGCGCCAGCTCGGCGTTGATGAACAGCCCGTCCTGCTCGCGGTAGACGTACGGCCGAAGGGCTAAGCCCGGGGGCCCCCCGGGGGGCCGCGGGGGGGGAGGGGACCGCCCGGCGGAGGGAGGGCGGGATCGCAGGAATGGCTCGGTGGAGGTCCGACCATAAGAAACCATCCACAGGAAGCCCAGCCCTGAGACCCCAGGACGTCCACTGATTTTTGGTTTGGGAACGTCGCGCCGTCCATCGCAAAACAATCGAGACCCAAGAAACCCAGGGCACCCTGGAGGCGAGCAGGGTGTTTCGTGGCATGGGTCTCAACTGTATGATGCGCATGATGCGGCTGACGAGGATGCGGCAGCTTCGAGGGTGAGGGATCAGAGAGGAGCGAGGAGTGAGCATAAGGACTGGAAGGGCGGGGAGGGCGAGGAGAATCAGGAGGACGGAAATGGAGAGGGACGAGCACGTGGAGGAAGAGGGAAGATGGTGGCAGGAGGGCGAAAGAATGGAGAGAGGCAGCGGAAGTAGGTTGATGATGATCGGAGGCGGCCTGCGATAAGGAGGACCGACAAGAGGATAGCAAGAGGAGCAGCAGGAGCAGGTGACCAAGGTGGAGGATGAGCGAGACCGAAGACAAGGCCCTGGCCTCATATGCAAAAGCGTATCATCGCTCCTCCTCCCACCCATTCCCCTCCTCCTCCTGCCCCCTCCTCCTGCATGCTTTCCTCGTGCCTCCACCCTTCCCCCCCTCCTCGTGCCTCCTCCTCGTGCCCCTCCCTCCCTCCCCCCTCCTCCTGCCCGTCCCCCCCCCCTCGTACCTCTTCCTTCTGCTGCATCCTCCTCCTCCTCCTCCTCCTCCTCCTCCTCCTGCCTGCCTGCTTTCCCCATGCGACCTCCCTCCTTTCCCCCCCCCCTGGGAACAAGGGCCCCCCGGCTTCGCCCTCCGGCGGTATGCGAGCGAGCGCCCGAACCTGTCGACCGGCTCCGCGTCGGACTCGAGGCGCACCTCGCCGTGCCGGGAGGGCGGGGGGGGGGGGACGGGAAGGGAGGGAGGAGAGGGCGTAGCATACAGTCGGGGCGGTGACCACAAGGAACCTTTTCGGGAGCGGCCAAGAGGGGGGTGTCCAAGAGAGGGGGGTGCAAATCATGACCGGCGGCATGTGCGCGGCCCCGCGGGGGGGCCAGGGCGCCATGAAATCTGGGGAAATATCATAGCCCACGCCATGATACTCACACCCCCGTAGTCATCACCCCCCCTCTTTGCCGCCCCCGACAAGAAATCTTCCACGAGAAACCCAACCCTGAGACCCTGGGACGTCCATCAATGTGTGGTGCGGAAGCGTCACGCTGCCCGCCTGGAAACCATCGAGGCCCAAGAAAGCCAGGGAACCCTGGAGGCAAGCAAGGCGCTTCTTGGCACGAGTCTGCTCTGAACAGCTTGTGCGCGCATGTCCGTTTCGATTCACGGCCATTTGTGTCCACGGGGAGCCGTTCTGGCGCGCACTCTGGGGAGGCCACCTGCGATCGCAGAAGCACTGCGCCACCTCTCATTCTTATGTGCACTTGGGAACAGCAGCAGGGCAGATGTTCCTCCCCATCTGTGTGCGAGACAGGCGAGCAGTGGCGAACGAATTCGCAGTCTAGACGCGATGCGCCTTTGAAGCAGTATCCTGCTGCTGTAATCCAAGGATGCCACCATCGACATCGGAGATAGCCATGTCCTGAACGGAAAATGGGGGGGGAGGCTTCAGGACCCCCACGCCAGGACCCTGCAAGGCCCCCCAAACGCCCCCCCCCCAAACAAAGAACCCAACGCCTCTCCACCAATCCCCCTGCCTCGCTAGAAAACGAAACACATGCAAAAACATGACCTTGCGGAACTCCGCGCGGGTTTCTTGGGTCGGCGCCTGGGCCCCCCCCGACACCCCCCCCTGGCGCGCTCCGCGCGCCAGGGGAAGGTGGGCAATCGGGCAATCGCAGATCCAAGGAAAAACTCGCGGAGCTTCGAAAACATGTATGTGTGCCGTTGTTCCATCCTCTCTTCGCTGGCGCTGCTGGGCAGCGGTCGTCGCCGGGACAGTGCGGCGGTGGAGCTGGAGGCGGGTCATCGGTATCAAGGTCGCCGTGGTACAGTGGAGGCCAGTCCACAAGAAACCTTCCACAAGAAACTCAACCCCGAGACCCCAGGACGTTCACTGATTTTTGGTTTGGGAACGTCGCGCTTTCCATAGCAAAACCATCGAAAACCAAGAAACCCAGGGCACCCTGGATGCGAGCAGTTTCTTGTTCGGGCCCCCAATGTACTGGTGGTGGTGCTGGCGGCCGTGGATGTCGGCTGTGCGCCTCGGGCCTGTGGCATACAGTTTTCAGTCTGCACCTCTGCTGAAAATTGGAGCCGAAGCTGCTGCAACGGCGCCAGCGGCCGTGGCAGTGTAACTGGTGGTGGTCGGTGTAGTTGTAGTGGGAGGACTGTGGAATGACAAGTGTCGTGGTAGTCGGTCTGCCAGCGTGGTGCTGCCTGGCAATGGCAACAGTGTGAATCCAAGAATGATCAAATCTCTGGTGCCAGCGATTACAGATGTTTGAGCGGCCAAAGATAACCAAAACAACGCCTCTAGACTCTAGACATCACGCGGACCAGCAACCAACAGACACCGAAACGCAGGCCCGGGTTCAGAATGCCACGCGGCGACGAATAATACATCTTTCGCCGACGGGAGCGCCCCTCCTCCCCTTGGGACAGGCTGGGGCGGGCGGGCCCCGAGTGCGATCCCTGGAACTTCCGTTGACAAGCGGCGGGGCTGGAGTTCGAGCCGGGCCCGCGCGCGCCGCCCCCCGGGCGGCGAGCGCCACCTCGTCGCAACCCGCCAGGCCGCCCGTGTGTAGGCGCCTGCTGCTCCGCCACCACGTGCACGTCTCGCGCCCGAGAGTGCGCTCGGCGCCGTCGCGCCTATAGGGCCGTGGCGCCTGGTGAACCCGAAGCCCGCGTCGGGACGGCGGCGCCCTGATGCGAACATCCGGGGGGCCACGCTGCTGCGCCGCGGAGGCTAGCGGTCGCGCCTGTTTTGAACCAAGAGCGCTGCTGCGACCCCGTCGTCGATGGGTCGAGCGCGATCGTGAGGGCGGTACATTCGCAGGTCAGGCCCCTATCCATGTGCGAAGGCTGGCCTGCGCTAGGGTCGAGAATGCAGACGTCCAACTCCGTGTCCTCCGTTGCTTCGCACGTCCGTGCTCCGTCGGTTCATCCTACTCCTCCTGTCATGGAACCCTGTTCCCCGGTGCGCCCCCCCGGGTCGCCGCGGGCTCCCGTTGCGGGCCCCGTGCCCACCTGCCCCCGCAGTTGCGCGGCGCAGAGTGCGACGGTCAGCTTGTCCAGACCGCCCTCGCGGTCCTCGGAGAGGCCCTCGTACGGCGCCGCGCTCAGCGCGGCCTTGGCGGCAGCCACGGCATGCCTTGCGGGCGTGGAGGGCCCCGCGCCACTGGGCGGAGAGGCGCTGGGGGCGGTCCCCGCACCTCCCCGCCGCTCGGCAGCGAGCTCCTCCGAGTCGCTCTTCGGTTTGGGCACGGGGACTGAGCCCTCAGGGGCGCGCGCGAACTCCTTTGCGGAGATGTCGCTCTCAGAGAGGTCCACCTTCTGGTCGGGGCGAGGCGCTCGGGGTGGCCCCGATACCTCAGCCGCCGCCGTCGGGCGCCCCCTCCGCTGCAACCTCCTCCGTGGCTGGCAGCGCGCCCCTGCTGGGCGGGTCAATGCCCGCGCTCGCATCGGTGACCCCCCCCATCGCTGCCGTCGCCTCATTGGCTCCCGTCAGTAGCTCCATCTGCTTCCCCGGAGCCTCAGCTTCAGCCCTGGCCTCTGCTTTAGCCTTGGCCTTGGCGCTGAGGGCTTCGCGCAGCGGCTCGGGGTCGTGGCTCGGGGGGGGGGGGGGGGGGCGGGGCGAGTCGTCGCTGGCCACGGCATCGCGGCGGGCTTCGAGAGCTTCGGTGCCATGGTGTCGCAGAGCCGTGCGATCCAAACAGCTGTGGTCGAGATATGGGAGACGAGACAGGGGGCGGCCGATCCCCCAATGGAAACTTACACAGGGGGCAAGCACACCAAAGTCGGAACGGCCCGCCAAGGGAGAAGACGAGGCAGGAGAGACAAAATGATTGGGCCACCCACGTTCGGAGCGAGCGCAGGGAGCGAGAGAAAAGGGAGAGACAACCACGGCGCGGGCAGGCGTCGACGTCGATGGCGAGACGCAGTAGGCCCCAAGACCCACGGGGCGTCCCCGACCCCCACCGCCACTTTCCGCCTCTCGACACTGGCTGAGCAGGCTCCTGGCGCACAGTGCGCCTGATGAGGGAGACCTGCAATTGATGGCATCATATGTCCGCAATGACTGAGGCGAGCTGACTGATTTTCCCGCCACGTGCAAGCGAGACCCGAGACGGTCAGGATGCAAAAAGTGCGGAGACATCGGCGGTAGCAAGCAAGCAAGGCAGCACGGCCAGGGCCCTGGACGGCGAATGGCGCAGGGAGCGGGGGAGGGGGGCGGGCGCGGAACCTAGTCCATGCCGAGCACGCGGGGCGGCCCCAGCGCTCGGCACGACGTCCACTGCGGCGAGAAAGTTGCTCGTCCACCTGGCCCTGCAGGGCCCGGGCGACCGTGGAGCGAAGGGGGCACCTGGCGGCGTTGCGCTCGGCCTCAGGAAGCTCAACGATCACGCGCCTCAGCCAGGTTTCGGCCTCGGCGCCCAATTTGCCATTGATGGCCAAGACATAGGGCGCGAGCCCCTAGAACGGGCATCTGCGATGCATCGGTTTTTGCCGGCGCTGCAGGGCCGCCACATGGGGCCTGCCGAGCTGCGCGACCGCCGCGGAGTCCACCCAGCTGATGTCGAATCATACGCGCCCGTGCTGGCCGCGGTGGTACACGACGTCCAGCGTCGCTGCGCCGTCCGCGTCCGTGTGCCACTCTTGGATGACCTGCTCCACCTGCACGCGGTGCCCCAACTCGCGGCGTCGCGGGCGGCATTGTGGCGCGGCACCGGGCCGCCGCCCCTGGGGCAGTTCAGCGCGCGCGCAGTGGACATCCACATTGCGCCCGCAGACGGGGCCCGCCTGCGCCGGCGCGCGGGCGAGCGCTGCCGGCCTGTTCTGGCGCGCGCCCGCCGCGAGCAGCAGGGGCAGGTGCATGCGCCGCTTGGCCGCGATGCAGAACGCGCGGTCGGCGAGGACGAGACGCCCTCGAAATTCTCCAACCATGCGCCCGCAGAGGGGCCAGAAGCACCGTGCACCGCCGCCGCCGCAACCGACGGCAGGGTGGCCAGGAACTGTCTGGAGATGTGGTCGCGCGCCCTTCCGGCGCGCGCCCTTTGGCCCGCGCTCGCCCGGCCCTCCAGGACACCCTGCCACCGGTCCGCCCGGGGCGCGCGCCCCTCAGGCGAGCCGGCGTGGCCTCGGCTGCCGAGAGAGTTCGTCCCCGGCCTGGCCAGCGGCGCCAGAGGCCCACCGCCGTCGATTCTCGCAGCTCTGCAGCGGCTGCACGGATGCCTGACTCCCAGGAGGCGAGGAGGGCCGCCGGCCCGCGTGCGGCCGCGCTTCCGAAGCCGAGCCCGCCCTCGCTGACCTTCATGGAGACTTGGGCCCGCGGGCCCTCGGTGACGCTCGGCAGCCCGCCGCCGTCCACCCGGTTGGCCCAGGCTTCTACGAGCGGAAGCGCACGCCGCATGTGGACGCAGGCCCCGCGTGAGCAGATCCGCCCCAGCTGAAGTGTCGAAGGCAGACAGGCCACGCCTCCTCGGCGAACCCCTCTGGCGTCGCGAAAGCCCGCGAGGGGAACATCCCGCAGGTTCGCGTCCACGTCGTGGTCAGCATGGGCCAGCGTCGAGCCTGCCGCCATGAGCTGGTCTACGCGGTACTGACCGTAGTGGGCGCACTGGGGCGGTGGCGCAGCGTGGGGTTCTGGGGGCCAGATCTGCGTCTTAGGCATCTAATTCGCGCCATGGTTCTCGATGCGGGCCTTCCAGGCCTCCAGGCAGTGGAATGCCGCCACCGCCGAACCGCGCGGACAGAGGGCCCGAACCGAAGCCCGACATAGGCTCGGGTCGTCCGCGGTGCCGACCGCGTAGAAGCCGGGGCCCATGGGGCACCCCTGATCAAGCCCGCGGATCTGGGCCACTAGCTGGGCTGGCCGCGCTCCGCGTCCAGCGACGCGGTCGGCGCAGTCTTGCAGCCGCGCCTCAGCCAGGGGGCGTGGGCCAAGGACTTTGGTGCGGATCGACGCCTCGACCAGTTCCCTGGGGGTGTTGCTCAAAGCATCCCCCCGGCCCACCGCCGAGACCCAACGGCCAGGTTGGGCGTTGGCCATCGTGCACAGGCGGCGGCGTAGCGCGCCGCGCCCGCCCCTGGCGAGGCCAAACTGCTGGTCCCCAACCGCCGCGCGCATATCTGCATGGAAGATCTCGGCAGCACTGCGCCCCGCCATTCGTCTGGCGACGCCCCCGCAGCCTAAGACGCGCACGTCTCCAGGAGTGGCCCTCGGGATGCCCGCCAGGCGGGCTGCGACGAGGGCCGCGAGTGCCCCTTGGGGGCGGTCACCCGTGGCGAGCCGAGCAAGTGCGTCGGCTACCGCGGCGGCCCCCTCCTCGTCCGCTTTTAGCGGGGCCAGGCGTTCGCAGCGTCCGCCGCCTGGCCCTGCGCCGCCACGCCCAGGGCGGCGGCCGAACTAGCCCTTCAGGTGCGCGGCGACGCGGCGGCGGAGCTCAGCGGCCCCCGGCCGCCCCCCCAGGTCCCCAGGTGCGAGGCGAACCCCGTCGCCTCCCGCAGGGCCCATGTCAGCCTGCCCTGGGGGGGCACCGCAACCAGGCCCGCGCGGCGGAACTTGCGAGCCACCGCGGCCGCGTCTGCCATGTCGCCCTCGGCCAGACTGCCGCCGCGGCTCAAGGCATCTCCCGCGCGCGCGAGCTCGGTGGCGCGGCGCGCCCTGGCTTCGAGCTTGTCCTCGACCGCGGCCTGGCCCTGGCGCGTCTGGTCTCCCATGGAGAGCCAGGCAGCACCCCGTTGGCCTGCGAGGATCCAGCACAGGCGTCCACGAAGCCGCGGGCGGCGCGCGGTCGGCGCAGGCGCCGAGCCTTCACTGAGGGGGGGGCCATCCATCCAGCGCCACGAACGCCATCCAGCGGCGCTCCGGCACGGCTGGCGGCATGCCGCCCCAGCTCGCGCGAGCCTGTTCCAGGGCTAGGCGCGCCCGCGCCCTGACGCGACTGACCGCAGCGACCGCGCCGTCGGGGATCATGGCCATCGCGGGCCCCCCCCGGAGCAGGATGCGTTCCTAGCTAGCGGCATCCCACCTCCCCAGGTTAGCAAACACAGTCTCGTGGGAGATTCATCCGCGCTCAAGTGCTCGTCAACGTAGTCAGCACATTGACCGCCATCGCCAGGCCCCTCGCCAGGCGCACCTGGGGG
>CAUYUJ010015300.1:174519-262992 GCA_963575745.1 Prorocentrum cordatum
GTAGCATTAGTCGTAGTAGTAGTAGTAGTAGTAGTAGTAGTAGTAGTAGTAGTACTAGTAGTAGTAGTAACCGTAGTAGTAGTAGTAGTCGCAGTCGTCGTAGTTGTCGTAGTCGTAGTCGTAGCCGTAGTAGTAGTAGTAGTAGTAGTAGTAGTAGTAGTAGTAGTAGCAGTAATAATAGTAGTAGTGTACGAGTAGTATCAGTAGTAGTAGTAGTCGTACTACTAGTCGTAGAAGTAGAAGTAGTCGTAGTAGTCGTCGTAGTAGTAGTAGTAGTAGTAGTCGTAGTAGTAGTAGTAGTCGTAGTAGTAATAGTAGTAGTAGTAGTAGTAGTAGTAGTAGTAGTAGTAGTAGTAGTAGTGGTAATAGTAGCAGTAGTAGTAATAGTAGTAGTAGTAGTAGTAGTAGTAGTAGTAGTAGTAGTAGTAGTAGCAGTAGTAGCAGTAGTAGTAGTAGTGGTAGTAGTAGTAGTAGTAGTAGTAGTAGTGGCAATAACGTTCACATCTGGACTCTTTCCCGGCGTGCCCCCGCGAAAGGAAGGTGCCAACCGTTAAATTGCCAGCGGCGCCTTCGAAAACCGACGTGCGAGACTTCTTTGCAAAAGCCACACCGAACTCAACTCTTTCCCGGCGCCGCGGGAAAGAACCCAGTTTACCGGGAACGAACCCCGTCCGCCGGGAAAGAGGTGAGAAGGAGGAGGAGGAGGAGGAGGAGGAGTAGGAGAAGGAAATGGAGGAGGAGGAACGAGGAGGAGGTTTATACCGCCGAAAGAAAAGGGGTGGGAACCAAAACTACAAACCTTAGTGATTACCCGAACGAATGGGAATGACTAGAACCTATAAAATTTCATAGATGTCGACAGGTGCCACGTCGTTTGGGAGGTCGGTCGCGGGGCCATATGGGCGCTCATTCAGCTATCTTGGACTCTCGCGGGCTGTCTTGGAACAAGAGGCAGCGCATCGACGCGCTCGCAAGCCATGTCGATGGTGTCTTGGGCTGTGCAGGGCCCCTCTTGGGCTGCCGAGGGCTTCTTGGTTGCTGGAAGAAGAAATAAAATTCACGTGCGGGTCTTTCTGGGGACCTATTAATGACTGTTCTGAACTTTTGTCGTCTGTGGGGCTATCTTGGATCCCTGAATTTGGATGAAACGTCCTGGGGGCATTGATGACGAAATTCTGTACTTCCAGCCATCTTTGAACTGTCTTGGAGCATCTTGGACGCATGTTGGAGGCGTCGTCTTGGGGGTATGCGGGGACATTTGGGGGGTCTGGGAGGCTGTCTTGGGTCCATTTTAAGTTCCTCGCTGCGCCCCTCAGGGCCACCCTAGGAGGTCTCTGGGGATCACCTGGGGGCCGTTCTGGGCCGGTCTGGAGCCGTATCGGGGTCCTCTTGAGCCGTCTTGAACACTTGCGTTCGGGGGCCCTCTTAGGAAAACGCCCCAGAATCTCTCTCAAGCTGGCCTGGCTTCCTCTCAGACTGTCTTGGGCCATTTCTGGTGCCTGTGGGGCCGTGTCATCCTCCTCCTCCTCCTCCTAAAGCCTACTTGTCGTCGTTATTGCGCGGCGGAGGCCGCAGAACAAAAATAGTTAGTTACCCCCTATTGGTGGGACCCCAGTCCTTCAATAAGGCCGCCCCATATTGGGGGGGGTTCTAAAGACCTTTCAGGGTTGATGGGGGCACCTCTCAGAGCACTCACAATCGCAGGTGATCGTTTTTTTATTCATTGTTTTGCCGAAGGGCGCGTGCCCTCGCACCCCTTCCCCTCACCCCCCCCCCTTGGAGTAGATCTTGGCTGTTTTTGGCGCCTGTTTCGAGCAGGTGGAGTCCCCCCTCATCCGACGCACTGTCGCAAACAGTCGCACCAAGCAGGGGTCCAGAGCCAGACCCCCCCTCCCCACCCCTCGTCGCTCAATGTCGAAACGCCGAATAAGAGAACGCTCACCAGGTTCCCTCCCCCTCTGGGGGCTCGCACCTTGGTGCCCTTGGGGAGCAGCGACTTGGTCAGCGACGAGGCCTCGGGCCCGTAGCAGTCGGGCGGTGCGCCTGCCTTCTGCTTCGGTGCCACGGTCTCGGGGGTGTTGACCCCGACGGCGGGGAGCTCAGAGGAAGGCTGCCCCCTAAGACGAAGGCAGGATGAGGACACATCCAGATGAGGACAAATCGAGCATCCCTGAGATCGGGCGGGTTCGGAGGATGTAGCGGGCGCCGCTGCCTTGTCCGTCCTGGATTTTTGCTTGAGCGTTCTGGAATGCCCTGGAGCGATCATCGTCATTCTGCAAGCCTGCCTGGCCCCTCCTCCCCCACCGAGTGGGCAAGACAGGAGAACAGGCTTCGTCCTCCAGGATTTCGGAGTTTTTCTCTGGTCGACATGGTTGGATCCGTTTCGAACTCCTGGTCACGACGCGAGCGCTGGAAGAGGTTAGGGGGGCGATTCTGAGGGTTAGGGGGACGAAACCCAAGGCAGAGGTCCAGTTCAGGGAAGGCTCGACCTCATGATATCGCAAGATGCCCAAAGCACGTGCACTTACTCGCCCCACGCGTCGGAAGGCCAATCGGACGATGCCATGGGCACGGACCCGTGGCCAATGCCAGGGATGGTCTCCCTGCCTCTAGGAGGCCAGCCCGTGAAGAAATGGGGGGAGGGAGGAGAGGGGGGGGAGGAAGGAGAGGGAGGGGGGGAGAGAGGGAGGGGATGGGGGAGGCTGGGGAGGGGAAAGAAGAATAGGTTTCCCTGGGATGCCAGCTCGTGAAAAGAAACGGAATGAATGGGGGGGAAAGGGGGGAGGGCAAGCGAGATGCGCTAGCGAGACATCTGACGTCCTACCTCTCCCTCCAATCTTTTACGATGGCGTAGATCTCCTATCTGTTCGCACAGCCGGATGTCGAGCAGGGGAATGATCCCAAGAGGGTACGCAATGGATGAACAAGCATGGCGTAGAAGAGCACTGCAGAGCATAGCATGTCAAAGTATGGCGTGTCCTTTCGTAAAGAAGTATTGCATCACAAAGCATAGCAACGCAAAACATGGCATCGCACAGCGGTGCACAGCACAGCATCGCATTGCATGCCGTAGCATGTCACGGGATGACTTAAAAGGGTAAATGGCCCGTCTACGAGAGGACAAACCCTGTCCGGAATGCCAGTTCCATGTCCTTCGCAACCGTGCCTGCCCAATGTGGGCGCTTTCGAATGCCAAGTGCCGTCCAGAGACGCGGTAACGAGGTAAGTGCTGCAACGGGAACACGATTGTGAATAACCGAAACGCAGAAGTGAGAGCGGCGCTGCAACGGAAGCACCGTTGTGGAAGAACCAGGAACGAGCGGACTGAAAAAACGCAGAATTTGGACAAACCAAATAATGAAATCCTGGTTGTGCAAAACAATGCGCGGTGGGAACGGGACACTCTCGTGACAGAGTCAGGGGAGAGAGGCGAGTGGTATTCATATGATGTAATTGTGAAGGGTAGGCGGAGGGGAAGAAGGGATGGGGTCCCTGGGAGGCGAGCTAGTGAAGAGAAAAGGAAGGGAGAGAGGATGGAGGTTCGGGAGGGAGGGAGAGGATGGGGGGGGCTGGGGAGGGGAAGGAAGGCGCCTTAATTCTGATCTCCCCGGATGAGGCGGACGCGGGTCCCGCTCTTCAGCTTCACCTCGGGACAGTCCGAATTGACTTTGGCTCCAAGCAGTCAGCCTCCAGGGCCCAGAAGGAGAACGAGGACCAGGAGATGGGGGAGGATGAGGAGGAAGAATACAAAAAGAGGACGAACATCAGCAACATCAGGATGTCAAGGAGGTGAAGGGTTATGAGGATGAAGAAGATGCAACCGACGTCGATCCGAGCACGAGGGCGACGCAGACGAAACCGACGACGACAACGCCCCCGAGACACGACGGCAACGACGAGGGGACGGCGATGAGGTGGGGGGCGAGAATCATGGCAAAAGTGGCGAGGAGCAGGGGGGTGACGCAAGAGGAGAGGGAGGGGCAAGAAGGAAGCAAAAGCACCACGGCAGAGACGGCCAGAACCCGCCCACCACCCAGGAGCGGAGGACGCGAGGGAGGGTGACGGGCGGGAGCTGGGCACCCACGTCTGTCGGCCTGGCGGACGGTTCCACGCGCTGCGGCCCTGCAGCGATGGGCCTGTCCTCCACCACCACCACCATAAGTTGGAGGGGGAGGGGGTCCTCCTCCTCCTTCTTCTCCTCCTCCTCCTCCGACTCCTCCTCCGACTCCTCCTTCGCCCCTCCTCCTCCTCCTCCTCCTCCTCCTCCTCCTGCTCCTCCTCCTTCGCCCCTCCAACTTCTGGTGGTGGTGGTGGGAAACAGGCCCATCACTGCAGCTCTCGCCCGAACCCAGTCCCCCGACTTGCCCCCAGATCCCCGCCCTGGCGAACACTTGGGGAGGGGCGGAGGAGAAAAACCGCGGACCCTCTTCAGAACGGCATCCGCCGACTCCGAAACACCGCGAAGGAAAGAGTACATGGAATCGGCCCGAGCTCTGGACGCCCGAAATGGGTACGGAAAAAAAGGTAGTAGAATGCCCAACAACAAGTGTTGCCCCAAACTGACAGCGGCCGCCATTGGGCACGCGGCTCTCCGTCTTCAAACAACTTACGTCCGCAGCGACGCGGACAGCGAGTCCTGTTCAAAATGCACAAGGACTGCTGTAAGGCATCGTAACCCTTCTTCCCGTACCCATTTCGATCGCCCCGACAAGCGACCCTCAGAAAACATGTTCCCGGAAACCGCTCCGGGAACATGTTTCAAGACAACCTCTCCAGGAGCACGATTCTAAGGCCTCTCGAGAGGGACCGAGGCCCCCGACGACCTGCTGGGCAAGGGGGGAGACAACACGCTGCACTCGAAGTCCCTCCAAATGCAGCAGGAATACACAAAAGTAGTTCAAGAAAAATCTGGGGACGATTTGTCTGCTATTTTCGGCGATTTCCGAATATGTTTCGACTGTTTTTCATCGTTCGCCCAACATGCGCCTGTATGAAGACATGCCCGACCTCAACCCACCTCCTCGGGGATCTTCGGACCCGGGTCAATCCAGACCCGGGTCAGTGAAGCCTTGCAGAATCCTGCAAGATCCTGTGAGATCCCGCACCCAAGTCCATGTCGACGCGAAGAGGATCCTGCAAGATCCTGCGGGATCCTGCACCCAGACCTGGGTCACTGCAGCCCTGGTCCTGCACCATCCTGCAGAATCTGGCGCCCTGGCTGATCCCCGTTTGCACTGATCCCCATCTCTTCAGCCCCGAATGTTGGCCTCAGTAGGCTTAAGTCGGGCCTGTCCCCCTACAGGGGGATTTCGTGCCAGAAATAAAAAATAGTTAAAACACACACCCTCTAAATGCTCAAAAACGAACAGGAATAGTCTCCATTTTTTTTTTCCATTTTTGAATATTCCCCCTGTAGATGGACAGGCCCGACTTCACAGTAGGCCCTCCGTGCCCAGAACAGCGGAAGGCAAAACGACCAGCCGAACAACGGGGACAAAAACACGCCGCACGACGAGCCGAGGCCCCGAGGTGCAGCGGAACTTTGTCGGCCTCAACGAGGCTGTGGCCCTGGGAACCAAGGGGGGGGCCTGAGGCAGCATCTACAGCATCGTGATGCAACTAGGGGGGGCGCATACGAACCCCACCCCTACCCCCCTCAGAAATCGTGGGGGTAGGGGTAGGGTTCGCATGCGGCCCCCTAGTAACATACATTCGGGGTAAATTGAAGAGGACACGCGAGCGTACGAGCGCGTTTCTTTATGTTCGGCGATGACGGGCGTCATGGGGGGGGGGAGGGCGGGGGGGGGTATGACGTGACGCCCCCCCCCCGCCGTGGCTCCGGCACCACAGCCGCGCCCGCGCGCACGACGCGACGAGCGACGAACGACGAGCGACGACGACGACGCAAACAGCATGTAAGTGGCGATCTGCCCATTGCGCCTGTGTACACCACAGCGCTCGCGTGCACCACGCCGCGCGTGTGCACCACAGCGCCTGCGCACACCGCAAACAGCCGTGTGCAACGCACCGCCCGTGTATACCACAATACTTGGGAGCACTACAGCGCTGGTGTACATACACCGCAGCAGCCATGTGCAACAAAACGCTTGTGTACACCACTGTGCTTGCGTGCGCCACAGCGCCTGTGCACGCCACAACGCCTGTCTACAGCACAGCATCCGCGTGCAACGCAGCGCTGTACACCACAATGCCTGCGTGCATAGGACAGGTAGAAGGAGCATGTACGTCACGATCTGCTGCGGACAACTAAACACCACGCCAGGAAAGTTCTGAGAATCGAATGCGACGTTTTTCCCTCCTCCCTCCTCCTCCACCTCCTCCTCCTCCTCCTCGTCCTCCTCCTCCTCCTGTTCCTCCTTCTTACCCCCATGTCGTGCGGTTTGGCGTTACAACGCACGTGCGCATCTCAGCGTGCACCGCAGAATGGTCGATTGAATCGGTCCACTTGGTTCTCGGACGGCCAGTTTAGCTGGAGCCTCCTCGACGCAAATGGGAGTTTGGGTGATGCGGGCAGGCTCGGGGGGACTCGTAGATTCCAGCGGCGCTCCTTCGTCCATGAAGATTTGTTTTCCATTGTTTTCTGTGGGATCCACACGCGCTCCATGTTGTCACAAGGATCCCTTCTGAGATTCTATACGCAACAATGGTGGTGTGTTGCACACGGCTGACGTGGTGCACGCAGGCGCCGTGGCGCACCCAGACACTGCAATGCACGCAGGCATTGTGGTGTACACTGGTGCTGTGTTGCGCACGGCTGGTGTGGTGTACGGAGGCGCTGTGGTGTACACAGGATCTGCTGTGCCCGCAGGCGCGGTGGCACAAACTGACGCTGTGTTGCACGCGGATGCTGTGGTGTACATCGGCGGTGTGGTGTACACAGGCGCTGTGGTGCACGCGGGCACTGTGATGTACACAGGCGTTGTGGTGCAGATCGCCACCTACATGTTCGTGCTACCCGTCCTCCGTCATTCCTAAGCATTCCCAGACGCCGCCGGCCCCCCCAGATGATTGCCGTCATCGGCCCGGACTTAAAAACAGGCTCCAGCAGCTTCCGCGCGCACGACGACGATGAGCGACGAGCGACGAACCACGAGCGACGACGACGGACGACGACGACGACGACGACGACGACGACGCCTGCGGACCAGACACCTATGCGGATTCCTACGCGGACACCTACGCGGATCCCAATGCGCACGGCACGGCGGCAGTGCCCGGAGCGCACTGGGGGGGGGGAGCGTTACGTCATAGGGGGGGGGGAGCGGGGGCCATGACGCCCGTCATGCCCCAAGCAATAAAGAAACGGGCTCTACGCAAGACTCTTCCGAGGGCCACATTGCCGTACGCATGTAGAAGCAAAGGCCGCGAGGCACGGGACACAAGGGCACCCTCGACTCGGCAGGGTCGACCTGCCAATCAGCCTCGACTGTAGCAGCAAACTGAAGTTTTCTTGCCGGCGGCGAGGCAGCGGCAACCCACACCGGCGCGGGGCGAATCCGAGCAACCCAGAAGCGAACTGTCTGGCGCGCACGAGGACGGACAACAAAAAAACGACGAGGGCGGCCGCGCCAAAGCACCAGCGAGGCAGATGGAACTCCAAGACGTCGGCGCGTGCGCCACCTTCACTCGGGGATGGACAGACCGCCCTATAATAAAACGTGGTTTAGTGAAAACGACCTCGGGCCCGAACCTGGCGGGCGCAAGCCTGGAGAATGACGGCCGCGGCGCCCTCTCGAGATCCGAACACGGACAATTCACTAATCGACGTGTCAGGGTAGGAGGTCTGTCCACCCCGGATTCACGACAGCCTCTCGGAGAGCACCCGGGCACAAGCACCAAGCAGCCGAGGTCCTCCCCCGACCACCCGGCCGCCACGCCATGTGTGGCCAAGGCGCTCTTGCCTCCTGCCCGACGCGGGGAGGAGGAGGAAGAGGAGGAGGAGCAGGACGAGGAGGAAGAGGAGAAAAAGGAGGACGACGAGGATGACGATGAGGATGAGGATGATGAGGAGGAGGACGAGCAAGAGGAGGACGAGGAGGACGAGGAGGAAAAGGAGGCGACGAGGACGAGGTGCAGGAGGAGCAGTAATTGGGAGCCCGGCTCTTCGCCAACTGCTCCTCTCTGGCCCCCAGCCGCTGCCCACTTGGCGCACTCCGGTCACCGTGTCCCCGTCCACCACGTAGTCGATCTCGTCCGCCTTTGAGCGTTTTCTTATCCGGCGATTCGACATTGGGCGGAGGGGGGGGGGAGCGGGTCTGACTCGGGACCTCTGCTTAGTAGGCTCCACCTGCTCGAAACAGGCGCTAAGAACAACCAAGATCTGCTTCGAGGGGGGAGGGTGCAAGGGCCCGCGCCGACCGGCAAAACAATTAACAAAAAAACGATCACTTGCGAATGTGAATGCTCTGGGAGGTGCCCCGCTCACCCCTGAAAGGTCTTTAGACCCCTCCACATGGGGCGGCCTTGTTGAAGGACTGGGGTCCCACCAGTAGGGGGCAACTGACTATGTTGATTCTGCGGCCCCTGGCGCGCAGTAGCGACGACAAGTAGGTTTCAGGAGGAGCGGGAGGGGGAGGAGGAGGGGGAGGAGGAGGGTGAGGGGGAGGAGGAGGGGGAGGAGGAGGGGGCGGAGGTTTTAGGGCCAGTCCTGTTCACCGCAGATCCCTCGGGAGGTTTCCTGCCGATCCCTCCCGGGCCCTCCGGAGAGGCCCCTCGCCTGGAGGCCTCGACAAAAAAAACCCTCGCCAACCAATCCCCTCCCCTCCCCAGACCAGAACTTTCGAGGGCCAAAACAATCAACAACAAAAACACATGACTTCGAGATCAAAAACCCAGCCCAAGTTATAAGCAGTCCAGATCGGTTTATGGGTCTTGGGGGTTATCTTTCGACACTCTGGAGGGTCAGGGACAAAGGAGGCCATGCCTCGCGAATGCGCTGGGAGGCGTTTTAAAAACGCGCGCGGCTGCGCACGAACCATCCCGCCACCTCGGCAAAAGCAGGCCCGACGCAGAGCGCCGAGCCTACCATATACGAGGTGGTGGCCGCAGCTCGCGCCCAGCGAGGACATCGTCCCTGAAACGAGCCTGGCTCGGAGACGCTTCCCCCGCACAGGGGCGAGCAGCTTGCGCAAGATAGCGCGCCGCACAACGGCGGCAAACCAGGAATCGGCCAGCAGGCTGCACGATGTGCCCTTTGAACTCAAAGGGAGAGGGGGGCTCCATAGGGGACTCAGCGGAGCCCTCCAGCCCCAGCTCAAAAAAGGCGGCATTGACAGCGTCACAACGGGCCCTAGGCAAGGCCCCATCCGCGCCGCCAGGCCCGCTCAGCCGAGTGGTAAATCTAGAAAGCGGTCGGCCTGCAACTTGCGCCAAGCTGCTCGCGTTTCTGCCTGCTCAGAGGCGCGCGCGACGAGCAGTGGCACTGCGCGCGTCGAACCCCGCCCGCCACCCCCTGCGCAACCTCCAAGCCATCAGAAAAGCAAAGCGAGTTGCGGCACAGCATCTCCTCGCACGCTGGGAGGCATCGAGACCTCTGGGTCAGAGGCAGCTGCGGGCTGAGCAGCTGTCGACAAAAAATCAAGCGAGCGATAGCAAACTTTGAGCGACTCCCGAAGCTGAGTCATCCAGACCTTGGGGAGCTCGTGCCCGGCCGCCCCAAGCCTGACAAAGAAATCGGCCCGCGCGTTGCCGACGCAGTCCATGGCGCCCTGGCCCAACACTTCAGCGCCGAGCGCCTGGTCCTCATGGGCCTGCTCGACGTCCCTACGGGCGGGGGCCTGGCGGAAAGCAGGCCTCTCAGGCCCGTCTCGATGCAGCGCAGACGCCTGCCTCCACATCGAGGCGTGCCTGGCCGAGCCCGCGGCCAGACCCGGGCCCCAGGGCGCCCCTCCCTTCGCAGCGGACAGGCAGTCTGACGCAACCTCAGGGCCCCTTGGCCCGACGCGCCAGCGTTCCGCCCGCGAGCCGTCTGGACAGGCCCCGCGAGGGCCCTGCAATCAGCCCTCACGGGCCAGCCCTCCGGGGACAGGGCAGCCGCGGCCCAGCCGCGCTCGGTGTCTTCGGGGGCCTCCGGCGCCAGGCCACCCCTATCCGCGCGCAGGCAGAAACCCCAGGGCACATCCGCCGCGCCCCATGAAGACACCGCCGTTTTTTCGGCAACAGGCGGGATCTGGACGGGGAGAGAGGGCAACCCGTAAACCAAGTCAGGAGAATCGAAATCGAACGGGATCCCATGCGCCTGCCCCACAAGCCAAGCGCAGCGCCCGAAACCATCATCAGGCATCAGAGGGCCAGCGTCTGGATCCTAGCTTTCGGCCTGGAGCCCCTCGCATTCGTCAGCCTGGTAGCCTAAAGTACCGTTTAGGTGTTCGCTAACATCTCACTTCCTGCTCGCAACAAGACCGCGCGGGAACTCGCGGGCTGCTGGCCACATGGCCCCAGCCCACAGCGCTCTCAGACACGACCTTCGAGCGCCCTTGAGCTTCTGCTTCCAAGCCTCAGCGCGCTCATCCAGACGGCCCGTGACTCTGGGCCTCAGGGGGACTGGACGCAATCTGGACGGCACGGGCCCTGCTGACGCAAGCCCTCTAAAAAAACGAACATCGCGCGGAGAGGTCCTAAACAAGAAAATAACCTGCTGCTGGTCAGACTCAATGTTGCGCGGACCTATGCCGAACGCGCTGGGGCTTGTCGCGCAGGGCTGGGGCGCCGCGCCCCGCGCGCGCCTGAGGTCCGAGCCCCGCGGCGCGGCCATCCCAGAGCAACAACGATACCTCAAAACTAAAGGAACGGTCGCAAGGAAAAAAAAAAGCTGCAGGTTGGGCCACCGTGCGCGTTCGAATGGGGGGCCACGTGGCCGATGCCCCTGGCCCCCATGAGCGACGCCGTCAGTGCCCTCAAGCTGCGGGGAGTGGCGCCCGCGACGATAGAGACTGCAGCGCCGCGACTGCCACGCGGCATGAGCCCCGCCCTCCAGAGCCCCGCCGCTATCTCGCACCCCGCCGCCCGACGCAACGAACTCAGCCTATATCTCCCGCGCATCAGCGGCTCGCGCCTCCGAGCCCATCGCGCGAAGAGCACGCCTGCCAAAACAAGCAATGCGAAACGCAGCCAGACTTGTTCGGCTGCAGGAGGAGGCCGATCGGCGCAACATCGCGACATAGCTCACGCGCTGCAGCCAAACACAACATTCGCTTCATTATTGTCAGCCCCCTCACCCCCACTGGAGAGACGCATCATCCATGGGCGCCTGCGCTCTCAATGGGGAAGCGAGAAGCGACGCGCAAGACAAGTTTACTGAGCACCGCGAGCATCACCGCCGACGCAGCCGAGCACCCCGCCTGGATGCCTTGAAAACTGACGCACACTCCCGGCAGGGGCCCCACAGGCGTCGACCCTTCATGTGACCGCGGGGCTCTGGATGAGCACCCAGCCAGTCCTGCGCGGAAAACCCGCCTGCCGAAAACCCTGGTATAAAACAATGGGTTACCCGACCCCCCAAACTCATCCGCCCAGGCGGCGAGCCCCCGCGACTCGGCCACGGGCCTGCGCACTCGGCCCCAGACCCGAACGATGGAAGCAAGGAGAGCTATCAGCCCGTGACCCCCATCGGCATTCGGGTGGCGAACCAAACGGCTGAACATGTGCTTCGCTGGCGAGCTGCCCAGACTCTCACAGCGCATGGGGGGGGGGGGGGGGGCGGCCGCGGCAGCGAGCAGGCCATCCGATAGAGATTGCAACGATCCAGGGTGGATGCCCATGCGCCCGACCGCCGTGCGTTCGGGGAATATGGCAATCGCCTCGATCAAATAAAACACGGGATCTTCGGAAGCGACGGCCATGTATCGAAATCGGGCGGCAGCTCAGGCGCTCGGCATCCGCGGGTCGGCCAGACCTTGGCCCACTCGGAGCGCGTCGCATCAGCCAGCTCGCGAGGCTGCGCTCGCTCGGCGGCCTCAATGGACTCCTGGGGCCCACGGGCGCCGGAAAACCGACGCGCTTGCCGAGCGCCGCCCATAGAACTGCGCAGCACCCGGGCATTCCACGAGGCCTCCATCCACGACAGGAAAGCGGCCTGGCGGGCTTCAGCCCGGCCCAAAACTCGCTGAATCAAGTCGCCAGCCGCTGGGTCGCCAAAGACCGCTGCCTGGCGGGGCAGAGGCGCGCGCCAGCTAGTCCAGCTGCACCAGCGCGCTGCGGTTCTTCGCGACATTCCTCGCGAATGCCTCAGCCTCCAGCAGCGGCCGCGCCGCGCTGTCCAGTCTGCGCTGCTGCTCGTCGCACCCCACGCTCAGCTCGGGGATGTACGTCGCCAGCGCACGGTCTATCCCGCGAACCGGTCGGGCCTTGCGGGCCGCCGAACACCGTGCCGAATAGACCGCGCCAGCCAAGGGCAGTCGCGCGCGCGCCGCTGCCTTGGCCCGCTGCCAATCGACTTCCCGCGGCCCAGCAGGTCCGACGTAATTATTATTCCTCGCGGTCCCCGCTGCATCGCGCCTGTCAAGTAGCTCTTGCTCGACGCCCGCGACCGCTCGATCCATGCATATTGCCAACTCGTCACTCCGTGCTCGCGCTATCGACGCCGCTCGCAAGGCCAGACCAGCCCCCGGGGAATCGCGCGCAGCCCTGTGGCGCCGCCACTGGGACCTGCTCCGGCTGGCGCGGCACCCGCGCCGACGCGGCTGCCTCGGGTCCGTGCAGTTGCACGGCGACAGGGCGATTGGGCGACAGGTTGGCCGTCAAGCGCGCCTCTGGGAACGTCGCACGGATAACCATGTCATCGCTCATCTCGAAGTACTCTATGACCGATCCAGGGGGGCCCTGCATGCGTGCCAAGGCCGCAGATGCGACCGCGACGCCCCCCACGGCCGGGGCCCAAGACTTCAGCAGCACATGTTGAATCTCGCAATGCGCCCCCAAGGGCCAATCGAAACCGACGGCCTGCACGCGCTGGGTATACTTCGCGACCCCCGTCAACGCCGCAACGCTCGGCGGGCCGAACAACTCATCCACCCGCGGGCGCGCCGCAACGGCAGCGGCGCCCCCTCTCACTTTCGCACGAGCGCGGCCCGCCGCCGCCCTGGATGGGGCCAGCACCCCCGTGGGGCAAAAGGGTGGATGCGTGGTCTGCGCATCAATGGGCCGCGCCAGCGCCGCGCCGCCACGCGACCCTCGCCCGGGGCCGCCGCGGCACCAGCAGCCGCCCAGACACCGTGGTATCCTGCTGCTCGAAGCCTCACCTGAAATGGCCCAAGCTTAACTATCCTCGGTGAGGCGGTGCTCCTGGCAGCATAATACGCTCGGAACTGCCCCTAGCATTGGCTGATCGGCCTCAAGCAACTCGGCCAGAGGCCCATGGGAAGAAGTATTGACCGGGACAACCTGCAACATCAGCGCAACAAGCAGGAACCGAAACTCACAGATCATCACATGTCTGCTTCCAGGCGAAACTCTCGTCGCCGTCAGGCACCTGCATGTTGACGATCTGAAAGAAAGCTCTGAGCAACTCGGGGTCGCCATCGGGCTGGGACATCCAGGTCGGCACCCTGGGGGCCGCAACGTCGGGCGCGGCCGTGCCGCCCTCGCCGCAAGCCGCGGCCCCGCTCGCCGAGCCGCCCCCCCCCCCTCGCCCTGGCAGCGCCCTCTTCTTGGCGTTCCGCTTGGGCAGCCGCCTGCCTCGACGCCGCGGAGCCGCTCAGCCAGCTCCGCCGACCCGCCGAAAAAGGCCAGCAGCTCGCCAAGCCGCCACGCCGTGAACCCATCGGCGACGACTGGCAACACCTGCGCCAAGGAGGGCACCTCCTGCTGGCTCGGCCTCGGCACGTGCGCGACCAGCTGGCGGCGCTCCTCCTCGAGCTCCAGGAGCTCGGCGCAGAGGCGGCCCCGCTGCGCGCAGACTTCCTTGACAGCGACCTCCGCCTTGCACGCCTTCTCGCGGAAGTCGGCGACGTTCGCCTCAAGCCTCATGCTTCTCCATGCGGTTCTCCAATTTCTGACGCAAGAAGAATGTCTCCTCGAGCCTGGTGTTCAAGATCGCGCCCGCCACAAAATTCCTGCGCAGCTCAGCCTGGCGGACGCGCAACTTGTCCCGCGCCTCGACCACCTCGGCACATTTGGGCGACTCGAGCGTGGCCAAGGTCTCGGCAACATCCGCCAGCCATCTCTTGATGTCACCGTCGGGCCCCTTACCAAAATCATC
Source organism: Prorocentrum cordatum (assembly GCA_963575745.1). Taxonomy (NCBI): domain Eukaryota; class Dinophyceae; order Prorocentrales; family Prorocentraceae; genus Prorocentrum; species Prorocentrum cordatum. The sequence goes on from CAUYUJ010015300.1 coordinate 188,738, forward strand.
GACCTCCATGGCTTCGGGCCCGCCCCCTTGCTGAGACTGCTGATTCTTGAGCCTTGCCGACTCAGCACGCAGCTTGTTGACTTCAGACTCCTGTTTCCCCCCTCCAGCGACACGCGTGCTCTTGGAAGGAGGCTGATCGAACTGCTCCTTGAAACCGTAGAACGCAGTACTTCTGCGATCTCTGCAAAACCGGCACCCGTCCAGATCAGCCCTGTTCTACCATCGATCGCCCGTCGAGGACGACCAGCTGAGCTTGCAATACCACGGCTTGGCCCAATCCACCCGCTGCCGCTTGTGCCCGCTCTTGGTCGGGCTTGCCCGCGTCGGCTCATCCCGCTTGGCCGCTGGCCCCGTGAGCGAGCGGTGGGCCACTCGGACGAGTCCGCGGTGCCGATGTGGTGGGGCGGACCACCACGGCGGAACCCGAGACGACTTGGCAGGCAGACCCAAGCGGACGATGAATGGCCCTCGAGCCTGCCCCCTCGGCTGCGCACAAGCTCCAACACTCGGAGCCACGTTGGAACTTGAGCCAAAATGGCTACGGACTTCAGCCAACATGGCTGCGGACTAAATCCGGGTAAGGATACATGATGAGCCCATTTTTCACCACCACTACCATAGGTAGAACAGGGAGGAGGAGGAGGAGGAATAGGAGGAGGAGGAGGAGGAGGAGGAGGAGGAGGACCTCCTCATCCTCCCTTCTCCCCCGTCCTACATATGGTAGCGGTGGTGGAGGATTTGCCCATCAATACGTCGAGAATCTCTGAGATCACTCCTTGGGCGCCGTGGCCCTCGCGGAGCGTTCTGGAGCACTCTGAAAGCGCTCCGGCACGCTTTGGAACAAGGGAAACCAAAAGGCACAGATGCCGTCATGTCGGGCCTGTCCCCCTACAGGGGGATCTTGAACGAAAAACAAGAATGCCCATGAATGTTTGAAAGATCGCCCCCAGACTATTTTTTAAACCTACTTTTGAATATTCCCTCTGTGGAGGGACAAACCCGACTTAAAGATACCGCTACCCCTTGGACCTCTCCCAGGGTGCGTTCTGACCAGGCTTTCGAGGCGAATCCAGCGGTGACGACGAGGGCCTCCCGGGAGGCCCCAAAAGGGGGAAAACGGGCGAGGGGTAGCGGCATGGGTACCTCTTTTGTCAGCCTCCGAGGAACGGACTTATCCTCGTCCTGGCCCCGCCCGACCTCTGGCTTATGTTGCATCCTCGGGGGACCTTGCCTGGTCTGTCGTGGCCCCCTCCGCGTCGAATCAACGTCGAACCCGTGTCTGCCGCATCGGATCCGTGTCGGATCCGCGTCAGCTCCGCGTCGGCTCCGCGCCAGACCCGCGCCGAATCCGCACCGAGCCCGCGCCGGGCACAGGCAGAGGCCACACCACCTCCCTGGGGAGCGGGCGAGGCCCCCCGAAGGTGCCACGCCCCTCCGGCGCTCCTGCAGCGACGCCAGCGCGGGGCTGGCCGCGGCCGGGCCCGCGCGGCCAGCGGCCCACCAGGCGCCCAGCAGCGCGCCGACGGCCCGCCGGCGCGGGCCGTCCTCCGCGGGCGCGCGCGCCGCCGCGGCGCGCCGAGCGCCGCGGCCGGCGGCGGCGGCCCGCCCGGGCCGGCGCCTGGCCCGCGGCAGCGCGCCCGCCAGCAGCACCACCGCGGGCGCGGCGGCCGCGGAGGGCAGCTGCGGGAGGGGGGGGGGAGGGGCTCCGGGAAGGGGAAGGGCCGGGGGGTGCGGAGGGGTGGCGGGATGGGGGGGGAGGGACGGGGGGGAGGGAGGAGAGGGGGGTGGCGGGGGAAGGGCGGGAGGGAGGCATGGGGCGTGAGGCAGAGGGCGCGGGGGGGGGAGGGTGAGGGAGGCAGAAGGGCGAGCAGGACGCGGGAGGAGAGGGGGGATAGAAGGGAGGATGCGGATGGAAAGGGGAGGGGAAAGGAGAAGCGGAAATTGGGGCAGGAAGAGGCGGTCGAGGACGAGGAGGAAAAGGGGATGCGAGGATGGGATTGGGGGAAGGAGGGAGAGGGCATCCTCCTCCACTCTTCTACCTCCTACTCCTCCTCCTCCCCTCCTCTCCCCCTCCTTTCCCTCCCCCTCCCGCATTCTCCCCTTCCCCCCCTCTTCCCCCTCCTCCTGTTCCTCCTGTTCCTCCGTTCCTCCTGTCCTCCTGTTCCTCCTCCCTCCTCCTCCTCCTCCTCCTCCTCCTCCTCCTCCTCCTATTGTTCCTTTTCCCTCCTCCTCCCGCCTCCTTCTCCTCCCCATCCTCCTCCTGGTCCTCCTGGTCCTCCTGGTCCTCCTGGTCCTCCTCCTCCTCCTCCTCCTCCTCCTCCTCCTCCTCCTCCCCATCCTCCTTCTCATCCTTCTCCTCCTCCTGCTCCTCCTCCTGCTCCTGCTCCTGCTACGACAACGCCGAAGATCACAATCCAACATCACAACTATGATACACGCACGCACGTTGCCCTCACCCGCCAGGAGCAGCGCCGCCGCCGCCAGACACGCGCCCCCATGCCACGCGGGCCTCGGCCGCGGTGGGCGTGCAGCCCAGCGCCAGCAGGTCGATGTCTGCGGCAGCGAAGTGGACGACCCGCTCCAGCGCTGCCCGCCAGGTCGGCACCAAGCGGGGGGCCGCCCACTGGTCCCGCATGCACGCGCCAGCCTGCGTTGCCAGGTGCTCAAGCGCCCGGTGCGTCCCGGCGCCGAGGCGGCCGTACGTCTCGAACGCGACGGTGAGGACTTCGGCGCCGTACCGGGCGCGCGTGTCCGTGTCCGCCGCCCTCGCCGCCTCCCCCACGCTGGTGGCCGCCGTCCGGTAGCGGGACGCGTGCGGACACCTGATGGAGACGTCGATGTAGAGGGGCTTGACAGTTCCCGGGAACGTCACAACGAGGTCCAGGACGGCCTCCACCACTGCACCAGTCTCGGTGATGCGGACCAGTTTGGGGACCGTACGCTCCACATCGACCTCCGCACGGCATCCCTGGAGGAGGCGCGCGAGCGCTGCAGCCAGGGCGCGGTGCGGCCGCATGCGCGCGGGGCCGTGGTTGCAGAGCTGGGGGTGCTTGAGCGTCGGGTCGAGCCGCTGGCCGCAGACGTCCTCGCCGTAGCCACTCCCGACCTTGCGCGGCATCCGGCAAGTGGCGCCCGGCGGAGCGGTGAGGGCGCCCAGGCGCCGCATCGTCGCAGCCCGGAAGTAGCTCGTCGGGAAGTAGTCACACGCTCCTGCTCCTGCTCCTGCTCCTGCTCCTGCTCCTGCTCCTCCTCCTCCTCCTCATCAGCATCAGCATCAGCATCAGCATCAGCATCAGCATCATCATCATCATCATCATCATCATCATCATCATCATCATCATCATCATCATCATCATCATCATCATCATCATCATCATCATCATCAGCATCATCATCATCATCATCATCATCATCATCATCATCATCAGCATCATCATCATCATCATCATCACATCATCATCATCATCATCATCATCATCATCATCATCATCATCATCATCATCATCATCATCATCATCATCATCATCATCATCATCATCATCATCATCATCATCATCATCATCATCATCATCATCATCATCATCATCATCATCATCATCATCATCATCATCATCTTCCTCCACATTATGTCCATCTCCTCCGCCACCCTCGAAGGATCCTACTCCGCCTCCTCCGCCTCCTTCTCTTCCTCCTCCTCCTCACTGTCCACCTCCGCCTGATACGTCGAAGGGGACGGATGCAGGAGGAGACGCCTAGCCTGCGCCGGAGGCGCCCGGTCGGCTGCTGCGCCGCGCGCAGCGACGGCGAGGGCAGGGCGCCCAACTGGCTGGCAGCCGATCGGCTGGCCGAAACCCCGGGAGGTTAGCGCCGGGGGGAGGGCCCCCCTGGTTGGATGCTGCCAGAGATGATCCAGGCCCACGTGCACCCAGGCTTTTCGTTTCCAACTCCACCTCCAACTCCTCCTGCCTTCTGCCCCCTCTTCCCTCCTCGTCCCCAATCTCCCTCCCCTCTCCTCCTCAGCTCCTCCCTCCCTCTCCCCCTCCTCCTGCTGCTGCTCCCCCTTCTCCTCCTTTTCCTCCTCCTCCTCCTCCTCCACCTCCTCGTCCTCCTCCTCCTCCTCCTCCTCCTCCTCCTCCTCCGTCCTCCAACCCTCCTCCCCCGTCCACATCGTGTCGGAGCCTGCAAGAGGTGGTGCCACAATTTTGTGTTTTTCGGGCCTTCCTGGTTTCGTGAGGAATAGTGCTCTGGAGGCCATGTGAGCTTCCGTGGAAAAGAGTTGGCGGGTCGCTAAGTTGAACCACGGTCATCTCTGGTGCACCCGACACGACAAGGGGGGGTGTCCGTCCTCCCCCTCGTCCCTCCTCCTCCTCCTCCTCCTCCTGCTTCTCCACCCGCCCCCTCTCCTCCTCCTCCTCCTCCCCTTCTTTTTCTCTCCTCGATCCCCCCTCCCTCCTCCTCCTCCTACTCCTCCCCCCGCCTTCCTCCCTGCCACAACGTTCGTTCGCCAGCTTCCGCGACGATGCCACTGCGCACCAATCCCAATGCCCCTGCGCCCTGACCCAATAAGGCTATCATACACATCATGAATAACGAGCTTCTGAAACAATGAGGGGGCGCAAGCGAGCCGGAACAGGTGAGAGCGCCGGTTGGGCACCGGGCAGGACTCGCTGGGAGCAACTGGGGCACGAAAGGGTGCGGGGAGAGGGGAGGCGAGGGGAGGCGAGGGAAAGGCGGGCGTGCCGAGTAAGCGCACGAGCGTGAGGTTGCGCGGCTGCGTGGGAACCAGCGGGTTTGGTCGGACACTAAGGACTGTGAAGAGGCAGACCTTGTAGAGGTACCCGGAGAGCATGACGTGGCAGAGCCGAATCTCCGACAACATGGGGAATACCCACGAGCCCTCAAACAATCACACGATAAGGTTCAAAAAGACCCCAACCCCCATAGACCGAACTGCCTCAGGCGACCCCTGCAACAGCACCAACACTCCAAATCAAATGACTGTCTCCCTCCTACGCCCCTCCACGTAATACCGCAGCCCCCCTTTCGTGCCTCGCCACACAACCAGAACAACAGTCGTCGCGAGATTCAATAGTTCTATGGACACGACTCGCTAAACTAAACAACAAGCAACCCCCTTGAGTCTGCTCCAGCAAAAACACTATTCGATCCAAACTCAACCAATTCGATCCACCCATCGCTCGGAAACCTGCGCCCCCTCCACCCCGCTACTATCCACAGAAACCAAAGCACGTAGCATGTAGAGTCCTGATCCCACACCGGATCCGCCGACTCCCCCCTGCCCACCCCAAGACATGAGACATACGTACCCGAGCGACGATCAAAAACTGGTCTTACGCGAGATGACACAGCGACCTTACGCGGTGGCTTACGCGGGTGCTTACGCGCGACCTTACGCGGGGAGCTTACGCGCGAATGTCGGCGCAACCGCACGAATGTTTTTGAGTCGCTCACCTGACAACGGACATGCGGCAATGGTTCGCCGGCGCCAAACCGCCCTGATGACGTGCACGCCCCTTCGTTCGCCGCCTTCGTTCGCCGGCGCCTACCGTTCTCTACAGGTCCTCCAAAACAACGCCCAAGCACACAAATCAGAACAAGCCCAGGAAGCAATCAGTAAACCCCCCTCCCCCCCCCCCCCTCATCAGAGGAAATTATAACGCTTCTGGCACCGGGGCCGGGGCGGAAGCGATATCCCCCGCAGGTCACCAGAGGTCCGCGGAGGGGAGGTCCCCGGAGGTTCCCAGGAGGCATCCAGAAAGGCCTCCACAAGCTTCTGAATGCCCGGTCCCCTTGGGCATTCCTTTCAGTTGCCGATAAGAAGCAGCGCAGGTCTCACGAGGTCTTATCGAGGTCTCACGCCCAAAGGGCTGGTGGGATTATAGTTGCTTGCGGTGATTTTACTGTTTGTCATTTTTGCTTTACCTTTGATGTCCGATGCGCGTCAGCTTCCCAGTGGTCTAGCAGGGCGGGAACCCATTGGCAAGCGTTCGTGCGCATTGGTTCTTCAGGTTGTCGGCTCACGTTGCCGCCAGCTTCGGGCCCGGGGGGGGGGCAAATTAATTAAATATATCATTTTATTTGTATGTGCTAACGATATCGCCGGAGGGCGCCGCCCAAAATAATTATTTATTTTATTTTCTGTGCTAACGATATCGCCGGGGGGTTTACTGTTTGCTTGGAGGGTTAATGACCATCAACGGCTGGCCCGTTCACCCCTATCGCCAACACTTCAGCTTCTCCGAAGATACCAGACATTCCCGGTGGAACGTCCTCAGACGCCGAACCCCATCGTAGGCATACATTCGCGCGAAAACGCAAAACCCTGCATCCTGATTCTGCCATGCGTAGTCCCCTCGAAGCCTCTGCAGACTCCCCTCCTCTTGGCACGTCAGTGCACTCCATAACATATCGCGATTGTAACCTGACAGCAGGCGCGATACCTGGGGCCTCGGTAGCAACAGCGATGAGCAGTGCCATTGCGAGCATACCTTGCTCGCAACACCAGCACAAAAAACTCGATGGCGACGTGCCCTCTACAACACCCAATACAGCGGTGAACATGACCACCGTGAATTAACAGGCGAAGAACTGCTTACTCGCTGTCGGGGGCGCCTGTCCCAGGGCGGCTGGAAAAACTATACCCTTACGGTGGCACGTCAAGGTATAAACTCTATAGCCGCCCTGGGGCAACGCCCCCGGTGACAGAAAAGTTTATGTTGTACCGTTCTTCGCCCGCTAAGTGCACAGCATCGCAGTTACGAAGTCACCCTCACCCATGTCCGCACCAACGCTTCCCTCACGAAGACGACGAATACCGCTGTGAGACACAATACTAAGAGCAGCCAAACCGAGTCAACTGAAGCACAGGCCCTCTGTGCCGTCATCATTCTCCAGCACCAGCGTGCACGGATTCCCCCGGGACCGTAGGCGACCCGAGGAGGAGGAGGAGGAGGAGGAGGAGGTGGAGAGGGAAGAGGAGATGGAGGAGGAGGAGGAGGAGGAGGAGGAGGAGGAGGAGGAGGAGAGGAAAGAGCAGATAGAGGAGGAGGAGGAGGAGGAGGAGACGGAGGAGGAGGAGGAGGAGGAGGAGGAGGAGGAGGAGGAGGAGGAGGAGGGGGAGGGAGGAGGAGGAGGAAGGAGGAGGAGGAGGGGGAGGAGGACAGGTCGCCGAAGCCCTTCGGAGAAACCCTCCACGCCAGCAACTTTATAATGCCAGCGGCGTGCGGATTCTCTGTGTGCAGGGACCCTAATTAGAGGCAGCTCCAGCAGTACTACATTTAGGTCGGGCATGTCCCCCTACAGTTGAGCGAAAAACATGAATACCCCAGAATACCCCAAAGCAAATGATAGAGAAATTGTCCCCAGACAATTTTTCAAATATTGTTGAATATTCCTCCTGTATGAGGGGGGGATATCATGGCGTGGGCCATAATATTTCCCCAGGTTTTATAGCGCCTCTTCTCATTTCATCACGTCCCTGGCCCCCCCTTGGGCCGCGCACGTGCCGCCGGCCATGACTTGCGCCCCCCATCCTCTTGGACGCCCTGACTACCTGCCAAACCACCCCAACCCAACCCGAAGACCCGAATTTCGGGTTGGGGGGGGGTACGGGCTTCACATGTGTTTTTGTCCATGTTCACCGACCCCCCCCCTTGGAGGTGGAGGGCGAATCGGGGCCTTCGGGTTAGGCCAGTGCCGGTGCCGATTGGGCACCCCCAAAACGCTCTCGGCGAGGCGCAGACGCTGGAAGGCACCTTAGGATTGGAACAACGTCAGGAAGCGACGCAGACCCCCGAAAACCTCGCACCTCGAGTCCGAAAAATCGCCACCCCCTGAGCTCACTGGTGGAGAACATATATGCACCCGCGCCCTCGCGGACCGGCGTATCTGGCGTTTTTTCGCGGATGCCCCGCGCAGACTGTATCCGTGAGGAGGAGGAGGAGGAGGAGGAGGAGGAGAAGGAAGAGGAGGAGGAGGAGGAGGAGGACCACTGTACACCCAAAAGAGTCATCAACGATGTTGGAGTAAACTCTCCATCCGAACTCCTAATTCATAGGCCCCTACAACGGTTCATTTCCATTGATGGAACTCCTTCGTTAGAAGACACCCGAGTGAAGACCCTGACGCATGCCAAAACATTGTTTTCCATATTCCAACGCCACGGATCAACTTGACTGTTGCGTCTTGGCGATCCTGGATCATGCCACAACACCATTCCTGGAAACTCAACACGGATAACCCATGTAAATGCTGCACCCGCATATTCCTGAATCTTTAAAAAAACGAAAATCATTCTTGGTACGTTGATGATGGGAACTCGTGAAAATTGTGGAAAGGCTAAAAGCGAGTATGCGCAGCGTTAAAACGAGAACCACATGCTGAAAACCACTAGCCCTCAATCCGTGAAGCTTTTGAAGAAGAATGTGCGCCGCACTCAGGCGAAAACAACATTTTGAAAACACCGAGCACTCATTCCGTGAAGCTCTTGTATGCTGTTTAAACGAATGCGCGCATCACGAAGGCGAAAACCACAGTTTGAAAACGACCCACCCTCAACTCTTGCAAATGTTGAAAAATGAGCGAAACGTTCATGCGATATTCACATTTTGAAAACCACCCGGCCTCAATCCGTGAAACTCTTGCACACGTTCACAAGGAATGCGTGCCGAGCTGGGGCGGGAGCAACATTTTGAAAACGACCCGCCCTCCATATGTGAAACCATTGCCTATTTGTGAACTTCCGAATCATACACGGCGAGGAAGTCTCAGGCGAAACGCCCAGTCCGCCCTAAACACCAACCCCGGGGTGCGACAGGCAGAAGTTGTCTATGCGGAAAAAGGAATGGAGGAGGAGAAGGAAGGGAGGAGGAGGAGGAGCAGGAGGAGGAGGAGCAGGAGGGGGAAAGGGAGGAGGAGGAGGAGGAGGAGGAGGAGGAGGAGGAGGAGGAGCCGAGCGTGCTGAGTCGCTCTGTCTCCCGCCGACGGCACGGCGCCGCCCGCCCCGGCGCGCGGCCGCACCTCGGCCTCCGTGACTAGCCCCTGCTCACAAGAGCACACGCGGGTGGAGGGAGTCGACCGCGGCGGGGGCGGCGCGCCCCATGCTCGTGTGCTTGAAGAAATGCACGCTCGATGTTCTCGTTGGAGACGTCCAGCAGCCCAAAGTTCGCCGCGGCCTCGGTCTGGACAGAAGCGCGGGTCGCAGCCGCGATCGGCCGCGGCAAGCGGCGCGCAGGTCAGGCAGCGCCTCAGGGAGTCGGCGCACTCCGCGCGCTGGAAAATGCAGGCCTTGCGCCCGCACGCGTATATGAGCCTGCTCCACGCGGCGGCCCACGACGGCGGCAACTTCTTCATGGCATCCTTCACCCTGGCGATCACCTCAGGGCGGACACATTCCCTTACGCCAGGAACGGGGCGATCGCGTCGGGGCCCAGCACCCCCCTCGCAGCGGCGCGCGCCAGCCGCTGGGCGCGAGCGGGCTTGCCTGCAGCATGGGCCCCCCTCGCAGCCTCGAAGGCAGGGGCCGGCAGCGTGGGCAGGCAGTCGCGGTGGTTCGTCGCCGCGGACACGATCTGGCGGGGCATCTCAACGAAGGGCGGCATCTTCCACCGGGGCGGGGACATGCACATGGCGGCCCGCGAGGCGCCGAGCAGCGCCTGGTCATCAGCGTAGTGGTCGAGGCCCCTGTGGAGGCGCTCGCGGATCTCAGGGAACTCGATAAAAGTGGACGTGGCAGCTCGGGCGATCGCGGCAATCATCGCGACCTGCATGGAGCGAGGAGCGTGAGCCCCCCAGTCCCTCAACCTCGGCCAGACCTTGACCCTGAACGCGCCGTTCGGGAACCGCAGGACCGAGGCGTTGACCCAGTTCCCGGACTTGAAGAGCTCGTGGAGCAACAGAGCGCACTGGGCCAGGTAGCTGAGGACGGGGGGGGGGCGGCTATTGAACAGAGGGGCGAAGCCCATCGACGGAGCGTCGCTGGCACTGTGCATCTCTGTGCGCCAGCGGAACTTGTGGAAGGCTTTCGCGTAGAGTAGGCTCTGAGTCGCCCCAGGTCCCAGCAGGGGCCCGAGGTCGGTCGGGCGGTCGCAGATGTTGACCTCTTGGATAAGGGGAACAATCGCGATCAGGGCATTGCGCAGGTTGAACACGAGCTCGTCGTCGACGGGGCCCGCGAGGCGGATGATGCGGCACTTGGCAGGTTTCACCGCAAGGCCCGCGATGTCCTCCATGAGAAACATCACGCCTGCCAGGTGGGACAGGTGGACCACTACCGCGAGCGCCAGTCCGAGGTCGTCGGCGCGCGCTCTGCAGAGCCCGCGGCCCCTGAGCTCGAGCTTCTTATCGAGGTCGAAAAATAAACAGGCAATGCCCATCGCGTAGAGTGCGTCGCTCCACCCGCAGCCCTGGACGATGCCGAATCCGATGTAGAAGAGCGGGATGCACTTGCCGGCACAAAGGGGCCATCGCGAGGATGTTGCGGCACATCGCGTCGCAGAAGTTCAAGACTGCCCCCGGGGCGCCCGTGGCTTCAGTGCGAGGTGGATGAATTGGCGCGCGAAGCTCGGGAAGGCCCGCGCGATGTCCAGCGACGCCAGCACGGGCAGCTTGGCCATGGCATCGGGGGCGGCGGACGCGATGCGGCTTTCGACATGCAGCTCCAGGATGTTGTAGCCGAAATTGCAGCGGCGAGTGAAGCCCCGCTGCGAGGCTGGGACCACGTCGGCAGCCACCGTGGCCATCGCAGCGATCATCGTGTCGCCGATGGTTTTGAGAGAAGTGCACCGAAGCCCGGGAACTTCAACTTTGGACGGGTCACGGTGGCAGCCGATGCGTTCCGCGTCGCCTGCATCCTTTCCTGCGGGGAGGAAGGCTGGGACCGTCGAGTTGGCTTCGTCGGGGAAGAGGCCGCCACAGAGCATCCAGCACATGGCGTGCCAGAGGGTCCCCGCGAACTTCTCCTGCGCGGGCCAGGCGATGCAGGGGGGCCCGTCCATGCCAGGCGGGATAGAGGAAGACCTGCTCGCGAATCCCTTGCGCGCGTCGTAGTCAGGGGGCTTCTACTTGTTGAAGTCGACCTTGGGCGCGACGTGGTCGAGGTAGCTCTCCGCCTTCGAAATGTCCACGCTCTTGCCCTGGAAGACGGGTTACCCGTGTTCCATGGGCTTCTGAAGCCTCTCGGTCGGCCCCGTCGCAGTCCCGGCGCTCGTCTTCACGCTGGTGACCACAAAGCGCTCGCTGAGCGGGCCCCAAAGCTGGATCTTGCGGCGCGAAGCCCGAGACTGCGCGCGAGCTTGCGCGGGCGGGAGACGGCTCCTCTGACGGGCCAGGTCGATGGCAGCGTGACAATGATCAGCGCCCATTCGGATGAGGTTGCTGGCCCACTCCTCGAACTTAACGGGGCCGGCAAGCTTGATCTGGTCATTGCTTGCACCAGGGGCGCCCTGAGCTTCGGCGTGGACTCGGAGGGGGCGGGCAGCGAGCGAACGATCCTGACGCTAGACGGCGTGAGCCAGCAGCTCGGCCAGCTGGAGTTGGACGCCTCCCCGGCCAAGACGCCTTGCCGAAAGAGCCCCGGCCCCCCCGAGGGGCCGCGACGATTTCAAAATGGGACAATGTCCAACATGTTGCTTTCCTCCAGCTGGACCGCGGGGAATCATCATGGAACGCCCGCGCGCCATCGAATCGCCGCGCCCCGCCTGCCCACGCCGTTGAATCGCGCCGGGCGAGCCGCGGAGGCGCGACCAACGCGGCCCCCGAGCCAGGCCGCCGCGTGATCGCCATGGAAAGTCATCGCCGCGATGATGCTTCATTCCGCAATCGCCAGGCATAGCGTCCGCGCGAATGTGGGCGCGAGCCGCAGTCGAAGCGCAGGCGGAGTCGGCGCGCGCGCGCAGCCGTCGAAAGGCCAGGTGCTGCCCCGGCCGCGCGGCCGATAGCTTGCGCGGGAGAAACCTCCCAAGCTGATCTACGAAGGAACGCGCCGGCGCGGGGCCGTCGGACCGCGAGAAAGGGCCATTTTGGAGACCCCGCGTGAAGAAGAAACGCTCGAGCGTGAGCGCCACGTGGGGGATTGGCGGGGCGCTGGAGGCCGTTGGATCTCATGCCCGCGCAAGTAGAGCAAACTCCGCTTCTGGGGAGTAGCGCTCGCGGGGCCCACCGCGGGCGCGGGGGCCGCTGGCGCAGACTCTGCCGCGACCGCGGCGAGGCCCCGGCGCTCTCCCCTGGAGGCCGCGGCGCGCGGCTGCGCTGGCGTCGGAGAAGAGAGGCCTGACGGCAAACGTCCGCTTCGAAGCCTCAGCGGCCGGCCGCGGGCGCGGCGGCGCAATCGCGAGCCCGCCGCGCGAGGCTGCGCAGCCCGCCGCGAGGGCATCCTCTCCAACCGAGCGGGGTTGCCCGGGGGAGCCCCCGGCCCCTTCCCCGACCCCCCCGCCGCCTTTCCGCGGCGCCCTGCCCCCCCTCCCCGTGTGACCATTTTTTTGTTGGCAACGATTTTGCATGTTTTTTTTGCCATCCGCGGAAGCGCACTTTTTTGTCGCGTTTTTTTTTCACGCTTGAATCAATAAGAAAATCATGTTCGTGGGTGGTTTCGTGGGGCCTTCCAAGGAAGCGCGGAATCGCGGCCGAAAATCTCCGGCAAAATCGCGCCCGGAATCGCGGGCAAAATCGCGTCCGATATCGCGTGGCCAGAATCGTGGGCGACATCGCGGGCACAGAATCGCGGGCCTGCCCAGTGCGCCGGCGCGCCAGGCAGGCGCGCCCGCGCAACTCGGAGACAAGAGGAAGCGGCAGCAGCGGCAGGAAGACCAGCAGCAGCAGCGGGCAAAGGACAGAATGGGAAGCAGCAGCAGAAGAGAAGGAGAATAGGAATCGTCGAAATTGGCCCGCCCGTTCGTCGCGCGCCCCACGGCGCGCTGGACATGCTCCTGGGGGGAGACTCGCGGGCCCCACGGGCCAGAGGCGCGCGAAGATCTCCGGCGACTGCCTCGCAGAATTTCTACTTCGCGCGCGCGGGGCGGCCCAAGGGTGCCCCCGGGCGCTATGTGCCCCGGCCAGGTCGGGCCAGATATGGCTCTTCTCCTGGGCGCGGCTTTCAGGCGCCCCGAAGCGATGCAAGAGGGCCCCAAGAGGCTCCCGAGACGGTCCAAGATGGCCCCGAGTCGTCGAACGATCGGACCGCAACGCTCACGATGGCTTCCAGACGGCCCACGACGCGCGCAAGACCCCCGAAGAGGCCACCGCGATCTGAAACGATACCCGACAACGCGCATCTGAGCTTTGAAGAACAATGGTAACAGAGAGACAAAGCGGAAACAAACCGGGGGGCGACGCCGCTCGAATGACGCGTCGAGGCGAGATTGCGCACAAGCCGCACGCCGAATGCCCAATATCGGAGCGGGTCGACAAAATCGCTGCACCAATCCGCTTGGGGAGCGCAGCTTCACGAGGATGCCCCTCGCGAATGCGGCCTTGAGCAGCGCGGGCAACATCTCGGAGGAGTTCAATATTCTGGATCTGTCTGGATGGAGGCGACAGCTTGTCGAGGTCAGTCTGGCTGAACGCCTCCCCCGCGATCTGCTTGAAGATGAGGGACTTGATAATGTACTGGGTAATCGGCTGGTTCTTCTCGGCCTCGAGGTCGCGCATGGCGAAGGCGATGAGGGCGGCGGCGCGGTTGCAGACTCGACGACGAGACAGCTCCTCAGGGGTGGAGAAGCTTGTGGAGGCGACGGTCAGCTGGATCATCTGGGATGGCGTGATGGAACAGAAGCATCGGTCGATGGTCGACTCGGCCATGGTCTCGGCGCGGTTGTGCGTGGTGTCGTTGCCATCGATTTTCACCAGGCGTTCGAGCGCACCGTGTCATTTGCACGCCCACGCTGCGGATGTCTCAGCGGCCTCAGACGAGGCTCTGGAGGAGGGCTCAGTGAGCTTCAACTCCCCGACGGCGGCCGTCGCAAGGTGCTGGTCGCTGAGGATCATCGTCGAGATGCACCTGATTGCCGCAGCGTTGATCTCGTAGTTGTGGATGTTGTAGAATTTCATTTTCGGGTCGTCGGCTTGGGCCATGGTTCGCAGTGCGCGGCCAGGGAAGAGGGCTTCGATCTCAGCTTGCAGACCTGCAGGGGCGACTGGGGCGACTCCACCGCTCACGTCGCCATGGGCGCCTGGCGCGAAGGAGGAGTGCATCGAGCGCTTGGAGTCGATCCTCCTCATGAAGGCGAGCAGCTCAGTGCGATTCTGGTGGGCCTCCTGGACGCCGAAGATAATCTTGGCCAGGGGGGGCGCAGGTAATTCGCCGGCCCAGCGGGCCAGGGCGTGCTAAGATCTCCGGTAACTGGTTAACAGTATTAACAGTATTTCTAGTTCGCGCGCGCGGGGCGGCCCCTGGGGGTCCCCCGGCGAAAAGTACCCCGACCAGCGCCCGGTCGCCGCCCGACCGCCGCCCGACCAAGTCTACTCAGAGATGGTTTTCCTTCTGGGTGCGGCCTCTCAGGCTCCCCAGAGCGCGCCCAGAGTGCCCCAAGAGGCCCCCAAGACTGCCCAAGAGGCCCCCGAGACGCCCAAAGAGCGCTCGAAGACGCCGAAGATGACCCCAAGACGGCCCGGAAGGCCCCCAAGACAGCCCAAGAGGCCTCCAAGCCGCCCCAAGAGCCTTCCAAGAGGCCTCCGAAGAGAGCCCCAAGAGGCCAAAATCGTTGGTTTTCATGTTTTTTTGTGCTCTGGCTTTTTCGGCTTCCGGACGCTCCAAGACGGCCCAAGAGGCCCCCAAGGCCGCTCCAAGACGGCCCACGAAGCTCCCAAGACGGCGCCGAAACGACCCAAGAGAGCCCTCAAGACGGCCCAAGTGCCGCCCAAGACGGACCAAGAGGCCCCAAGACGGGCCCAAGAGGGACTCAGGAGGGATACCGAGAACTCAAAAATGGAGCCCTCCGTCCCAGAAGGCGCCCAGGAGGTCCCAAAGAGGCCCCAAGAGGCCTCCAAGAGGCCCCAAGATGTCGCCAAGAGGCCCCAGGAGACTCCCAGGAGGCCCAAAAGAAGCCCAGAAGGCTTCAAACATGTCTCCCAGGCGCCCCCGAACGGCCTCTCAACAGACCCCAAGAGGCCCCCCAAAGAAGCATCTTGACGACGACTCTATTTCGCCCCATCGAGAGACGACCCCCAGGGAACTGCTTCACCATCAAAACTCCCCACGCAACGCGTCCGAACGACACCCGCCCCAAAGAGCGCATCATGGGCAACGAACGCACAGACAAAAACCAGCGATGCCATATCACGGGCCGGCGGAATGAGCGAAGCGATTCAATTAGGGGGACTTCTCGACCGCGCGGCGCCGCTGAGGGGGGCGCGTGCATTCCATGTTCCCACGACCAAGCTCAGCGACGGACCACATGAGGCTCGCTTCGAGCCTTCTGCGTTCTTGTCGAAGCCAGAAACGGGGAGCAGCCTCGGGCGCGACCACGCGCGCGCGACGCCGATGCCCAGGGCGGGGCCCAGGGCGCGATGCCCTGGGCGGGGAGGCCAGTATCCTGGTAGGCGACCTTAGTAGCTTCACCACGTCCAGGATGAACCTTGAAGGAGAGGGCTAGAACCCACTTGGCCGAGACCCAGCCCTTGGCTCGGTCGACCCTCCAGGCGCGGTGGGGGAACGCTCTCTCGAGGACCTGCCGAATCCGCATGCCGACGATATCCGTCTTGATCTGCTTGGGCGACTTGTCGGGGCCGACGCGCAGCTCCACCGGTCCGCTGCCAGCAATAGCAGGCGCGCGGATGCGAGTCCAGCTGCCGTCGCGGTTGCGGAGACTGCCCAAAACTTTCAGCACACGGCGAGAGGCAGGGCCAGGGAGGCCCGTGAACTGGATCGTGAAATATCGCGATGTGTCTTGTCCTTGAATTTGGAAAAGAGACTTGTCGATGCCGCACTCGGTGATCCACTTGGCAAGCGCTTCCGTGGCTCTGTCCAGCGTGGCCAGGCCGTCGGCGTGCACTTTGATGATGGTGAGGTCGACTGCCCTGTCTAAATCGCGCCCGGTGAAGGTCTCCCGCACGGGCTGCTTGTTCGCAACTTTGAGCGCCTTCTGCAGCGCCGTGATATGTTCTGCCATGTGGCTGATGGTCTTGTCTGCCTGCTTCTGGCGGCTCCCGATGTCGGCCATCCTGGATGAAGGCGTCGAGCTGCTGCTGCTGGAACGCTTTGCGGGTGGCGTCAATCAGCTGGCCGACGGCGACGCCGACCTCCTGTTCGATCTGGCCCGAGAGGCCATTGCTGACCGCCTGGGCCGCCGCGAGAGCGGCGGAGATGGGACCCGTGGCGCTGCCTGAGAGTCTGGACGCAGGCCATAGTGGCGAAGGAGTCCAAAGCAGCTTCTTCATTGGGGGGTGGAGTCCGCGACCGATCGCCACGACCACCAGGAGGATCACTATCGCCATGGCCCTTGCGCTTCTGGATGCCGCCACGACGGAGCGCCCCGTCTGCGACCGTGGCTGATGGTGCAGCGTCCGCCATGAGAAGACAAAACACAGGAGACGTACGATAAACGAGGCACCCTTGCCTCGAATATGCTCGAATGCGTTCCGCGGACTAACGGTCTCGGTGCGGCCAGGAAGAGGAAAGCCCCCCCAAACCGGCATCTTGAGCAAACATGGCGACGGAGGAAGAGGAAGAAAAGGAGGCGGAGGAGGAGGAAGAGGAGGAGGACGAGGAATATACATCAAAGCCGGGGGAGGAGGAGGAGGAGGAGGAGGAGGAGGAGGAGGAGGAGGAAGAGGAGGAGGAAGGAGGAGGAGGAGGAAGGGAGGAAAGGAAGGGGGAGTAGGAGGAGGAGGACTAAGAGGAGTATACATGGAAGGCGGAGAAGGACGAGGAGGAGGAGGAGGACGGGATGGTCTGGTGGGCGGTGACGCCCCCTTCTTGGCCGCCTCCAGGAGCAGCGAGGGCGCGCCCCGCTGATTCGTCCTTCTCCGCCTCCTCCTCCGCCCTCCTCCCCTGCTCCTCCTCCTCATCCACCTCTCATCCTCCTCCTTTTCATGATCTTCCTTTTTCTCCCTCCCCCCCCCTCTCCTCCTCCTCCTCCTCCTCCTCCTCCTCCTCCTCCTCCTCCCCTCCTCCTCCTCCTCCTCCTCCTCCTCTTCCTCCTCCTCCTCCCCTCCTCCCTCCTCCTCCTCCTCCTCCTCCTCCTCCTCCTCCTCCTCCTCCTCCTCCTCCTCCTCATCTAATTTCTCCTCTCCTCTTCTCATCCTCCTTCTCCCCCTCCTCCTCCTCCTCTTCCTCCTCCTCCCTCCTCCTCCCCCCTCTCCCTCCCTCCTCCCTCTCCTCCTCGTCCCTCCTCCTCCTCCTCCTCCTCCTCCTCCTCATCCTCCTCCTCTTCCTCTTCCTCCGTAGCCATTTTGGCTCAAGCCTCGCTTGGACCCCGTGCGGGGTCCAAACGGGGTGCGAGCCCCGTTGCCTGTCTGGCTCAGTGGGCTGCCCGACGCGCGTGGGGTCTCCTTCGGGGCGCGCGGCGGGGCGGGGTGAAAAAGGCACGTCGTTAGCGGTGGCGCGCGACGAAAAATCCGACATTTGTCGGTGCCTGCGGCCGCCTTCTCCCCTAACCTCCAACCTCCATGTCCCTCCTCGCCGGTGGCTCGGGGCGGCTCGCTGGTTGCCCGGTGCGGCTGGGCGGCGGAGGCTGGGCGGCGTGGCTGGAGCCTGCCGCGGAGGAGGAGGCGTTCTGCAGGTCAGCGGCTCTGGCGGCGTGCAGGCTGGAGCAGGTGGAATGCGTAGACCTCAGCGAGTGCGAGGTCGCCACTGAGTTCGAGGTCGACACGGAGTGCGTGGACTACTCCGACCTCGCTGCGCAGCTCGCGCAGGCGCAGGAGCTGCGCGATGCGCTGGCTGACGAGTGCATGGAGCTTCGTGCCCTCGCGTGGCGGCTGCGGGGAGGCGCTCGCGGCAAGCCGCACGACGAGCTGGTCGTTGGCGGCGGCTACGAGGTGGACGACGGCGTTGACGCTGACGGCAGCGACTGCGAGGCGCTGGGCGAGCTGGAGAGCATCGTGGGGTGCGACGGCGACGTTTTCGGCAAGGAGAGCATCGTGGGGTGCGACGGCGACGTGTTCAGCAAGGACGGCAGCGGCTGCGAGGCGCTGCTCGCGAAGGAGAGCATCATGGGGTGCGACGGCGACGCGCTCGACAAGGACAGCATCGTGGGGTGCGACGGCGACGCGTTCGGCAAGGACGGCAGCGGCTGCGAGGCACTAGACGACAGCATCGTGGGGTGCGACGGCGGCGCGTTCAGCAAGGACGACGGCAGCGGCTGCGAGGCGCTGCTCGTGCAGCACGGGCGGACCAGCGCACCCGGCACCCGGCACCCGGCACCACCAGAGCAGACAGCATCGTGGGGCGCGACGGCGGCAGTGGCAGCGGCTGCGAGGCGCTGGACGCGCTGGAGCGCATCGTGGGGTGCGACGGCGGCGCGGTCGGCAACATGGAGAGCATCGTGGGGTGCGACGGCGACGCGTACGACGGCGACGAGTTCGGCAAGGACGGCATCGTGGGGTGCGACGGCGACGCGTTCGGCAAGGTCCCGCCCTTCCCGACGCTCTCGGAGGTGGCCGTGGAGAGCGAGCTGGAGCTCAAGGATGCTCCTGCCCAGGAGGGCGCTCTTGGTCAGGCCGTGCTGGGCCCGAGCGTTGCCTGCTGGGCCGACGCGCTGGAGCAGCAGCAGGCGGGCGTGCAGTGCGAGCAGTTCGTGGACCCGCGCGACTGGGACATGGTCTTCCTGGCCAACAGTGCCGCTGCCGCCTGGCGTGAGGCAGCGCTGGACGCCCGCGCGGCCGCGGAGCGCCTCGTGCAGGATGTGCTGGTCGAGATGCCCGTGGACGTCGAGGCGTTTGGGTGCAAGAAGAAGGCGAAGAAGAAGAAGCAGCACAAGAAGTTGCTTCGGGCCGACGTCGTGGAGGCGACTGTGGGCTTGGACAGCGTGGCGGCGGAGGACCCTCGTCCTCCTGGCGCGGCGGGCGTCTGGGCTTTCCTCGAGAAGGCCTACGCCGCGGGCGTGCCGCCCGACATCGCCGCCGACCTGGTGCGGGACCAGGTGGTCCTCTGATGTTCGTCGTGGTGGGCCTCGGCGAGCTCAAGGACTGGCTCAGAAGTTGGGGGCACCCTTTGATTGCCCTGGGGACTCGTCTGCCTGACGAGTGCGGAGTTCGTCGCGGTGCACCTCGGCGCGTTCGTGGCGGTCCTCCGAGGAGGCCGCGCCCGCGCGAGTGGCCGCGCGCGGGCGCCTGCGTGGCCGACAGCCCGCGCAGATGCTTGCGGAGTCCTCTTCCTCTTCCTCCTCCTCCGCCCTCCGCCCTCCGCCCTCCGCCCTCCGCCCTCCGCCCTCTCCTCCTCCTCCTCCTCCTCCGCCTCCTCCTCCTCCTCCTCCTCTTCCTCCTCCTCCAATTTCTCCTCCTCCTCCTCCTCCTCCTCCTCCTCCTGCTCGCCCTCGCCCCCGCCCTCGCCCTCGCCCTCGCCCTCGCCCTCCCCCTCCTCCTCCTCCTCCTCCTCCTCCTCCTCCTCCTCCTCCTCCTCCTCACCTCCGCTCCTCCACCTCCGCTCCTCCACCTCCGCCTCCTCCTCCTCCTCCTCGTCCTCCTCCTCCCCCCCTCCTTCCCCTCATCCTCCTCCTCCTCCTCCTCCTCCTCCTCCTCCTCCTCCTCCTGGCCGCCCCCGGGAGCAGCGAGGGTGACGCCCCGGGCCCCGGCCAGCCGGGCCGGAAACGGCGCGCATGGCTTGGACGCCCGCGCCGATCGAGGGGGACCGCGCCGGGGAAGCCGCGGCGCTGCTCGCCGGCCCTGCCGTGCCGCCCCTCTGCGAGCCAGTCGGAGGAGGAGGAGGAGGAGCAGGAGGAGGAGGAGGAGGAGAGGGAGGAGGAGGAGGAGGAGGAGGCGGAGGAGGAGGAGGAGGAGGAGGGGGAGAAGGAGGAGGAGGAGGAGGAGGAGGAGGAGGAGGAGGAGGAGGAGGAGGAGGGGGGTTGTCTCGTCGAACGCATCGGCCGCGTCCACCACTGGGTGTTTTTGTGGCCGTCCTCGAACAGAGATCCAACGTATGGACAAAAATCAAAATGGAGGCTTTTAAAAATGAAATTTCGGCCCCTCGGGGCCGTCGCCGGGCCTCGGGACCGTCACAAAACGCAAGATGAAAAACCGGTCCTGGGGAATGGGTCGAGACTTTCGGGAGCCTCGCATTGAACAAATCACGACATCGGACCTCACGGGAGGAGCGAGAATACCGGGTGCTCTAGTGGCCATCCTTTGGGGCCCCGTGCAGGCTTCAGGGGGCCCCCGTCGGGTGCGCTGAAAAGGGGCGCCGCGAAAAGGGGGGTGGAAACATCGTGGCCCAGGGGCGAGGGGGGGGGCCACGGAGCGTGTCTAAACAAGACGACCCAAAGATCCAACGCATTGAAAAAGTAAATACGGATTTGTTGTCGCTAATTTTGGCCATTAGGGGCCGTCGCCAGGCCTCGGGACCGTCAAAAACAACTTAGGATGAAAAACCAGTCCTGGGAAATGGGTCGAGACTTTCGGGGACCCCGTATTAAAAAGATCAAGACATCGGATCTCTGGGGAGGGGGCTATGACATCTGGGGATCTCATGGCCTCGGCCATGATATCCACCACCCCTGGTCCTTCCCCCCTTGGGCGCCCCAGACCCCCGAGACCCGTAGGAAAATACTGATCACCTTGCCTTCACCCCAGTCGTATTGAAACATCTGCCAGCCCTCTCTTTCAAGAGATCGCCGCAAACGCCTCTCCCGCTGGTGCCAACATGGCTGGGATGATCGAGAACGGAATACGACGAGAAACCAGTCCTGGGCATAGGCAGCAAGCTCCAGGGCCCACGCTGCGAGAATAAAACGTCAGAGGTTTGGGTAGCCTTAGGTCGGGCATGTCCCCCTACAGGCGGATATTGGGCGGAAAAAATAATCAAAACACAAATTGCAAACATATTCAAAAAGATACAAACAAAAACGTCCCCTGACTATGTTTCCATTTAGTGTTCCTCCTGTAGAAGGACAGGCCCGACTTCAGGGTAGCCCCACTGGCCTGGGCTGCCACCAGAGAGCGCAAGCTGCCGAGGAGGGGGGTGATAGGGGGGGGACGCAGCGGAGAAACAGGAGGATCGGGAGCAGGAGGAGCAGGAGGAGCAGGAGGAGCAGGTGGGGGAGGAGGAGGAGGAGATTAGGAGGAGGAGGAGGAGGAGTAGGAGGAGGAGCAGGTGTAGGGGGATCGCAGGAGAGGGGGGGGAAAGAAAAACACGACGGCAACTCCCTCCCATGTTCCACTCCGTTGCCTGCGCTCCTCCACATTCGTGCTGCTTCTGTCACACATGCCTGTCGGGCCCCCGCATTCGTGCTGTTTCTGTCACACATGTCTGTCTCAGTCTGCGCTTCAGTGCGCCTCTGCGAGCGGATCTCAGTTCCGCCCCCTCTCTCCTCTCCTCTCTCCCCCATCCCCTCTCCCTCCCGCTTCCCCTTCTCCCCCTCCCCCTCTCCCCTCCCCCTCGTCCCCCTCGCTTTCCCCCCCTCCCACGCTCGCCTCGCCCTGCGCCTTGGCGGTCGTGTAGAGGTACGACCACACCTGCGCCGCCCATCTTTCCGCTCGGAGTCCCAGCGCGAGCGGTCATCCGTGGGTGGTTACATCAGCAATTCCCCCATCCCCTCCACCCCTTCCCCCTAGAAGGAAGAGGGACAGGGAAGGGGAAGGGGGAATGAGAGAAGAGGAAGACGACTGGCAATGATTACCTGGTGGACTGGCGCACAAACAACGAGGAGGGATGGGGGCGGGGAGATGCTTGGGTGCGCATCGGTCCCGGGCGTCCCCCAACGCGGAGGTCCCAACAACATTTGCGGGCTGTTAACCACTTGACGGGCGTGGCGAACAGAGCGCAGCAAAATCGCAGGAGGGAAATCGGCGAACGATACAGATAACAATGGGGGCCCGCCCACGAAAAACCGTCCACAAGGAAACCAACCATGAGACCCCAGGACGTCCTGGTTATGGGAACGTCACGCGTTCCATAACAACACCATCGAAAACCAAGAAAACCATGGCACCCTGTTGGCAAGCAGGGTGTTTCTTCGCATGGGTATCCACCATGCCTGTTTGGGCCGGGCTGCAATGCCAGTCTCCATGGCGACAGAGGCACGCCCGTCCTTCACAACGACCGGCGCGGCATGCAAACGGCTTCAATGCCACCCAGCGCGCCAGTTTTTACGTGCTCTGGGCGTGCACCCCGCGAAGCGAGACGAATCCACATCTAAAGTGACGTGTCGCCGGAGACACGTGGAGGAGCTGGAGCCCAAACGCATTGCGTCCACTGTCTCAAAATACAGTGGATGGACAGAACCCCGTTTTTAATAAAACGTGGCTTAGTGAAAACAACCTCGGGCCCAAACCTGGCGGGCGCAAGCCTGGAAAATGACGGCCGAAGCGCCCTCTCGAGAACCGAAAACGGATAATGCACGAATCAACGTGTCAGGGTGAGGGTTCTGTCCAACCCCGAAAGTATTGCATATTGCCACGTAGTGTAGGGCGTTGCGATACTATGCTCCTTCCGTACTCCACCCCTCCAGAGTCGCGCCAACTCCGCGGACTCAAACGGCAACTCTCTCTCTGGAGCCCCGATTTTCAAAACGCATGGAGGATCAATGATGGGGGGTCCAAGAGGGCCCCACGACGGCTCAAGATGGTCTCGAAACGGGCCACGATGACCAAAGCCGGCCCAACATGGCCCACGAGGGCCCCAAGAGCGCCTCCAGAGGCCAACAACATTTGTTCTTCCGGGCTTTCACATTTCGAAGCGTTGTTCGCAATTTTCGACAGGCAGCATCCAACATGCATGGCCCCCATACGGCCCTGGAGGCCCGCCAGAGGGGCTCCAGGATGGCCAAAAGAGGCCCCCCGAAACGGTCCCAGAGGCCCCCACGACGGTCCAAGAGGGCCCCGACACAGCTCCAAGGCGGCCCCCCAAAGGCCCCCAAGACGGCCTGTGATGGGGGTCGGACGGCGCAGTGGCGCCCAGGGACGGCCCAAGAGGTCGCTGGCCGAAAAGGCCCCCAAGAGGCTCCCAAGAGGCCCCAAAGAGGTCCCCCAGATGCGTTCTAGAGGCCCGAGCAGCCTTCTGGATGCTCTGACGCACGCATGAAAAAGTGCAAACCTTTCCTGACATGAGCGGGGAGCGCGTAAAAGCGACGAGTTGCGCAAGACCGCACAACGTCATCACGATCGAACGTAATGTGCGCGAGCCCCTGGACGTTCGCAAGGGATGCCTATGGACGCGCGCCCCCCGAGCGTTGGCAAGCTTGTGTCTGAATATCGACTCTCTCCTCTGCGCACCTCCAGGTTCATCCTTCCTTGCGTTGACCCTACAGACCCAACAGGCCCCACGTACACTAACCCCACAGACCCTAACCCTATAGACCCTAACCCTACATACCCGAATCCTACAAAACCTAATAACACTTCAAGCCCTAACCCTAAAGACCCTACATACCCTAACCGTACAGACAGTACCCCTAGATAGTCTAAACCTACGTACCCTAACCCTACATACCGTACTGATCCTAGAGACACTAAGCCTGCTGACTCGACTAACCCTGCATACCTTAACCCTACACTAACCCTAGAGACCATAGCCCTTACAGACTGCGGCCGAGGCGCCGGCAGCGGAGGGGCCGGCGGCGCGAGCGGCGGCCGCGTCCCTCTGCCGGCGGCGCCGAGCGGCTGGCGTCTCCATCGCGAGCGGGCCCGAGCGCGCGCCGACCTGAGTCAGGGGCGGGCTCGAACCGACATGGCTTGAGCCAACGGGGCCTACGGACAGGTGGTGGGGATACGCGAAGCGTCAAGAATCCCACCAGCCCTCTGGGCGTAGGTGGTTTAGGGAGTTTCCTCTTCCACCCCTCCTTCTTTCCCTTCGGGGAGGGGTGCACCCCCTCCCCCTACCCCCTCCCCTGGACCTGGACGGGGGAGCCGCTGGTCGGCAGAGCGTCCAAGATGGCCTCGGCGAGGAAGTCGACATCAGTGATTTTCCCAAGGCTTTGGCTCCATTTTCGCCTCCAGGGGGGGCGACGCTAATTCCCACCCCCCCTCTTTGATAGATCTCCTTTTAGATGGTCCCAAAAAGCGCCCAGGAGGCCCCAAGAGGTCCCAAGATGGCCCCAAGAGGCCCCCAGGAGGCCCCCAAGAGACCCCCAAGAGGCCCCAAAAAACCCCCAAGAGGCCCCCCCAAGACTCTCCCCGAGATACGCAAAGGGCCCCCTGGACCGCCAAGAGGCCCCAAAGATGGCCCAAGAGGCCCCCAAGCTCGCCATTGTCCTCCTCCTCCTCCTCCTCCTCCTCCTCCTCCTCCTCCTCCTCGTCCTCCTCCCCCTCCTCCTCCTCCTCCTCCTCCTCGTCCTCGTCCTCCCCCTCCTCCTCCTCCTCTGTTTTTTCCTCCTCACTCCTCCCTTCGCTCTCCTCCTCCTCGTCCTCCTCCTCCTCCTCCTCCTCTTCCTCCTCTTCCTCCTCTTCCTCCTCCTCCTCCCTTCTTCTCCTTCTCCTCCTTCTCGTCCTCCACGTCCTCGCCCTCCTCTACTCCCTCCTCCTGATAATCCTCCTCCTCCTCCCCCTCCTCCTCCCCCACCTCCTCCTGATTCTCTTCCTGCTCCTCCTCTCCCTCCTCCTACTCCGACGACGACGACGACTCCCACATCCTCCCCCTCTTGGGGTATACGGCGGCTTACCCCGCCCTTTGTTCTTCTGCGTGCTCCCCCGCTTCCCTCATCACCTCCACTCCCCTGGGGCTCATTTCTGGACGGGCTGGTGGGGATATGTTTTTTTGGTCGGTTGCTCCAAGGCAACGGTCAGGGGGCGAAAGCGGCATCCGGGTGGCGGTACGGGGCGAATTTGCGAACAAAGCGGCAGTGTCGGCGGACAAAGCTCGCACCCGCAAAACAAGCTCGCAGTTGCACGCGCACGGAACAAAATGAACTAAATTCACAAGCGAACGCACATAGGCGCAGCAACGTGAACCGAAGTAAACAGGCTGCCGAGAAGAATGTGCGGATGCCACGGAGTGAGTCGCCGTCACTTGTGGGGGTACTTTTTGGTTCAGCGGCCCAAAGGAAAGCTCCAGAGGGCGGGTTGTATCGGGCTGTCTGGGGCACAGAGCCAGATAATTTGCGAATCCAGCCGTCGCTGTCCACAGCCGACCGCAAGTGCAAGCATGCCGGACGGAATTCAAGGAGACGCACCTTGGCGTCGACACGGGCGCGGGAAAAGTGCGAGGGGTCGCCGAAACGGCGCCAGCCCAACACGAGGGGGCGAGCAGGCGCAATGCCAGCGGGCCAAGAGCCAACGCCGGAAAGAAGGTGGGAACGGGCGAGGGAAGAGGCGAGGGAACGAAGAAGCAGAGGCGAACAGGGGCGGGAAAAGGGGGAGAGCGGGACAAGGGGCAAAGGAAGCCTCACTCACAGAGCACCTCATGTGCTCGAAGACAAGTCGTCTCTGAACCAGGCGTCAGTGATCTTTTCGTGAGTCCTGGGTGGCAACGTCCGTGCGTCCGTGGACGGGGGGGGGCGTCGCGTGGGACCACGGCGGCACTAGCCGCCGGCGTCCAGAGGCCCCGCCTGGGGGAGACTGCGGGCAGGTGTGCACCACCTGAACACCGCAGAAGGGCAGGGCGTCGTATGCGTACGCGAGCGACAAATCCAACTAGAGGAAGGGGCCGATGTCGCTGGTATAGCCGGAGGCCGGAGAACGCCTGCCAAGAGGAAGCACGGCCCTGTCAAAGGATGCACCACTTGCACAGGAAGCCAGCCTCCACGGCCCACCTGCCAGTGCCCCATCGGGCGCACCCTGCCGCGTGGAAGGAGGGGCCACCTCGGAGCGTGCGCGAAGACGTGGCACTGTTGGGGGGAAGCCGACTGGCGTGCTCAGCGCCTCAGCGTGCGTGGAGGAGGGGGGGAGATCGAGGCGCAGCCGATAGCCGCAATTCGAATGAATACTGGAGGAAGGAGAGGCGACGGTGTGCCAGGCGACACAGACTGCCGAGGACCCAACAGAGCGTTGCCAGGGGCGCGTCTGGGGGGGAAGGTCGTCGGCGTCGAGCAGCGGGGCGGGCCCGTCGTGGAGGGGCTGAGCCTGCCAAAGGATGAACCACTTACTTGTGCAGGAGTGTGCCATACCTGGGCCCACCCGCAGGTGGCGGTGGAAGCGGGTAGGCGCGCGCGTGCGCACCGCGCCGCGGTCGCGGGCGAGCGTACTCCGCCACAGGAGCTTGGGGGGGCAACCTTCGCAGCAGTGGGCCGGGCCCGCCGTGGGAAGGAGGGGCCTGCCAAAGAAGTGCCATTTGTGCAGGACTGCAGCGTCATCAGTGGCTGTGCTCCCGTATGGGCCAGAGCAAGGGCCGGCGAAAGGCTGCGTTGTCCTGTGTCTGGAAGGCTGCCCCGTGGCCTCTCTGCTGTGAGAATGGCGCAGTCAGAGGACGGCGGATCGACGGACGGATGGGCCAGAGGGGGTGCTCCGCGGCTTCCGCAGCCCCTGACGCTTCCGCCGACCCCCCGCGCCTTTCCCCCGGCCTGTTGTCACAATTGGAGGGGGGAGTCGTCAGCGTGACCGGTCGGGAAGTGGTCCTACGTCGTGGCCGTCAAGGTCGACATCCCGAGCCTCCGCCGTCTCCGCCGAGACATCCCCCTCCATTCCTCTGCCTTGCTGGCGCAGAGGACTGCTGACGGGCAGTCGACCAGAGCGGGGTGCTCCACGGCTTCCGCAGCCTCCGCCGTCTCCGCAGTGACTTCCCGTTCCTTTCCTCTGGCCTGCTGGTGCAGCTGAAAGGGGGGAACGTACGTGTGAGCTGTACACAGGTCACTGCAGGCTACCTCCTCTCGTTTCCCCGCTGGGGCGCCATCCCCCTGACCACGACGTGGGGGGTGGCATCGTGGCCTCTGCCGCAACCGCACCTCGATTCCCCATCTGGGACGTTGTCTTCTGTCGACGAAACGGGTGGAGGCAAGCTGCCGCTGCTGCTGCTGCAGCAGCGGCTGCGGCAGCTGTGGCGCTGCAGCGGGTCGGCGCCGTCGTTGTCGTTGTCGTCGTCGGCGTCGTCGTCGGCAGCGTTCGTTTTCACGTGTCCTTAAGCGTCCGTTTTCCTCCCGGTCTCAGGCAATCGAGGACCCAACCTGGCGTAGTCGGAATGTAGTCAGATGGAGGGCGCCTGCCTGGCGGGGGGAAAACGCCACCAGAGCAAGGCCACAAGTCGTCGGATGTACTCCGTCGCAGGACCTGGGGGAACAATCTCCACAGCAGTTGTCCGGGCCCGCCGCGGGAAGGAAGAGCCTGCCGAAGGATGTGCCACTTGTGCAGGACAGCAGCGTCACCAGGATGTTACCCCGTATGGGCCTGAGTAAGGGCCGGCGAAAGGCTGCGTTGTCCTGTGTCTGGACGGCTGCCCCGTGGCCCCCCAGCAGTGAGCGTGGCTCACTGTGCCACGTGAGCCGGGCGCCACTGACCCAGGTGCAGCTGCCGCTGCCGGGCCCAGTCGACGTTGAGGCCCAGCGCGTCGCTGAGGACCCGTACGTCGCACTTGTGGCTGCGGAAGGACTCCAGGAAGAGAGGTGGCAGGTCTGCGGGTCGTGCCGAAGCGGGTCGAGCGCGCCCTTGCTGCCGGGCACAGACTGCCGCTTGGCGAAAGCGTGCCGGGTGCCAGTGAACATCGATCCTAGTGTGACTTGGAGTCGTCGCATCGCTTCGCCGGGCGTCTCCCCGGGGAGGTCCCACTGGATGTTGTTGATTCCTGTTTTGTACAGCTGCAGCCCCGTGAGGGGGTCTTTGGGCTCTGGCCATTGCCGCGGGTCGGGCCTCTGGTGTGGCCGTGTGTCCTGGCCGCAAGTTTCCGCCGCAAGTGCCTCGCTGCCCTGGCTGGGGGGCTCGCGATCTGCTCGCGACAGCCCCAGCTGCGCGCCTGGCAGGACCCTGTGGGGAACTGCAGGCCTCAAGGTTGGCCGCCAGGCTGGCGCGGCGCGGGGGAAACTGCTCGCAATTGGGAAGCGTGTGCCAGGGTGGGACTTGTGCCCATGTCCTGCAATAAGAGTGCCCTGCGCAGCACTGAGCGCCCGCGCATAGTGGCCCGAGTCGTCTGCGTCAGCCTCAGCCTGGGGATGCTCTCCTTGCACGGTGCGGGGGGAGCGCGGCACAACCTGTGGGTTGCGCCCATGTCCTGCTGTGAGAGTGCCCTGCGCAGTAGGAGGAGGAGGAGAGGAGGAGGCGCAGCCGATAGCCGCAAGATCTGGTAAATTGAAGGAGGAGAGGGGATCGGCGATGCATCCTCGCGCGGGGCAGGTCGAGTCGTCTTGGATGGCTCTTTCCTCGTAGGCGTGCGTCCGCGTATAGTACGTATAGTGGCCCGAATCGTCTGCCACAGCCTCAGCCTGGGGATGCTCTCCTTGCACGGCGCGGGGGGAACGTGGCACAACCGCGTCGTTATCGGCGTCGACGTCGTCGACGTCGGCGTCGTCGGCGTCGGCGTCGGCGTCGTCGTCGGCTTGGGCGTCGACCTCGGCTTCGCCTGTGCCGAGATGTGGGTTGTGCCCATGTCCTGCTGCGAGAGTGCCCTGCGCATGAGCCGTGCACTGGTCACTGTGCGTTGCCTCCTCTCGAGGGTCGTTCGTATGAACCGCACCCTGGAAACTACATCCCGGAGGACATCTGGCGAGCTGGTTGCACTGTGGGGGAAATCCCGCGGCTTCCGCAGCCTCCGCCGTCTCCGCCGCGGCTTCCCCCTTCCATTCTTCTGCCTTGCTGGTACAGGGGACTGCGGGCGGACAGTTTGACCAGAAGGGGGGTAGTCCGCGGCTTCCCCAGCCTCCGCCGTCTCCGCAGAGACTTTCCGTTCCTTTCCTCTGGCCTGCTGGTGCAGCTGAAGGGGGGGGGGGACGTTCGTGTGAGCTGTGCACTGGTCACTGCAGGCTACCTCCTCTCGACTCCCCACCGGGACACCATCGTCTGACCACGATGTGCGGGGTGGCATCGTGGCCTGTGCCGCAACCGCATGTCGATTCCGTTCTGGGACGTTGTCTTCAGTCGACGAAACGCGGGGAGGCAAGCCGCCGCTGCTGCTGCAGCGGCAGCTGCGGCAGCTGTGGTGCAGCCGATCACTGTCAGGGGACGCAGGGCGAATAGGCGCGAAGAAGATTCTCTCGACGAGCTGGCGTATGGCTTCGTTGCCCTGCGTCCGGGTGGCAGCGCTGTGGCCCCGATGCAGCGCGCGTGGCTCCCCCGGAGGACTGCTGGCGGACTGATTATCCTGAGGGGGATGTTCCGCGGCTTCCGCCGCCTCCGCCGTAACTTCCCACTCCTTTCCTCTGGCCTGTTGGCCCTGCTGGAGGGGGGTCGTTGGTGTGAGCCGAACACTGGTCACTATGGGCAACCTGCTCTCGATTCCCCACTGGGACATCGTCGTCTGTCCACGATGTGGGGGGTGGTACCGTGCCCTCAGCCTCAACCGCCTCTCGATTCCCCTCTGAGACGTCTTCGCCGGTCGACGAAACGGGGAGTGGCGCGCTGCCGCTGCGGCTGCCGCTATGTTCCGATGTATCGTCGTGCGTGGCAGGGTCCTCTGTCACGGTGCGGGGGGAACTGCGCACTATTGGGAGGCCAGTGCCAGGATGGGGGTTGTGCCCATGCCCTGCTGCGAGAGTGCCCTGCGCAGTAGGGGGAGGAGGAGAGGAGGAGGCGCAGCGGGTAGCCGCAAGATCTGGTAAATTGAAGGAGGAGAAGGAAGGGTCGGCGATGTGTGCTTGCACGGGGGAGGTCGAGTCATCGTGGTCGTGGTCGTGGTCGTCTTCGGAATCGTCGTGGTCGTGGTCGTCGTCGACGTGGTTGTGAAAATGGACCTCGGCGACGCCGAGCGGGTCCCAGTGTCCGACGGGCGCCTGCGCGCTCAGCTCGCTCTCGAGGGCGCGCAGCGGCGAGTCAGCGTAGGTCACCCCATCGCCCAAGGCGGAGCCCGTGCGGTTGTCCTGCTTGGCCGCGTGGAACTCGAGGGAGCCGTAGAACAGGAACATTCGCCCCCAGTCGGAACCAAACACCTTGCCCGGAGCGCTTGGGCCTTCCGGAAGACTCGCGAGGGCAGGCCCCTCGAGGACGACACCTCCCGGCCACAGGAAGACACCCTATACGATGCACCCTATGGCGGCCCAAATGGCAAGGCGGCCGTTCTTGACCTCGATGTCCCTTCTCCTGTGGAGGACGTCCGCGCCGACGTCCTTCGCAAGGCCGAGCGTGTGTATGGGGTTGAAGTACAAGAGTACAGAACCCCTGATCCGTTGGTAGAGAGATGGAGGGATAGATGGATATCTTTCCCTCCCAAGCGATCAAGGTACGATCGCCCCAACTCAGTACCTGAGCCCAAACGGCCCAGACGCGGATGAGAGTAAGATTAACAAAAAAAAAAAAAAAAAAAAAAAAAAAAAAAAAAAAAAATAAAAAAAAAAAAAAAAAAAACAACAAAACAAAAAAAAAAAACAAAAAAAAAAAAAAAAAAAAAAACAAAAAAAAAAAAAAAAAAAAAAAAAAAAAAAAAAAAAAAAAAAAAAAAAAAAAAAAAAAAAAAAAAAAAAAAAAAAAAAAAAAAAAAAATAAAAAAAAAATAAAAAAAAAAAAAAAAAAAAAAAAAAAAAAAATAAAAAAAAAAAGTATATACAACAAGGAGAAATTATTACACGGGTTCCATAAACACCCCCCGTCCCGAATCCCGCCCGTGAAGGCAGGACTCGGGATCAGGAGGATGGAACCCGTAACCTCAGAACTCCTTTACCTTAAGTCTGAAAGGCAGCTGGGCTAAAAGTCAGCGAAGCCACAGCTGCGAAGTGAGGTAAGAAGAGATACCTTGGGTCTCTTTTTCTTCTCCAGGCGGTCTTTGCCGCCCCTCGGTGCGCCCCCCAAAACGCTTCGGCACTCGAGGGAGGAGAAGAATGAGGCAAAGGTAGGCGGAGAAAGAAGATCTGAGCACCAAGGCAACGTAAACCGCCTCGCAAGATTTGCGAGGCAGGTGTTGCCACCAGCTATCAGATTATTCTCGACGCAATATTGTTAAATTGTTAACATATGCATGCTAAGATCGTGTTGACGAA
Source organism: Prorocentrum cordatum (assembly GCA_963575745.1). Taxonomy (NCBI): domain Eukaryota; class Dinophyceae; order Prorocentrales; family Prorocentraceae; genus Prorocentrum; species Prorocentrum cordatum. The sequence goes on from CAUYUJ010015300.1 coordinate 219,889, forward strand.
CACAATCTTGAAATCAAGCACAAGTCTGCCTAAAAGCAAATGTATGCCAAGATCGTGTTGACGAACGCGATCCTGAAAGAAATGCGAATCTGCGTTAAAGCAAGTACCTGGCCAGGAGAAAATGTCGTGTTGATGAACACGAAAATGATGTATAAAATCTGTTTGGCGACTCCCGTTGGCGTTGCTCCTTAGGAGGCTGCCTCGGTGATCGCAAAAGATATCTATATGTGTGTATGGCCACGTGTGTGAAAGATTGAAGTGGCCTAAAAGAATGTATTAGCCACCGCTCAAGGCGAACTTTGATGAACGGAAGTTCTGCTCTTGAGCAGTGGACCTTGCGGCCGACTCACTACGCGTCGCCGTCCTTGTAGAACCTGCGGTCCCACGCCCTCTGGCCGTTGTACGTCGCATAGCTTGTCGTAAACGTTTCCCAAGTGGTCCTCGGGATCCAGTTGCGGAACCAATCGTTGTACGTGATATCCTGGATGTACACATACTCGTCGTTGTTGATCGCAATGTAGATCCAACATTTGATGTGATAACTCCAGTATCGAAGACCCCAATCGCTGTCCTCGAGATTGTGGCGCCAGTAAGCAGCGTAATCAGATGTACGTGCTCTCTTGGCGCGCGGCATCGCGGGCATGTAGTCCTCTGCGCCTGAGGCGCTGGATGCAGCGGCGTCGCCAGGAGCAGGGCGCGGCGGCGGCCGCGGCGGCGGCCGCGGCTCCATGGCGCCATCGGACTGTTGGGAGTGTGTATCTGGATCGGTTCTCATCCCTGTACTACCCCCCCTCTGGTCAGTGTGTGACGGATCGAGGGAGCCTATCAGCTCGTTGGCAATCGCGGCAAGCTTGCGCTGGGTGAACTGTTCACGGGTTCCGTCCCCTCGAGGGAGAGAAACCGTAATCAGTCCGCGCGCCTGCCGCGTCTGCCTGTCAATGCGTCCCTCATTCAGCCACCACTTTCTCCGACCAGCCTGTCCTGTCCTAATACTGACGTCAAGGATGTCCCACGCGTCGCGCATGTCCTCGACTCTCCAGGGCTTTTTGCCGACATTCACGCGGGCCCCTGTCATCTGATGATGGAATCTGAGGTCGTTGAGAAAGCGTTGAATGAGATTGGCGTATGGGTAGTACAGAGGTCGGTCGTCCTCGGATTCGCCCATTAATCTGCATTCGTGTGCAGGCGGGCTACCGGCTTCGACCCACTTCTGATACCTTTTCTTGGACGTATTGGCCAATCTCCGCAACTGATCTTTCTCTGTGCCTATGGGGGATCGCGCACCCGCCATAATGACATGTGCGCCATCCTTCATGTATCTCGCGACCTGGTCCTCGGACAACGTCGTCTTGATCCAGTTCGTCAACTTCTGGAGGTACGCGAGGTCACTCTGTGTGGCGGTGCTCTTACATGTGGCGCCTACGGCCACAGTGTATTGCCAACATATATCACAAAGTGTGCCGTCACCTGTGACGATCCCGAGGGACAGATCTCGACCGCAATTGTTACAGAGCGGTATGGGATGCAAGATCGTCTCGGGGGCCCCTGCCGAAGTCAGGTGATCGCGGGATCCCCAGCGGGTGTCCTGACCGCGTGCGAGGCTCTGACCGATCTGATTGATCGCCTCACGATTGATCTCGGTGTTTGGTCTGGAAGCGATCGATCTGCTTAAACCCTCGATCTCGATCCGAGACAACCTTTCCCCTGGCAGTCCTTTGTACTCTATCTTGACGTTGTCGGTATCCTCAGTACCGCCATGGCATACGTTCTCCCCACGAAGACGGCGAGCCTGCTTCTGCAAGGTAGCCTCGTTGTCGCCCTCCTCGCGCTTGAGTCCCGTCTGTTCAGCTATGATGCGTACCATAGTCTCCTGATCGGGAGCTGCAGACGCAACACTGCCTGGGTCCTGGGGAATATCCTGCTCAGCGCCTTCCTCTCGAGGCGCAGCAGGTGTTTCCACCAGCTCTTCCCACGCAGGAAACTCTGGATCACCGTATGTCGCAGTACAATTTTTGTATAGGTCACGCAATGCCTGAAGTGCAGGATGGTTGTCATGGATGACTTCCTTGGCGAAATCTGGTAGCTCCACAATACTATCTTTCAAGATGTTCTGGTATACTTTGGGAATCCATTGCAAGATGCCAGTGGTCGACTCCTCGATAGTCTCCGGGTCGAGGTAGTGTACCAACTTTTTGAAGAAGTGATCTGCACCACAATTGGGTAAGTCATGTGCCCACTTGTGGGTATGATTGTAGTTCAAATGATATGACTCCGCGTTCCATGCTTTCGATCCAAATCGAATTTCAAATTGTAGATGTGACTGAATTTTGTCCATTACGATTCTGTCTGCGCCACTGTGTATCTCAATGATCTGCCTCATCTAGATCATAGGCGAATCCACCAATAACGCCGATGTCCAACAATACACGCGGCAATCATCAGACTGTGTAATCCATCTTGAATCCTCGTCGGGGTCGTAGTCTGGATGATCACGGAAATTCGATGGCGGATCAATGATGTTATCGAGGATGCTTGCCTCGATCTGCTCTTCTGCTTGGATGTCTGCCGAGAGGTCTGCCCTCATGTTGTCGTTCGCAGCTTTCTCATCTGCAGTAAGAACGATATTTGATATGTCCACGATTACGGTGATCAGTGGATCATGCGATGATGCTGTATCCTGTCGAGGAATGTCGCCCGTCTGAGCGTTGTCCTCGGCAGGTGTGGCCACCAGCTCGTCTGGATCAGGTGTCCGTGGAGCGGGCCTTCTTGGTGGTGTACGCGGAATACGTGGTCTATGGATGCTAGGCATTCCAAGGTATGGTAAGCTGCCGCTAACATTGTGCTGCAGTATCTCCTCGCTGCAAGATGTCGGGCCTTTCAGGGCAGTCTCCATCCATGTTGGATCGATGGCGTGTTCTTCGATACGAATCGGCAATGCAAATACAACGCCCTTGAGGGGCATGCTTTTGTCATTATACCAGATATTTACCCATCGTAAACCGTAGTTGAGAATAGGTACTTGTACCGCAAAGAACTTGTCGAAGATGCCGAAATGGATGATTGGACCATATAGGTGTCCCTTGGACAAGGCAATCTTGGTATTGTGATTGCCTTTGGGCCAATGGTTGTCGTAGTGGAAGCATTTGGTAGAACCCCAATTCTTAATGACAATGAAGTCGCCCATTCGAACATCGTTAAATGCAGGACGACGACCCCAATCTTTTTGCATGATCTTTGCTGTGATTGGTCGAAGAGCTTCACGACAATGTGATAATGCAATCAACCATTCTTTATCATCTGCTTTGTGATTGGTCTCCTGGATCATAGCACGTACTATTTGCTCGTCCAATGCTCGTCCAAGGCGTCCTCTGCGGATGTACGGCCAGCAGGGGTTTCCCCCGGCCTGGCCGAGGGTGCTGATGCTGGCGTCGTCCTTGGAGGCTCCATGTCTTGGTCGGGGTCGATAGGTGCCAATCCAGGTGGGTCGTCAATAAGTTCTCCAGGAAGGCAGGCGCAAATCTCGTACTTGCTCAATGGCTCTCTGGCTGCCAATGGCGGGTAGTCCCATGGGTCGCCGTCTGGCCACAGCTGCTGGCCATGCATGTGGCGTGGTTTGAGGCGGCGAATTGCAATAATTGCCGCAGCGGGTACCACGTCCTCAGTCATGATAGCGCCCTGAGCACCCAACCAAAATCTGCAACCTGCTTTTGTGGCGATTTCCATGTTAATCACAAGCTCGACTTCGTTCTTGTAGCTGTTGAACTTGTACGATTCCACTGAAGTATGTGGGTTCTTTTGAACATTGTTCAAATATGTGCTAGAACTGAAGAATGCCTCGGATCGCTGCGATGGTTTGTAAGTTCTGTCTCTCTGAGAATGTGGTTCAACATATCCAGGAATGATCCCTGTCTTCAATATGTTCTTCCAGGCGCGGGATGCTGTTCCATGATGGAGATATTTGATATCTGTCCACTGTAAGCTCTCCCATCCCATGTTCCATGGCTTTGAAGATGGGTTGACACAACTGTGACCACCGACGCACCGAATAGCAATAACGCTGTTCCAGTCAAAAGTGCTGGGGTCACCTCCGTCAGGAATCGGCTTGGCGTATATCTCGATTCTGTTTTTCTGCGGGTCAATATGCTTCTGGAACGCACGAATAATGATTATCGGATAGTAGTCGTTCCAATCGGTGTATCCATCATTTTCACCGTCTTTCTTGAAATGTGCCACTGCCGCTTCCATGGATGGTCCATTGTGTCTTTCTTTGCGATCTCGGAATTTCCATTCAACCATTTCTTTAAATGATTTCCAATTGCTTGGAATCTTCCAATCATTCTTTGTTGTTTTGTCCCAGATATGAATACGTCTGTCATGAAATTGGTTGATCCAAAACTTTTTGTAGTGAATCTCGTGGCGTAACATAGTCGTGATGTCTTTGCTCATGTATTTGTTTGTTCCCAGCCATTCTTCATCAATTAGCTCAGGACCATAACGTACATCGTCGTAATGAGGTAATGGTATCCATTTCCATTCTGGGAAACAACCAGATTGTGCAATGTCAGGCGCATGAGCAATTACACTATCATCATGCAGTAGCTGCTCGTACCACTCTTGGTCTTCGATGCAGGCAAATCCATTGGTCGCTTTCGTGCCCCGCAACATTGGGCACATGTATGGATGTTCATCTTTGACGCCATACTGCAGCTTCCATTCGCGAGTAGTGCATGAGTTGTCGAAGATCCCGAGCTTGCTGGTATCCTCGTGCATGGAACGCTCACAACTGTCCTGCCATGACAATATATTCATCTCATGTGGAGAAGGCTCCTCCTCAGCAGGAGTTGCCTCCAGCTCCATTGCCTCAAGGTCGGTGCCGTCATCAGGGATCGGTACCGCCTCAGCTTTTGGGAGCTGATCTGCTGGTTGTTGTTCTGCTTTAGGCTCTGGAGTCGATGGTTGCGACGCTTTTATCGATTGCGGTCCAGGTTGCAGTGGATCAGGCAATGGGCCTGGTGGGGCTGGCTGTGCTGTGTCATCAGCTGCCCTCCATACGGATGTAGGAACATTAGGGTCATGACCCAAAGCCACTCGATCCAGTGCATTCTGTTTGAAGAATGTTTTGCATGCCTCGATGTTCTTCTCGTTCTCGGCAGCTGGGCCGATGCGGTGAGAAGACAATCTGTTTTCTTCTGCAATGAGTCTTGATTTGGTCGCATTATCGTCTCCAGCCAACTCTTTGATCTGACGTAAGAATTGCTCGAATACAACCCAAGTAACTGCATGTGCATCTTCAACTGTTTTGACGATCTTGGGTTCTAGAAGTTCATCTTTCTCAAGAGAATGCCAAGATGCCCAAGCCCCAGGGTATTCTTTGATCAACAGCATAAGGTACTGGAATAAGTCATTGTATGCCATAACCCATGGATCATTATCAGGAAGGGTTTGGTCAGGATCGCTAGGGTCGTTGCTGGCGTACGTGTAGACCTTCCAGGAGTCGGCTCAGTCGTGTCGCCCGTCTCGGCAGGCAGTGATGCCGGCAATGTGCCCTCGGCACATGACGCCATCCACGCACAATGAGCCATCTCGTTTGCCGTCTGTGTCATCAATGTTGTGAGGCTGAGGTCTCTTTTCCATTCGTTTGTCAACTTTTCTGTGAAGTCGAGGGCTGCCATGATTTCCTTGGCCTGAGTGTAGGCCTGGTTGTCCGTGACAGAAGTCAGCAATGGCGGCCTGAATGGATATGGCTGAGAAGGAAGAGACTGTATCAATGCGCAAAAATTGCGATAGCATACTGCGTCGCAGAATTGCGTTGTAAACATTGCCATGTTATGGTTGTTCTGTTTGGCGTGCCAAGCCTGTGGGGTAACCCTGTCGCACGTATCCACCCAATGGTCGGATGGAAGAACAGTGATACCACGGTTCTGCATGATAGTGATCAAGTCGCTCGTGTGGTGATCAAAGTTCGGGTGTGCGCCCCATTGCGCTGCTTTTCCAGGTCCCATGACCGTGGGGCAGCGGAAATACTGCATCACATCGACAAAACGTGATACGTCCACGAGCACGTGTACGGGCATGAGCGTCGGGACGCCGCCCTCACATTCCATATTTTGGAGCTCGTGTACGTTGGTAGGAGCACGACTGTGATGTCGGCGCATGTCGATGGTGTTCTGTCCAGGATTAGCACATGCGATGTCGTTCGCACTCCATACTACATGGCATTGAGTCCCCTGTGATAGTGTCTTTGTTTTATGGATGATGGGAAATCATTGGCCCAGTATTCCCAGATGGTCTCGTTCAACTCGCGCCACTTCTTGATGGAAGCGTTGTCGCTTTGAAACATGAGGCCTCTGGCTTCGCGGAGCTTCCTGATCATATTGCGCTGCTCGAGAGTGTTCTCAAACTGATTGTTGAGAAGAGCGTTGATACGGCTTTCCTCTTTCTCGAAACGTTGCTTGCGTAGTTCCTCCATTCCGTATCGTACGCCTTCATAACCAGCTTCAGGCAAGAGAACGCAATATTGACCAATCGGCGTGTCATTCTGTCTGAACCATTCCCTGTAATTGCCAAAAGAGAATGCCCACATCATGATGTCGTCGCGGATCATGGTCGACAGGTGCTCAAGAGTAGCGCCACCCATGTATTCCGCGCGGTTAAGGCACGGCATGAATAGCGGTACAATAGCAGTATTTGATGCTTTGGCGAGGTCGATTCTCTTCTGGGCAGCGTTGAGCTCGTCGATGCCGAAAGTGGGGTACTTCTTGTGTTTTGCACCCTTAGCCCCTTTCTTCGGATGCATAATCCATGTTGAATCAGTGTACAAGTTGGTCCATTTGTACGCATGACCCGATGGCCCAAATGCATGATGTAATAGTAGTCCCAAGTCCTCTTGTACGAGGGAGTGCCACCCATTGTCTGACAATAGGGTAGAAACCAAGCGACCACCACAGAAAGCACTGTATTTTGCGTGGTCCAGCTCGAATGGGGCAACATCATTGCCAGGAGTCATGCCGGGATCATTCGAACCCATGTGGTCAGCAGCGTCGCCGAAGAAGTCGTTGCCCTCGTTGTATGGTGTCCAACGATAGGTACGCTCTGTCTCTTGTGGATCATCCAATATCGCCACCCAACCATTCGGATGGTCGGATGGTGTTGCCACCGTCTTGGGGTTTGATCCGATACTTCCAAAGCCTCCGCGCGCAGTCAACCATGTAGTAAGCTTGCGGCGGAACTTCTTTGTTTGGGTAAGGTCGGAAAAGCTCTCGTGTTGGTGACCAAGTTATCCTCGACGATATGACCGATGTGCCCAGATGTATCCGATGTCCTGGCGATGCCAGGTGGACGAGTAGGTAGCTTGGCCATTGCACGATCAATTTTAGGAGCATAGCATGGCGTTACCAATCCATTCTGGTATACGTCAGATGGTGCACACAGACCATTGTTGTAGTATCTTTGTGTATCCGTAACGCTGTCCTCGGTGTATTGTCCCAGTACTGCACTGCCAATTTTGGACCAATCGTTGTGAATCATCATCCACTCCGTCTTCAGTATCATTGTAGTAAAGTTTGATGGTGGACATTTGCGGTCTGATCCTGGGATCGTCGCATTCAAATGGTCATGTAGTCCACGAACACTATCTTGTACTGAAGGATTACGATTGAAAAGGCTGGAAATCATACACATAGCACGCATGAATGATAGCCACGGCGTAGCTGTGAACGTGTTGTACTCGTAGTTGGCGTTGCCGCCGACGGATCCACTCTCAGTGCTGGCCCATTTCTTAGCCTCGACGGACGCGAAGCGGGCAAGTTCACGGATAGAAGACTCGTCGGGTACTCGAAGATCAAATTCTCCGCTCCGGTCGGCACGCCGTTGATGTATGCATATGTAACCATCTTCGGGATCACGAGGACGACCAGTTTGAGCGTGGTACGCAAAGCCCACGCGGTCATCGTCCCTGGCGTTCGGGTCGTACTCCTTGTCGTAGCCGATGGGCCAGCCGACGAGGTTGAGCGGCTGTGCCTGATCCATCTCGTGGATGGAGGGGTCTGGATTAGAACCGGTCTCACTTATGTTCGCCTCGCAAGCGGCAAACAGGATGCTTGTAAGCTTTGTAGCTCGAGTCGTAAAATTGCTGCGGTGTGAACGAATAATCAATGTCCTAACTCTCTCTGCATCTCGTTGAGGTGAGGGAGGATGGCTAGGATGTCTACCGTGCGGCGAACGTGCGCGTGAAAGAGGTGTGCGCGACGCAGTATCTGCGGCTGGTACGCCATAGTGGTACATGCGTGCACATAGTCCCTCATGGTTAGCTTGCCCAACACACTGAAATCCGCATTCTGATCCTACCTCGCCCCATCTTTCGTTTTCCGTCAGCAATATCTTGCATATTTCTGGGCATCCATTCAATTTAGGAGGTTCCGCCTCATGAGGTAAACCGTCGGGCCTCCGAGGCCATCGCATCGGCGGACATTGTATCGGAGTAACAGGAAAAATAAGCGAGTGTTCCAAGAGGTCCTTCCAAAGGTCTGCTTTCTTGGTCTCGAAATGTTTGGTCATCATATCTGCGATCTGCTCTTTTGTTCCTACATATTTAAGCTCGATGTGTTCAATTTGACATGTTTCGCATATCCAATCCAGATTGATACGATGAGTACGATGAAGATGACGAAGTGCTGGTGTACGTCCCTTTTGGACAATTTTGATAACGGCCTGGTTATCCTCCAGGACGATGAGTCGTACTTTCGGTGCACTGATCTCTGGAGCTGGCTCTTGATCCACGTGTAGTACGGTACCTTCATGGGATATTGTACGTCTCTTTGGAGTCGTAGGTAAATCCGTATTTAGCGGTAGTTGCCTACGGCTAGGAGAAGATCCCCGAGTAGGGGGTGCCTTGCGAGGCGAGGGTTTACGCTTCTTTTTGGCTGCCAATGTAGGACACATCGCCGGGTCAACGTGTCGATGGCAACTCAGGCATGTATTCTTCTCTTTGCATGTTTTGGCAACTCCCACCACGGCTTCCCAGAATGATAGAAGTGGTAACCCTTCCAGTCGTAGTGCGGAATCGAGAGCAACGATCTCCGATTCAGTAGATGAATGTGAAACAACCGTTTGTTTCTTACATACAGCGTTTACTGGAAAGAACGTATTGGGTCCAACAAGCGCAGCAAAAACACCGGTAGTGGATTTGGATGATGTAATGCAATCAGCGAACGAGGCGTCAGTGAAGAGCATGATGGATAACTTGTCTGATGAATCGCCTATCCATCCGTGTAAGCAATGTGTACGCGTCGTTTTGATGTAGCATATCAACCGATGTAGACGTTTGTCACATGTAGTATTCCATTTGGTAATTTCTCTGGCCAACATACATACCGGATGTAGAAGATCGAAACGACAGCAACGTGCCAAGTACAGGATTTTCATTAGTACACTTGCCGCGTCCTGGCCGAGAACGCCCTCGTCTGAATAGTCGGACTCAGTGAAGGAGGTGTCCTCGATGCCAGGGGTCTCTGCGTCGGGTAGATCATGGTATGTGGCGGGTATGGTATTGGTAGAAGTTGTGTCGACCGATTTTGCTGGGCTGGATGATCTTGTCCGTGCGTTGAGCACACTAGTAGGTCTGGCGACCGACCCGGAGGAAGATGGCGATTTGGATCGCGAAGCCCTCGGCGAGTCGGATCGTTTCCGACGTGACCCTGTTCCCTGGGCGCGCTTGGAGGCGCATTCCAGGTACCGCTCAATGCACTGATCTGTAAAACCAAGCATGTCATGTCGAATACCACGAACGTGTTTTGCCGTATTGTATTCTTTCTCGTTGTGTGCAGGTAGCATAGGGCGTATTGTGACATTCTTTTGTCGAAGATGCTCTGCGGTACGTCATATGCTTGTTGTCCACAACCCAAATATTGTGAGTATGGAGTAGGTGGATCCAAATCGATACCGCTTTTACGAATATAATCCCAGCCAGTCTGTAGATTATGAGCTGGGCCGGCCAATTTGAAATCGTCCACATATACGGAAAGTATCAGTCCCAGTTTGTTGTGTCTCCATACACATTCCCATCCTGAAATAGGCTCGAAACCGACGCTTTCCAAGCATGTACGGCATTTTCGTTCCCAAAAGACACCTGCAAGAGGGTGTCCGTATAGTGCCAATCGCAATCGGCACACTGGGTTATTGTATTTTGACCATGATGTCGGTTGTCGCCATTTAGGTATAGTAATCCAAGTATCAACTGGGTCAATTCGTCCGTCGCCGTATAATAATGCCTGCGTGTAAGCTCCAGGTGCGTCACTTTGCTCCCCTGCATATTGCGGTAATAACGCAGTAGCATCGCAAAGTTTGGAAGCCTCTATATGCGAAGCACTGGAAGCGGCGTCGGCGAATATGGCGGCCAAACCAGTTTCATCTTTGCCTGTATTGCCCTGAACCACCACTCTGCCCTTGAATTTACGTAGATCAGGAGGAAGTTCTTCATGTTTGACTGAAGATAAATCCAATATATTGAAGAAATGCACCTTTGTTCCATTGCGAATAGCTTGTGACTCAATGTCAGCTTTTTCTGCAACAGTCTCCAACATCCATGTTTGTTTCTTTTCCAATCTCTCGTATTCTTTTCGTAGGGCTTCTTGTGCACGTGGTTCTGCGGCAACTTCTTTCTTACTCAGGTTTCTGGTAACTAATGCTGGGCGTGACCATGTCGAATCTGGTAGTTTATCTCTGTGTGCCGGCATGTAGTTGGTCTCACGTGGCATGGTTGGTATTGCTACCGACTGGGTGAACTTGCGTATGAGCGGGTTCAAAGTCCCAAAGTCGGTTCCTTCATTATCCACAAATACCAAAGCACGTTCTTCTCCATCGTGCTGTTGTGGTAGTTGACGGTAGTATAGTACATGGTAATGTCACGTGGCCCACCGGGTAATTTGGCATACAGTATTTCTTTGTTTGTCACGCCTTTGACATTCTCGTCGCGGATGACGTCGCCATTGTCAGTGTCGTATGTAATCCGTCGTTCCACAGTATTCCATGTGGGTCCGCCTGTTGTAGTAGTACGGAAATTGTTGACCTGTTTATCCTGTCTTGTCCACACTCTCAATGCAGCACGATCACGAATCTCACGGGCTCGTTTAACGTCGTTGGCGTATCGATCTCTTTCTTTTGCTGTCCACGGGAAAGTGTTTTCCAATGCTCGGGAAGAACGTGATCAGGACGTGTAGTAGTCTGCACGCGTGTCTCGCGTCCACGAACCACCATTTTGCCGTCTGGCGTCATTTTTGGAAGCTCATAGAACTGTATCGTGCCTGTCCATGGCTCGCTCAGCTCCCTGTGGTCGTTGGCGCTAACACCATCCCAAACATCTCGGAAGTTACTTTCGCCTTCGAAAATAGAAGTCGTTTTGAAATCTCGTGTCACGTCGAGTTGGTCAACAGGTACTGGTATATTCAAGACGTCGTCCGTCGGGATGAACAATTTCTTTCTTGGAGTACGAATGTGTCTGATGATGCAATATCCACGCTGTTCCCAGTAGTCTGGCTCCGGCGCTGGTGCAGCGACTTCAGAAGCCGATGTCTGGATATCAATAGCGTTATCTTCCGTTGTCATCATAGACGGATCATCCCATTCTTTAGGGTAAGAAAGTGGAGGATCAGGCATTGGCTTGTCACCCAGGGGTCGAGAAGTAGATGCCTTCACCTCGTCGTGCGCCTCAGGGTTATGATGTCGTAGGGTACCATCTTTCACGGGGTAGGTGAACTTGCCATTAGGGATGATGATGTCTTTGACTCTGTGCACATGACACAGTTCGCCATCAGGATTCTTGGCGTATGTAGCCGTCCAAAACAAGGTAGTCACCTGACCATCGTCCACCAGAGTGTAAGTGGTATCCCATGAATAACCCTTCCCGAGTATTTTCTTTAAACTTTGCAGTCTCGTTGTTAATCTCGGGGTTGAGGCATTTCCAAAATATCCGAGCACCGAATGGCATGCAGTGCCCTGGAAAGCTTTCGCCAAATCTTATTTCATGAGCTGTCTTTTCTGCATGCTCCTCGTTGAGGGCAGCGACGCCCGTGGATGTACGCACAAAGTTGTGTCCACAGCAAAAGGCTTGCATGGCCTCTTTCCACCATTCGTGTCCCAGACCAGACATATGTAACACAGCTCTGGTACCAAGAATGACAATTTTGACAACGCGCTCAATCAGTCCATTTGTCTGTGGACGATGTGGCGTACTCGTGTCGTGTCTCCATCCCAGTTGGCGGCAAGCTTTCTGAAGCTCTCCAGAGTTGTCTGTGTAGATATGCTTCACTTCATCGTTCGCGGCGATGAACTGTTGAAAGGATGCCTTTGTAGTAGCTGCGTCTTTGTGTAGCGCTGGGTAGGCCATGAAGATGCCAGTATATCTGTCAAGGACAACGAGTGCATATTTGTCGCCATGTTTGTCCGCGGCATCGTCTTTGGCCAGTACGATATGGTCGGCAGTTAGAGCTTCACCGAACTTCTTCGGGACAAAAGCCTCGTAGGCGTTATCCTCTTCGGCGGGGTCTGCCGGTGGATGTGGTTTGCGCTGTCGTCTACACGGGGCATTCTGTGCCATCGTACGAGAACAGATCTCACAGTCGGGATGTTTTGGGCTGTGAGTCATGTAATGCATCGGGTCGATCGGTTTCTTTTGTCTGTTGGGCAGAACTCGATCGTTGTCTGGATGCGTCCGTGTGGATGTCTCTGTCGGTATGTCGTTGTCTGCTTGAGCTATATCGAACCCCCCGCATTGTGGAGGAGAACACTGCATCTGAGACGTAGGCGAGTCGGTGGTTGTGTCCACGCTGGGCTCGTCTGTGCGTGTGTCGGGAGATTCTTCGACCGTGATGGTCCGTGCTCCTCCTCCCTCTCCGACATGTGGTCTCTTGGGGCAGGTCCCTATGTGGGGTCGTAGCTCGTCTGCAGTGGTTGGTTGCTCTGTAGTTTTGCAGCACCAACAAGTGCCGTTACAGCGGGCGGATGAACGCTTTCGCTGACGACGGCGGGGTGCTGACGAAATGCATAAACGTGGTGGTGGTATCCGTGTTAAGTCGTCGAGTCGTAACTCCGGCACTCGATTGTTGACTGGAATATTATACCATTGGCCCCCCGGATCCTGAAGCATGTAGCCCAGCTCAGGATCCCAAAGCTGTCGAAAGCCATCAACCTCAATCAATTTCCCAACTGATAGTAATGATGGGCGATCTGGTAAAGCAAAAAAAAAAAAAAAACAAAAAAAAGAATAAAAATAAAAAAAATATAAAAAGTAAAAACCACAAGAAGTAAAAAAAAAAATACGAGAAAAAAGAAAAAACAAAAAATAAAAAAAAAGAAAAGGAACAAAAACAAAAAAAAAAAAGAGAAAAAAACAAAAAAAAAAAATAAGCAAGGGCTGAACTATGCAGTCCAACCTCGGGTAGGCGTATGTCGTAGTGCTCGTTGACGGTACGATCACCATTTGCAGTTTCCAGAATATGCTCTTCGCGAATAGATATGCGATCCGACTCGGTCTGTGTAAGTTCATGTTTTCCCTGAATGTGATGGGCAGATCCACTGTCAAGAACCCAAGACCTTGTTAATGCTGCAGTCGAACGCGGGGTGTCGACTTGCTTTGTCGTTGTTGTCGTCTGGGCAGTCTTTGATGACTGCTTGACAGTGCCGTCATGCTTTCGGATCGCAGTTGGTGTGGCCACCGACTCTTTGTTGTGTCGGTAGTCGTACAGTTCGTCGTACCATAGTTGGGCCTCTTTTTGACATCCCACCATTTTTGTGGTAATGTATCTGGTACTTTGACGATGTCACCCTCATTCGGCAGCTCTTTCCATCTGTCCAGCCTGGCTCTGCCAGATATGGTATGGAAATATTAGTCCACGTTGCGTACGTCGAAGCGTATCCGACGACGTATCTTGGTAGATGTCGCTGTGGCCTTAGTGTTGGCCATGAGGGTCTTGTCACGGATGACGTAACTGCGGTCTGAACGGCGTGAACGTCTAAAGTTGGCAGGAGAACGTGCTCTGGTGTTGGGTGAACCACGGGACGATCCGCGGCTCGGATACCGCTTGCCACGTCCTTTGTCACTGCCATATGATCTATCACGGCCGCGTGGACTGCCGCGTCCGCCGCCACGATTGTCTCGTCCTCGGGAGGTAGATCTCGAAGATCTGTCGTATCGACTTCTCGATTGACTGCGAGAGTCTGGGGACCTCCTGGATGTTGAACGAGATCGGTCGTATTGGCGTCGGTTGTCACGTCCATGGCGTGAGTCGTTTGCGCAGCGGAACCCCCCGCGTTGTGAAGAACGCTGGCTTCCTGATCCGCGGGATGGTGATCGGCCACGGCTATCCTGACTGGAGGCCCGTGGTCGACTCGGGCTTCGCTCGGGAGTCTTCGCACCAGGTGTAAGATGAACGCATTTGCATGTGTCGCCCCTGGGGCACTTATTCTGTGCGAAATCATTACACTGTGCGACGTGTGGAAAGTTGCACTTGTCGCCTCTGGTACATGTGTTGCGCTTGGCGAACTCGAAGCAAAATGGTTTCGATGCTGGCTTCTTGTGATTCGCAGGAGTTGACACGCTGCGGCGGGAGTTGCCACCAGCTGTCGATGATCTGGAAGATTTGTTGTTCTTCCAATCCCTGGAATATGTATGCAAAGCCTTGCACCGTTCACCATTGCGACAGTTGCCTTTCTCCCAGGCATCACTAGCCCAAAACATACCCGGACCCGGGGTCAGCTGGGGTGAAAAGGGCCGCCCGCTAGAGCGTTTTCGGCCTTGCCGCCACCTCGTCTGGGCACGGGTCGGTGCCCGAAACAACCATACATACCCGGACCTAGCTGGGGTGGTGGTTGGGTCACCCCGTCTAGGTACGGGTATGTATGGTGGTTTCGGGAGCCGACCCGGACCCAGGGGGGGTGATGCCCCGAGGGCCCCTTGCCACCCCGTCTGGGTAAGGGTACGGGTATCTTTCGCGCTCGAGAAGGCAGCGCACGCGTTGACTTGAGAACGTGTCTCATGCTCGTACCGTAACTTATTTTGATTCTTCTCCAATTATTTGAGCTCCAGTACGTCCAGGACGCGCTGTCGGAGCCAATCATAGGTACGATTCGGGTCGTTGATCTTCATGCGCTGGTACTCGTACATGTCTTGTTTCATCCAGGCATGTCTCCGAATCTGTGTACGAAACAGAGATTCCAAGATCTTTGGATCGGGTGCTTCTCGGCACTCCAAGAGCAAAGCGTCCCAGTCAGTAATAAAAGTTTGCAAATCGTCATCTCTCATCCTCAGTTCTTTAAGGCGCTCGAAGTCGCGCAGGTCGTCATCAACCTCTGTCACTTTGTAGGACTGTAGGATGTGCCAGTAGATCTGGCGTCCTTTGAGCATGCGTCCTGCTTTGTGCTCTTTGGTTTCGGTGGGCCTGATTGGGTAGCGCAAGTCTGATGATAAGATGTCGCTCAGAGCGGTAGCGAGTTTGCAATCGATGCTCTCAAAGTCTTCACTGTCTTGTAAGTCCTCGAATGCACACTCGGGCTGTTCAGCCACGCATAGGAAGGCATATGCTTTGGATGGTCGCCCTGAGGCGGCCCCAAAGTTCTTCCGTACCTTTTGCTGCCACTCGGGCAGCTGCGTGATCTTAGGCAAGACAGGGACTCGGACGGTGTCTGACTCCTTGATAGGAGTCGTTGTATGGACCGACACCGCAGACAATGGTTGTGAGGGTATCGGTGCACCGTCGGTAGTTGGTTCTGTGCGCACAGGAGACACATGACGTGTCTGTGCAGAAGCTGCCGCGGAGGCTGCTCCTGGAGATGTACGTCGTTGTTGTCCTGCTGAAGCTTGTGGTGCTTCGGCGGACGCTGCCGTCGGCCTGTGCGGGTCGGCTGCAGGTCGAAGGTGAATGTTGGTGTCGTTAGTGTGGTCGATCAGCTGATTCGTCCAGCTCGTCATGTCTTCTTGTATTTGACCCACCTTTTGGCGTGTATACTCATCAGTATCCCGAGACCGTTGGGAATACCGATCAAGTCGTTGCTCGCATGCTCGGAGACGGGCGCTTTGTGCCTCCACCTCGCTTTCCAGTCGTGCGAGATAACTCTCAACACGTACCTTCTCAGTATCTCTTTCATGAGTAACCTGGGAGAGCTCTAACTGCGTGTGGTCCGCCGCCTTCTCAACCTCCTGCAACCTGTCAGTGAGGCGGGCGAAATCGTAAACCATGGGAGGAGAATCCAGCTGATCAGTCTGGGCTCGTCCGACACGCAACTCTGCCAGGGCGTCCTGTACACCAGGGAAACGCTGCTCTATGTCAGAGATCCGGTTAGCGAGTGGCTGCACGACAGCGTTGGTCGCACCAAGCCTTTGAGTGATGACTCTCTCAGTACGCTGCAACATGTCGATCAGGTTCGACGAGTTTGTGTGTGCTTCGGTACGAAGCGTCGCCGTAGTGTGGTCTAGGTAAGATCGAAGATCATTGATCTGAGACTGAACGTCGCCGAGGTCTGTGGCCTCGGTGGGGGTTGGTCGGTTACGGAGCTGGTCGTGGATCTCATCGTGTAAAATCCTGACCGCAGAAATGCCTGTGTCGCGTACGATCACAAGTTGTTGCTCCATCTGCGCGAGATAGTTGCGCAGGTTCTCGACCATCGCCGTTCGTTCACCTGAGTGTGACACCTCGCGATCAACCTGGTGCTGCAGTTCTCCTATGATGCGTCGATCTTCGGCGATCCTGGAATCGATGATCCCTAAGGCGCCGTCAAGATCGCGGCGTATGGCTGCAGTATCCGTGGCATTCGTCTGAACGCTCTGTAGTAGTCCAGAGTATTGGCTGGACACGAAGGTTTCAACCTGGTCTCTGAGCTCAGCTATGTCACTTGCGGCGGACGTCTCCGCCAGCTGGTCGTCTGAGATGGAGAGGTGGGGAGCGTCAGCTTCCCTGTGTCCCCTGTCGCGGGGAGTGCGTGGCCTCTGAGAGGCAGTGCGCGGGCTCGACCTGCTTTCGCCGCATGGGCCTGGGGCTCCACGGCGGTTGCGCGCGGACGAGCTGCGACTCGGACCATGTGTGTGTGATGTCTCATCCGATGATACCTTGGGGTACCGCGTCTGTGGCTGTGCCGACACTGGTCTACTGAGTTCCTCGAAGGTAGCTACGTGCTCCGCCACAGGGACGGTCGCAGGGCTGGGGGTCCCAGCACCTGAGGTCCATCGGCGGTTAGCGCGAAAACGCCCTGGAGTATCGAGACCGGTAAGGCTTTCGCCTGACGCGGTTGGGATTGCTCCCGACGGGGAAGGGGAGGGAGGATCGAAGGTCGGCGTGTGAAACTCCTTCCTTCCTGTTCCTACTCCTTCTCCTGCCCCCCCGCGGGCGGCGCTGCGGCGAAGTTCAGCAGCTAGACGCGCCTCGGGTCCTCGGGAGCTGGGGGGGGTATCGGGGACACCAACACAGTCCGCATTAATGCTCTCCAACTCGTCACCGAGCCGTCGCACCGTGGGAGAGCTTGGGCGCGAAGCCCCAATGGAACCCTTACGGCGCATGCGCCGAAGCGGCTCCATTGGGCTCGCATGCAAGGTCACCGCGGGCGAGTCGGTGAAGGTGAGCGTTAAAGGGCTGATAACCTGTGTATGGGGTTGAAGTACAAGAGTACAGAACCCCTGATCCGTTGGTAGAGAGATGGAGGGATAGTTGGATATCTTTCCCTCCCAAGCGATCAAGGTACGATCGCTCCAACTCAGTACCTGAGCCCAAACGGCCAGGTGCGGGAGAGGTAAGGATAAGGAGTATATATGAGGGTATTACACGGGTTCCATACACAGTGATGAGTATACTCGTTTTTCGTCGCTGGGGAACCCCGGCCAACGTAGCTGCTTCGTTGAAGTCCGCCAGATGTAAGCCCCTAAACGTTGTCCAGGCGAAGGGCCCGCCCATATGCAGTTGTGGGTGCCGTCGTGATGGGCATCGCCTTCGGTGGGTATCCTTGTGCAGGGTGCGCGGGGGGCCGCCCGCAAGGGGCGCGGAGGTCAGCCGAAGCGGGTTACAGATGTAAGCCGTTGCGGCCATCGACGACGAAACAACGAATCAACGACGAAACAATGACACAGCGACGAAACAACGAGACAACGACGAAACAGCGACGACCACGACGACGACGACAACGACAGTGAAACGAGGTGGTGACAACGACACGACTACGATGACGGTGACGACGACGACAACGATATGACGACGAAACAACAAGACGGCGATGGGACAACGAGGCAAAGTCGACGACAACCAGACGATGACGCGGCAACGGCACGACTACGGAAAAATCAGCAAAACGACGAAACAGCGAGACGAGGACGACGAGACAACGACGACGACGACCCTCCCTCCGCCTCTGCCCCCTTCCTCATCTTCCTCCCTCGTCAACCGTCGAAGCTCCGACGCTGAGTTGACGATGGCGAAAAACACGAACACGGCGACGACGGCAACAGCGGCGGCGAAGGCGATGATGCCGACGGCGACGACAAAGACGACAGCGACGGCGACGACGAAGTCGACGACGCGTCTTCCCTACGCCTTTCTCCCTCGCGCTACCCTGCATCCTCCGCCTCCTGCTTCCTCGATCGCCCCTTCCCTTCTCCTTCCTCCCCCGCCATTTCCCTCGCCCCCTTCCTTTTTTTTTTCCGATCGTCCTACTCCGATCCATCACCCCTCTTCGTACTCCGTTCCTCCCGCTGCGATCCTCCTACTTATGTCCAGCCATGCGTACCTGCGCGCACCACGACACAGGTCATTGGCCAGCCTTGCAAACGTGCTGCAGCGGATTTCTGCGTGGATTTCTGCCCGAAGCGGCGCGTGAAAAACGACGTGAATTTCGCGTTGATGTTTGTTTGCGATCTTCATTACTGGGGGGAAAAATGCATGAAATTCACATCGAAATCTGGAACGAAATTCTCCAGGACACCCAAGGCCGACCCCATCGTTTTCCGAACGAAATCCGCTCTGCGATGTTGGCGCGATGACACGCGCGGAAATGACGGGAAGGCCTGGCAGAACAACTCAAGCAAGGACGGAACCACATTGCTGATTGGGTAGCAGAGGTCAACCGCAATGGGGTGCATCTCGATGAAGCCCGTCACTACTGATCTGGGCGTCAACCGGCCAAAGAAAGGGGCCGCCGCGCGGGCGCTGCCTCTGGGGCCACGAAGTGCGGCGCGCGGGCCCTGGAGCCCGGGCCCCGGTGAAGCTCCCTATAAGGCCGCGAAGCGCGCGAGGGGAAGGCGACGATGCTTGCGTTGCTGGCGACGATGATGTTGACGGTAACGACGACGGGTTGCGACGGGCGAAGCGCCCAGTTCGGCGCGCGGGTGTCAGGCAGCTTCTGGAGGCAGAGATGCAAGGGGGTCCCCGCGACGCGCGCCAGTCGCCCCGGGAGGGTTCCAGCGGCGCGCGCGTCGTCCGCGGCGCGAGACCAAACAGCTGGACAGTCGAGAGGGCGCGTGGCCCAGGCACAGGTCGGGGTTCGCGGATGATCTCGGCGAGGCCCAGCTCCCGGGCGAGCCTGGCCAAGACCGCCGCCGCCCTCCTGCGCCCCTCCGTGCGCGTCGCAAACTGCTCCAGCTGCTTCCGCAAGCCCTCTGGCGGCCCTGCCGGGGAAAAATCGATGCGCGGCGCCCGCGTGAGCGGGAGGTCCTCGTGGCGCGTGGCGCGCGAGAGCAGCGGCGCGCCGAAATATCAGCCAGCGATGGCTCCAAATAGATTAGGGGACAGGAAGGGGGCGAGAGGGCGATGGAGGGGGGGCGAGAGGAGGGCGGGGGAGGGGGCGGGAGGAGCATCACAAGCGAGCAATAACCAGCAAGCAAGGGCCAGCGATCAAGCGCAAGCAAGCAAGGGTAAGCAAGAGCAAGCAAGCGAGTGCAAGAACGCAAGAGCAAGCAGGCAAGTGCAAGTGCGTGATGATGATGTAGAGGAATCCATCGGAACCATCGGAACCCACAGAAAGCCATAGGATTCGCCATTGGGAAAAACCGAAAGGGGGGGGGGGCGACAAAGGCAGGGGGGGGCGCCGATTGGCAATGGGGGGGGGGGGCGTTGGAAATAAGGGGGGCGCCATTGGAAAGAGGATGCGCGCGTGGGTGGGTGGGTGGCGGTGGCGGCGGTGGCGGTGGTGGTGGTGGTGGGGGGGCGGGGGGGCTAGACGCAGATTAATCATGATGAAATATGACTCCTATAAGGCAAGCTTATTTGGAGACTTTCCCGCATTGTGGCGCCATTGCCTCGCGGAGCGCCGCGACTGGGCAGAAGCGTGCAAGCGCGTGCTCTGGGGGGCTGGCGCGCTCGACGACTAGCCTTAACTCCGCAGCGAAAAAAAAACGCACTCTTCAGAACTTCGCGCAGGCCGGGGCCTTTTCTAAGCTTGGCGGCAACCAATTCCACAGAGGCGAAGAGTGCATGCGGCAGCTTGTGGCGCGTGCTGCGCGCGCTCGCATCGAATGGATCGAGGGGGCAGCGCCTTGCCGTCTCTTTCGCGAATGCCCGCTGCGAGTCTTGGCGCGCGCGGGCCGCGCGGATTCCCGCGCGGGCGGAGGCGGGGATTTCTCCGGCGCTTCCAGCGAGAATGCTGCTGATCATCTCGACAACGTCTCCGACGACCGCCGCGGGGCCCAGCGCCTTCAGAAAGATTCCGCGGGATATTATGTTCTCGGCGCTGAGGACGTCGACCGCTCTCTGAGCGCCCGCGCCTGCGCGCGAGCGTGGCCGCGCATTCCGCGCGAGGAACGGCGCGCGTCCTCAGCGCGCCACCCGGCGCGACCAGACCATCTCTGGATTTGGACGCGCGGCGAATTCCCATGCGCGCGCTTGGACCAGAAAGTTCAAGCGGCTCTGCTGCAGAGCGCGCTGCCGAGGCAGGCGCGCCGCGAGAGCCCGCGCCAGGCTGCGAACTGCCGCAGCGCGCCGGCATGAGCGCGTTTCATTATGTTCGGCGATGACGGGCGTCACTGGGGGGGAGGGCGGTGGGGGGGGGGGCATGGCGCAACGCCCCCCCCTCCGCGCGGTTCCGGCGCCGCGGCCGCGCCCGCGCGCCCGACGCGACGAGCGACGAGCGACGAGCGACGAGGACGAGGGCGACGACGACGACGCGAGCAGCATGCAGGTGGCGATTTGGCCCAGTGCGCCTGTGCACACCACAGCGCTCGCGTGCGCCACGACGCGCGCGTGCACCGCAGCGCCTGCGTGCGCCGCAACAGGTGCGTGCAAGGCACCGCCTGTGCACACCGCAGTGCTTGGGAACACTACAGCGCCAACGTACATGCACCGCAGCGGCCGCGTGCAACGCAGCGCCGGTGTACACCGCAGCGCTTGCGTGCACCGCAGCGCCTGTGCACGCCAAAACGCTTGTCTACACCGCAGCATCCGCGTGCAGCGCAGCGCCGGTGTGCGCCTCTGCGTCTGCGTGCGTAGTACAGGTAGAAGGGGCATGTGCGTGAAGATCTGCTGCGGACAACTAAACGCCGCGCCAGGAAAGTTCTGATAATCGAATGCGACGTTCTTCCCTCCTCCCGCCTCATCTACGTCGTCGCCCTCCTCCTCCTTACCCCCTGTCGTGCGGCTTGGCGCTGCAGCGCGCGCGCGCATCTCAACTGCGCCGCAGAATGGTCGATTGAATCGGGCCACTTGGTTCTCGGGCGGCCAATTTAGCTGGGGCCTCCTGGGCGCAAATGGGTGTTGGGGCGATGCAGGCGCACTCGGGGGGGCTCGTGGGCTCTGGCGGCGCCCCTTTGTCCATGAAGATTTTTGTTCCATTGCTTTCTCTGGGGCCCACAAGCGCTCCATTTTGCCATTGGGATTCCTTCGAACATTCCACGCGCAACAGTGGTACTGCGCTGCGCGCGGCTGGCGCGGTGCACGCGGGCGCCGCGGCGTACGCAGTCGCTGTAATGCACGCAAGCATTGCGGCGTGCACTGGCGCTGCGTTGCACGCGGCTGATGTGGTGTGCGCAGGCGCTGCGGTGTGCGAAGGAGCTATTGCGTCCGCGGGCACGGTGGCGCAAACTGACGCTGCGTTGCAAGCGGCTGCTGTGGTGTACGTAGGCGGCGCGGCGTGCGCAGGCGCTGTGGTGCACGCGGGCGCTGTGATGTGCGCGGGCGTTGTGGTGCAGATCGCCACCTACGTGTCATTGCTACCCGTCCTCCGTCATGTCGAAGCATTCCCAGACGCCGCCGGCGCGATGCGCGGCGTCATCGACCCCCCCACAGATGATTGCCGTCATCGGCCCGGACTAAAAAACAAGCCCCAGCCGCGCCCGCGCGCGCGACGACGACGAGCGACGAGCGACGAGCCACGAGCGACGACGACGACGACGACGACGACGACGACGACTGCGGACCAGACACCTATGCGGACTCCTACGCGGACACCTACGCGGATCCCAACGCGCACGGCGGCAGTGCCCGGAGCGCGCTGGAGAGGGGGGGCGCGGCGTCATAGGGGCGGGGCGCGCGGGGGCCATGGCCCGCGCGGCGCCCGTCATGCCCCGAGCAATTGAGAAATGGGCTCCATCGGGGACCAGGGCGCGACCGCGTGGCTGCGCGCCGCCTGCGCGGGCGCCCTCTGCAATCAAAAACCATCCATGCCGCCGTTCGCCTTGGCGGCTGGAACCGGGGGGGCCGCTTGCATCTGCTGTCCACCGACGTGTCCGTCACGACGCAGACACTTCTGGGCCTCGCCATATTTGTCTGCCGCGCGATCGTCCTGCGGCGCACGGGCGCTCCAGAAGAGCTGGAGACAGGGTTCGCGAGCAACGCAACCCTGCTCGCGCAGCCAGCGCCGGAAAAATTCACCCAAACTTTCTCGCCGGCGGAAGCGAGCGTCGGCGAGAGAATTTCCGCTTGCTCCAACAGTCAAATCTTTACCCGCGCTCAAGTTGGTGCGCAGAGGGCCCTCGCCGTCGACCCAGACCTCCACGTTCGCCGCGCGCGGCTGCGCCGGGAGGTTTGCCCCGCATTTGCAGACGCAGCCCTGGATGAGAGCCGCGTTCATCGACAGTGGGCACGGGGCCTTGCTCCGCCCAGCATCGTCGACGGCGCCCAGGCTATGGGCGCGCCGCGCGAGTTCGCGCCGACTCTGGGTGGACCAGCGCCCATGCGCGCGGCTTCCTGTCTCCTTCCTGCATGCGATGCTGCGGACTCGCGCGCGGTGCAAGACGGCGAGGCAAGCGCAGCCGCGGAGCTAGGAGTCGACGGCGACGACAATGCCGCATCTACAGAGCACGGCCCTCGCGACTTCGCTGGCAGAGCGGCCGGAAAATCCGGCGACGCCTCTGGCAGAGGCGCCCGCAGAGTTTGCAGTCGGCGCTCAAGGGTGCGACTCCCGTGACTCAGTGGGCAGGGTGATAGCTGTGGGAGAAAAAAACAAGTAGATGGTCCACGAGGTTGGCGCGCTGGGTCGCGGCCTCCGCTGGCGAGGGCGGCGGGCCCGGTGCCGGAGGCGCCCGCCGCCGCCGACTTGGCTGCCGCGAAAGCCCCCCCGCGCGGCTGCTCTCGTGGACCCGCGCGCCGCGGCGCAGAGCATGGGTTCTAACTGGCGACGGCAACTCGAAGATGCTTTGGCTTCCGCTATCGCGAACGCGCCGCAGACTCTCCATGTCAAGTCCGATAAGCTGGTGGACGGATTCGAGCCGCAAGCCTGGCCTGCCGCGTTCGCGCACATCTCCTGCGGCGACTGCGCTCGACGCGGCAGACATTCAAATCCTTGATCGAGCGCGAGGAGCTCGAGTGCACTCTCTCATCCGATGCGGCGGATCCGCTCATTCTCAAGGGCTGCTTCGGAGCACCGCCGCACTCCCGCTGGAGCGCGCCAAAGCTGCTAACAGCATTCACACTCTGCGAAAGCAGCAAATACTTACCACTACTCAGCTCACGTGAAAAAGGCAAGGACATCAAGCGACGCCATGAAAACCATCTGCGCCACGAAGGTCCACGCGTCGAGACTCTCGCCTCCATGCTCGCACGCCGCGGCTATCAGAGCTTGGCGCTGATCACCCACGCGGCCGCTCAGCAGAAGTTGTAGCCGCGTCTGAAGGCGCTGCAGCACGTCATCTTCCAGATGGCCAGCATTCCTCTGGCGCGAGGGTACAGGGTAAGCCTGCGCCAGCTGGGGCACGGCCTGAACGTGTGCGATGGCCCCTTGGATGTCTTCTTGACCGCTAACTTCGCAGACGCGTACTCTCCGATCACTGCTACGCCTATGGCGGGGCAGATTATTCGCGCTTCGCGTACTGCAACTACAATCCTGACGCACCTATGTGGCCGGAGCTAACGTACTCACACACCGTGCACATTATGTAACGCAACGTATTGCAACGCAACCTGTTTGCAATGCAGTCGACGGCCATCGACCGCACTGCAATCGGTTGCATTGTACTTGGTGCCTACCTTAAACCGTTTCCTTATACTATTTCTCTTGCTTGCTATGTGATGCAATATGTGCGGTGCGATGTGCTGCGATCTATGTTATGACATCTCTACGGTGCGCTCTGTGCGATGCGAGTACGTTCGGGTTGTCATGGCTACGTTAGGGCCGCCTTGAGTATGTTAGGTTTGCCTTGAGTGTGTCAGGAGCGTCTGGCATATTTTTGGGTTGTCTTGAATGCGTTTGAGCTGTCTTGGGTACGGTAGAGTGGCTTTGAGTGCGTTCGAATTGTCTTGAATACTCGAGAGGTGTCTTGAATGCGTTAGAGCTGTCTTGAATGCGTTATAACTTTCGTGGGTGCGCTAGAACTGCGATGAGTGCGTTAGGGTTCTCTTGAATACGTCAGCGTTGTCGTGAGTACGTTGGGTGCAAGGTGTGGCGCCCACTGCGCATGGTGCAATCTATGTGGCCCAGCGCACGTGGCGCCCTCTGTGGGCCGCCAGCGAGCCCCGAGCCTCAGCGAGGGGCCAGCGGATTGCCCTTGCACGCCCACCCTCCGCGACATGCACCGAGCGCTCGCAAGGCATTCGGCGATTCAGGCGCGCCTTTCCATTTCGATCGACGACCTAGTCCACGCTGGGCTGATTGGCACTTGTGCTTTCGTTGGTTTGCAATCCTATGACGACGGGGCGGACGACTACTCCGCCGTCTGTCAGATCGGCATTGCCCAGCTCGTCCGCTCGGGCCTGAAGCCATTGGAAGCGCGGGGCCGCGACTTCGCGCGCGGGCACGGCGAGTGCGCAGGCGTGCCCCGCTGGCGCGCCGCTCGCCTCGAGAGTTTTTTTCGCGCAGCCCGCCGCTGCTACAAAGCGCGGCAGCGACGAGCTCGCGACGTTTTGCGACCGAGCACGCCGTGAGCTTATGCGCGCGGCATCCATGCTCATGCGCGCGCTCCATTGGCGCGCCCATCTTCTGGACTCAAGCGGCGAAGTGGCGGGCGCGCGACTGCTGTCAGGGGCGCCTGCTTTGGCGGAGGACTTGGCCGCCGACGCCGCGGCGCGGGCCGCGAGCTTCGCTCGCGACCAGCGCGCTTATTTCGCGCGGAGCCAAAAGCGCAAGCGAACTGCAACTTGCGCGAACCATCTGAAAGGACAGCAACCGCCCGCTCGACCCAGCCAGAAACAGACCGGCGCTGGAGTGCCTCAGCGTCGCTTTCGGTTTTACCGGTGCGTCTCATAGACCATGGAACGCGCGGCGAAGTACGTCGTGAGACGCGGCGGAGAGCGCGCCCCCAGCATGTTCATCCCCGCTGGAAGCGATCAGAACAAACTCGGCAAGGCCATTCCCGTGCGCACCGCACGATGCATTTTACATCGTCGTCGTCTGACGTCTCGCAGGCGTCGCGGCAACCCAGCGCCGACTACCAGTGCCAGAAAAGAAGCATTCCGGACGCGGAGGCCCAGGCCTCTGCCGCAGAGGATAGCGGCGCTGCCACTGACAGAGCAAGCCGGCATCGCTTCTCCGGCGCACGGCTGCGCGCGCTCGCGGCGCCCTCGCTCGAGCCGTGGCCGCGGCGCTGGCGGCCGCTGCGCGAGCAGCGAACGCGGCGGACTTCTCCGCGGCGAAGTGCCATTCCAAGCCGCAGGAAAAGCTCGGCCCCATCATTCGCAGGCGCGCGCCGCGTCGAGCAGGGGGGGGCGCGTCTCACCGGCGCGTCCGGCGCCGAGACAGACGCCCAAGGCGCAGCCGCAGTTGGAAGTGCGCGCGCGAGGCGCCGCGCTGCTGGGGGCGGCGAAGCGTAGAATTCGCCGCTTCGCGCTCAGCGCAAACCGCGCAGCGTGGTTCTCGCCGCGCGAACTTGCCATTTGCAACGACTGGGGCTTCCGCGGTCAAAACAGAACGCGCCATCCAGACTTTCTCCGGCAGAAGCCCTGCGATGATGCGCGGGCGCAAACGGCCGCTGAACCGCTGCGCCGCCGCAGACGGGCCGCTCATTCCCGAGGGGCGGGCCGCGGGGCGCCGCGACGCCCGGGCGCTCCGCGTCGCGATTGCGCTGCGCCCTGCCGCGGAACTGCGAGGCGAGGGCGCGCGCTCTGCCGCGGGCGAAAGCTCCGTGCCCGACGCGTCAGGGGAGGAGGGCGAAGACGACGACGTCGACGCTGACGGCCCGCCGACAGACGCCGGCGCCGACGAAGGCAGAGGATATCCGCGCTTACTCCTCGCGGGAAGCGGCGGGCAGGATCAGTGCAATCATAAACAAGTGTTGGCGAGAACCTGCGGCCGTCGCGATGACTGGCTGCGCGGAAGCGATTCCCCCCGCGACGCGGACCACAACTGCTGCGCGCGCTTCGTCGGCAACGTGCCTCTCCCAAGAGCAGGCAATGAAGCAAGTGGGCGTCTGGCGCTGCTTCGATGGCCGCTGCCCGCCCTCGGCGACGCGCGCGCGGGCGCGTTGCCCGTTCCCGAAGACGCCGCAGAATGCGCGGCGCGAAGACAATGCGACGCGCAAGACATAGCACCACTCGTGCGTTCTCTGCCCAGGGGCCGACGAGTGCGCTAACCCGCCCGTCTATCGCCCGATCCTGCGCCCTTTCATAAACGACGCGGGCCGTTGCTTGGCGCTGCTGGAGCACCGCCGCCGTCGAAAATAATGGCGATGTGCTTCCGCCAGGCATGGCGCGCCCAGCGCAGCGATATAGAAACGCCCGCCGATCGCGAAGCCCGGGCGCGCGACGCTGCCGGGCGCATCGGCGCCCCCCCACGACGCAACTGCATTCGAACGCGCGCCGATCCCGCAGTCCGAAGCGCCCGCTGCTGCAGGGCGCGGGTTCGAGACCAGGCTGCGCCAGCTCTTGCTTTCGCAAATTGCAAAGCTAGGTCCGCAGCGCCGAACTGCTTGCTTCGAGCACGTGGCCACTCTGCTCGTGTAGTTCGTCGGCATTCCGCTTCCCGGGTGACCGGGGCGGCCCCGCCTTTCCGAATGGCAGGCGTGCTCGACGCGCCGGCCCCCCCCCCGCTTGGACCAGGCCGGCGGCGCGCGGAACGCAGCGCAAGCTCAGGATCGCGCCCGCGCGGCAGACCTTGTCAGGGGCGGCGCCAACGACGAGGGGGCGCCCCCGCCGGCCGCGCGCGCGGCGGTCGATGACATCGGCGGCGCGCCCGCAGATTTGGACGAGGACGCGCCCCCGGATTTGGCGCCGGAAGACGAGCGAGAGATGCGTCTGCTCGCAGCGGCCGTCGCGCGGGCGCTCGCTCGCGCAGAGGGGCGCGCGACTGCGGGCCGCGCTGGTCGCCAACGCGACGCCCGCAGAGACGTCTGGGCATAGGCGCAGACGCTCGGTTGTGCTCGAAGACTTGTCTAACATCCACCCAATGCGGCATCGACGCAACCGCCACTTGGGATCGGAAGTCGCCGCGCAGCTGGCTCGCCAGGCCGAGACTGCACGCCGCGCGCGCGCGAGTTCCAGGAAGGCCAGGACCCGCCCGCAGATGGCGCTACTTATGACGACCGCGCCGCCGCCCCCCCCGCCGTCGCTGTCCTCGCAGAAGGGGCCGCGAGCGTGCTGCAGAGCATCGCGCCTGACATTCGCGACCGCGGCCCTTTCGCCCATGCCGCGAGCTCGGCGGACGTCGCCGCGATCGATGCAGATCAGCTCTGGGCCGTCGCTTCCCTGGCCGCAGACGCGCAGGAAGCGCGGGCGTCGTAGGGCCACGCGAGTCGCGCGGGGTCACAAAGTTGGTTATCGCCGTTCTCTTCGTGGAGTTCTGGGGCGACAGCGCCCTCGTTGAAGCTGCGCCTTCCAACGTGGGAAAACGCCGCGCGCCGTGGCGAACGTGGGAAGCGGCGCTCTCGATGCCAATTCCCTAAGCTGCCCCGAGAAATCGCAGATGGCCTTGCGCTGTCTGCGGGCGCCTTGCGGCGCTGTGATCATCGACGAAACGTCGCAAGGCGCAGCGCCTCCGCGCCGTGCCCTGGTCCTGCGCTGCGCGCGCTGTCGCGCAGCGCCGCGCGGACTCGCCGTGGCCGAAGGCGCCGAACCAACTGGCGCCTTTGGCGCCGTGCCGAAAGTAGCGGGGCGCGGCGACGAACTCCAGCCGCCCCCCGATCCCTTGCGCCGCAGGTCTCTTCGGACTTCGCGGAACTCGACGGCGCCCCCGCTGCCCATGAGGCGCGCGTGGGCATCTTCTGGCAGAAAAGCTACGTATATCGGCTGACTACTATGAAGAGATTCACCGACCCGACTCTCGTCGCCCTGCCCGCGAATATGCGGATTCAAGGCGGCTGCAATCTCACGAACGCTTGGCAAACAACTGACATTGCAGACCTGCCTGCTACAGAACAGCAGAGAGCCAATCTGTTTTCGCGTGGGCCGCCGTGGCCGCGGCGCAAGTGTTGCGCAGCAAACTTGCCGCGCAGCAGGCAGCCGCCACTTTGTATTTTGTGCCGGCGCAGAACTTCGTCTTGAACCGCCTGCAGAACTCACGCCTCGCCAACACATACATCGTGGAACAAATACCTGCCGTCCCAAACATGAACGCGACTGGCAGGCTGTCGAGCTTCATGCTTCACCTGGGCATTGTCGTGAGCTTGACGAACACGGTGGGGCTACCGGAAGCTGTTACACACGGAACAGGCCGAGCCGTTGGCATCCACTTGCGCTTTGACGATGAGATCCCAAACGCTGCTGCAGAGCGCGCAAACTCTCCCCCCCGCCGACGCGCATTCTCCGGAAATTTCCGCTTGCCGCTGCCGTCCAAAAAGATGACGCAAAAAACACTATTTGCTGTCGGCTCCGTGCGCCGACCGCGCGGCCTCTGGCGCCGACGGCGCCGTCCCGCGCTGCGCTTTCTATCAGCCTGAATGCATCGCGGTGGAACCGCAGCTGTCGCGCGGCAGCTTGAAGGTGGAAGTCGCCGACCCTACCCCCGGCAGCGACCGCATGTAAAGTACGAGCTCCGCGTGCAGCGCAGGCAGCCGCCCGTGACAATCAAACCGGCTAGCACTCTTCACGCTCTGCAAGGCGCCACGGCCGACCCGGGTTTGACCTTCCACTGGTGCTTTCCCCGGTTCTTCTCGCCGGAATGGCGCTGGCTGGCAACTTACGTCGTATCATGTCGCCCGCCGTCTCTCCGCCAGCTGATTTCCGTGGGGCTGCCAGCAGGCCTTCGGGATTTTATCGAAGGCGGGCCGCCGAGGGTGTTCTTTCCAGATTCGACGCGATGTTCGCTGAGTCCGAAAAAAGCACCCGCACGACTCGACAGCAAATGGGCTTCTCGCTGAACTAGGCTGGGCGTATTGCACTGAAACTGCACTGCACTTCGCGCTTATCCTGCACTGACAAAAACAATCCAAACTCTTCACAATGGTCGCCATCATCGCCACCACCATAGCTTACTTCACCGACGTCGCCGTCGTCATCATCATTGCTTTCGTCATCGTCAACGTCGTCATCGGCAAGGGGGCGGACGAGAAAGAAACGTGTAAGAGGAATAAAACAAGATGGAGAGAGAAGAATACGATTACTATTAGAGTGAGCGCTTCATCACAAGAGATGCGCCTTGAATGCGCCAGGGTTGTCCTGAATACGTTCAGGTACTCTTCATTACCTAAGAGGTGTCATGAATACGTTAGAGGTGTTTTGCGTATGGTCGAGTTTTCTTGAGTACAGTTTCTTCTTGGATTATCGGTGCTGTGCGTACTTTTTTGATGACTGCGAAAGCACTTGCTGCAGAGCAGCGCTACGAACATCACCTTTCGCCTGCGCTGACAACACAATCCCAACTCTCCACCATCGCTGCCATCGTCGCCATCGCCGATGACTTCACCGATGTCACCGTCTTCATCATCATCATCGCCCTCGTCATCGCCAACGTCGCCATCAGCAAAGAGAAGGAAAACTAAAGAAGAAGAGGATGAAGAGGAGCACGGAAGAGTGCAGAAAAGGAGCCGGAGAAACGGGGGGGGGCCTACAGGACGAGGGCGAGGAGGAGAAAGTACAAGACGATTGCTATTAGTGCGAATACCATACATAGAACCACATAGACCGCACCGCATATATTGCCTTACGTTGGCTGCATCGCATACGTTACACCACATGGACTGCACCCCAAGCAGTACAAGAAACCATATGTCTTGGGTCTACGCTGGTTATAACATTTTCTTCCCACGAATACAGCGCATCAGCATGTTCATAGCTCGCGCGCTTGCAGTTCGCATCCCGAGCCGCCGAGTGAGAAGAGATCACGATGCAGATGATTCGCCGTCAGCTGCCTGCAACGCCGCAGGTTGGCAAATCCTGCCACCCCTTGCGGAAAGCAGGAGCAGAAACACGAGTGTTGGGATCAGCTATTGCGCTGGGATCAGCGATTGTGAGAATGGGGAGCGGTGGCAGCGGACCACGCCGCTGCTCAGCGAGATACCAGCTTCCAAGTCGAAGCCAACTGCCGTCAGCTACAGTGTCGGGACCAGCGACTGCGCCCAGAAACGTAACAAAGACGCCAAGCCCAACGCCCAACTCGATGCCTTGCCCGACGCTCATCCTCACGCCCAGCCTCGTGTCTCATCCACTTCCCCTGGCCTCTCTCCCCACGACCCTTACGACGGCCCATTCGACGCCATGCCTGACTCCTCACCCGACACCGCATCCGACGCCGCACCCAACGTTTACCGCTCCCGACGCCGAATCCGTCGTCCGACCCCTTCAGATACAAGTCAGGAATAAGCCATTGCGAGTCCGGCGAGTTCTGGCAAATGCGTGGGACGAAGCTAGAGCCCGATAACATCAACTACAATCCGGGCGTCAGGGCACGCGAAGCCGGCGAACCCTCGCAGATGCGTGAGGCGGAGCTGGTAGCCCGATACGATCAGTTACAGCTCAGAAATCAGCGAGCGCGAAGAGCGATCCAGCCTTTGGCGCCGCCCTCGACGACGACCGCGACGCCGTACACCACCACCACCAGACACAAGCGCGCGCGCCCAGGAGCGTCCCTCGCAAACGAGCCAGCATATCAAGCCGGGAGCCCGCTACTTGCCCATGGTAAGAGCAAAAAGTTTGTCCCACAGGTAGAGAAGGCAACTAAAGGCACCCGCTCGCCCCGACAAACCAAAGTTAGTAAAGAGCAATGGCTTTAGCGCGAACACTGCGCGTCCGATGGCTGGAAAAGCCCCTAGCTATTCGCAAAATGACCCAATAGGCACCGCAGACCTCCCGCACAAGCGACACGCACTTCGCTCACTTGCGCACGAACCCTAAAGCGCAAGATCCATGGTCGGCCACAATCGCAGTCCCGACACTCTGCACTAGCCCCCGCTCCCCAATCCTTGACGTGCACCTCCGAAATCGGCTACCCCCACCCCGACGCTGCCTCCGCCCGACGTCGTTCCCTCCCTGGGCCGACACTCCTACCCTGACGCTGCCTTCGGTTCCGCCCTCGATGAAGGCTTCCACTCGAGGCGTAACTTTCCTGACAGGAGGAAAACCCGTAGCGTGACGAACTGGGGGGCCGAAGGCCACGACGCCGTGCCACCCCCAGGCCGACGCCCCCACCCCGACACTGTCTCTGACGCCGCCCCCGACGACGCTTCCGAGGCTCTTCCCTCCCTGGGCCAACGCCCTCACCCCGGTGCTGCCTCCGACGCCGCTCCCGACGACGCTTCTGACGCCGATCCCTCCCCTGGCCGCCGCTCTCACTCCGATGCTGCCCCTGGCTCCGCCCCCGACGCCCCAACTCCGAAGCTGCCTCCGACTCCGCCCTCGGCGAAGGCCACGACGCCGTACCACACCAGAGCTGACGCCCCCGCTCCGACAACGCCTCGGACGCCGCCCCGGACGACATCCAAGCCGACCCCTCCCCGGGCCGACGCTTTCATTGCGACGCTGCCTCTGGCTTCGCCCTCGACGAAAGCCGCGACGCCGTTCCAGCCCCAGGCCGGCGCCCTGACTCCAACGCTGCCTCCGACGCCGCCCTGGACGACTCCGATGCCGGCGCCGGCGCTTTCAATCTGACGCTGCCTCTGCCTCCGCACGCGACAAAGGCCGACACACCTGAGACGCCCCCCACTCCGATGACGCCTCAGACGCCGTCCCCGACGTCCTCTACGGCGCCCCCCTGGCCGACACTTCTACTCCGATGTCGCCCCCGGCTCCACCCCCTGCGACGACCGCGGCGCCGTACCACCCTTGGTCCCCCGCCCTCCCGACGCTGCCCCCGACTCCGCCCTTGACGAAGGCCACGACGCCGTAACTATATACCACACATGGGCCGACGGTCCCGCTCCGACGGCGCCGCTGAGCCCCTGACGACACCGACGCCACCCCTCCATGCCGACGCTTTCACTCGGGCGCTGCCACCGGCTCCGCCCTCCCGCGTTCCGACGCTGCTTCGCACCCCTGCCCCAGGACGGTATCCGACGCCGCTGGCGTCTCTCTCCATGGTGGGCCGTACACCGTCCGGAATTGAGACAACTCCTTCGCTCCTCGCTGGCCGTCCGATGCAGCCCCTCGGGCTGGGGCCTCTTCCCCCGGCCATTGGCCGCCTGCCTCTGGTAGTCAGCATGCTCTCCGCACTTGTCCCTGCCGCTCGGCAGATTGGCGTTACCCCTGGGCCACCCCCGCGCGCCGCCGGGAACCCCCGGGTTGAGCTCCTTACACCCCTCCACATGTCACCTTCCCCCGTCCCCCAGCTCCCCCACCCCCGCGACTTGTTGGCTCTCCCCCCCGACGCCCGTGTCCGCCGCTGCCCCCCCCCCCCCCCACGGGACCAAGGCATGCGAGACCTGGAGGAGACTGGAACGCCACGTCTTCAGCTACGATTCAAGGATCCATCGATGTGGAGGGACAACAAGATCCGTGGGCGCTATGTAAGCCTCAGTGGAAGCCGGCGGCCCATACGCGCCGTGAAGAATTGGCGCGTGGATCGTCCTCGACCCGCTGAGCTGGGCCCACCCCCTTCTTTCTGCCCCCTGCCTTTGTGTTGTGCCTCCTTTCCTCCCCCCTTGCCCCTCCCTCCGGGCGATGGTGGAATAGTTGTGCAAGTTGACCGGCTGACCGGCGGACCGCCCAGAGGTCCTCATGATCTTAATTTAAGATCGGGTATGTAGGATCTTATTTTATGATCATGATGATTTTTGTAAATAAGAACCTTACACAACATAGCTGAATTAACATAGTTTATGGTTCCAGGATCTTCGAAAACACATCGACACCCCATAGAAACTATACACACTTGCCATAGGTTGGTTTCCCTTCTCGGATTCGATGAGTTCAGGAGCAACGGGGCAACGATATTCATGTCGTTGCTTCTGAACTCATCGAATCCGTTGCCCCTCATCCTCGTCCTCGGGCAAGCTCCATCTGGTTCGAGGCGGACCTTATGGGCAAAGCGCCCGCGCCATCCCCGCGCTTCACGGACATCCGCGAATTCATGGTGCGGGTGCCGATGGTGCGCGGGGCCCTTCTCTTAAGTAATAAATTAGAATGAGGGGGCCGAACGGTCATTCATTGTCGCTGGGCGTGGCTGATGCGGGCTTCCGCGGTGCGGATTGTGTTTCCGTTGTTGCGGTGCGTTGGTGTTGCTGCTGTTGCTGTTTATGTTGCTGTTGCTGTTGTTTTGTTGGTGTCGGTGTTGCTGCTGCTGCTGCTGTTGTTGTTGTTGTTGTTGCTGTTGTTCTGGTAATCGCCTTCGCCCGCGACCCACCCTGCGACCAACCGCATGACCCACTCAGCGACCCGCCCGCATTGCTTTGACGAGAAACTGCGCCTGCGGCGGGCTTGTTGCCCAGTTTGCAAAAATCGGCGCCTGCGGCTGGCTTCGTCTGAACATCGCAGACTCCCGACGACCCCTGCCCCCCTCACTCGTACCTGCAACTGCGGGGTGCCACGTAACCTCTTACCCTCCTCCTCCTCCTCCAAGGCGCGGGCGCTGCAGGGCGTCCCGGAGACGCCGCGCACGTCGGACGAGGAGGAGGCGACGCAGGTCGATGGCGAACGAATGAGGAGGGAGACAATGATGAGGATCGAATAACAGATGGTGAGAATTGGAAGGAACTCGAGGAGGCGACATGCGATGGAAGGGAATAGCAGGAGGACAAGGATGAGGATGAGGAGGAGGAGGAGGAGGAGGAGAAGGAAGGAAGCGCAGGAGGAGAACACGTCGAAGGGGCGACTGCGGAAGCACCGTTAGGAAGTTGGATGCGCTTTGGATGCGGGTTGGGCGCGTCCAATTTGCGTCCAACCCGCACCCAATTTGCGAGTGGAAGCAATTTTGAGAGCGAGGGGGAACGCTGGCTCACGGCGAGGATGAGAAGGCGGCACGATACCAAGGATGTGGAGGAAGACAACACCATTAGTCGTTACATCATGCTGTTTAATCCTCGCTGTGAGCTAGCGTTCCCCCGCACTCAACACATCGTCCACTCGCAAAACGGATGCGGGTTGGACGCAAATTGGACGCGTCCAACCCGCGTCCAAAGCGCATCCAATTTCCTAACGGTGTTTCCGCAGTTTCGATGATGGTGGTGATGGTGATGGCGATGGATATGTAATGGTGATGGTGACGGTGACGATGATGATGTCGGCTTCGCTGTCGTAGC
Source organism: Prorocentrum cordatum (assembly GCA_963575745.1). Lineage (NCBI taxonomy): Eukaryota > Dinophyceae > Prorocentrales > Prorocentraceae > Prorocentrum > Prorocentrum cordatum. The sequence goes on from CAUYUJ010015300.1 coordinate 254,882, forward strand.
AGCTAGGTTCGCCTCGAAGCGCCCCCCTCCGCCCAGGTGGAGACGGGCGCGGCTGCGGCAGACACCGACACGAACGAGCTGCAGGCGCACGCAGAGGCGCAGCAGCAGCAGCAACAGCAGCAGCAGCAGCAGCAGCAGCAGGCCCAGACGCAGGCCCAGACGCAGGCGCAGACGCAGGCGCAGACGCAGGCCCAGACGCAGGCCCAGACGCAGGCCCAGACGCAGGCGGAGGTGCAGGCGGAGGCGGAGTTGCAGGCGGCCTTCGACGCACACGAGTGGGCGGAGACGGCGAGCATGCCCTCCGGCTACGCTGTCGCGAGCGGCGAGGGCTCGGCGGGGGCAGCCGAGATCATCAGTTCGGACGAGGAGTGAGGGGACCAAACGAGTGCAGCAGTCATGGGCTGCGTCGCGTGGGCGACAGCCACTCGACGCAGCCCATGACTGCTGCACTCGATTGGTCCTCCGAGGAGCCGCTGGTGGCGCCGAAGCCGATGATGCAGATGCCTCCAGCGCCAGCGTCGCCGACGTCGCAGCCTCGTTCGGCCACCTAGCGCCCGCAGCAGCAGCAGATGACGACGCCTGATTCGCCTGATTGGCCACCGCCTGAGTCGCCACCGCCTGACAGGCATGACACGTTGGGATCCATCATTGCCAAGATTGACGACGACGCCGCCCTGCCCTACAACAGCGAACCAGCGGCGGGGCAGCAGCAGCAGCAGCAGCAGCAGCAGCACCAGCACCAGCAGCACGACCAGCATCCAGGAACGCCAGCACCAGTCCAAGAGGATCTGCAGCTGCACGCCAAGCGATCGGCATACGGCGGCACGGCAAGGGATGGCAAGAAGCTCAGGAGGTGGGCCAGGAGGGGTGGATCCGAGAGCGTGGATGCGGCCACCAGTCCCAGGGCCAGCCCGATGTCGGCGGCTCGGCGCATCCCCACGCCGCCGCGCGCGCCTGTGCGCGCGCCGTCGCCAGTCAAGCATCGTCCAGAGCCAGCGCCAGTCGAGCATCGTCCAGAGCCAGCGCCAGCCGAGCAGCGTCAACAGGCAGCACCAGTCGGGCAACAAGCAGACGCTCGTGATGTGCTGTTCACGGGAGAGGACATGGTCGGCATCACCAAGGACTCGCTGGTGGAGAAGCTGAAGCGCGCCTACCAGACCCTCACGGCGTCCGACGAGACGGCGAACATCCAGGATGTAGACGCCACGTTCGAGAAGTTCTACAAAGGCGCGCTGATTGTGAAGCTGCGCGAGATGCGCCCCGAGAGCCGCGAGAAGAAGCTCGACGCCCAGCCCGAGGTCCAGGAGACGGCGTTCGAGCGTGAGGAGCGCATGATGTGGGAGTCCTTGCAGGCGGGCGGCTTCAAGTTCAGCACGGAGAAGAAGAAGGGCAATGCCATTGCTGGGCGGTGGGACCGCGTGATGCAGAGCGAGAATCAATGGTCGGAGAAGTACATGAAGGCGGAGGGCTACCCTGCGAAGAAGGAGATCCGCCAGGAGTGGGCGAAGTGGGAGTTCCACAAGTGGGAGAAGCGGCGGTCCTTCGAGAAGTCGGTTGGCAACACAAAGTCGCAGAAGATGAAAGGCGTCTACATGCCGTTGGCGAGGCTGGCATGGAAGCTTGGCGGAGGACCTCAGGGCCAACAAATGTCCTACGCGTACGCGGCGAAGCCGGTGGTCATGGGCGGCATCTGGACGAAGTGGTGCAACATGACGGACTGTCTCATGTTCCTCTTCGTGGAGCACTCCTTGGAGGACACCTGGACGCAGGCGTGGGTGAGCTACGAGACATGGATGGAGGCGGGCTCTGGCAGCGACGGTCGCGCAGGTGGCGGCGCTCGCGGTGCTGGTGGTGCAAGTGCAGCGGTGACCATGCTCGGCGACGCGGTGTCCGAGACGCCCAAGCACGGCGAGCTGCAGGAGCAGCCCATGAGCACCGAGAAGGCGAAGAAGGCGGAGGAGGGCCGTGCAAGCAGCGGTGAGCCGAAGAAGAGGACGGTCCAGAAGGCAGCTGAATGGTTGCTGGAGTTCCGCAAGGTCAGGACGCTGTACACGCAAAACATTTCGCAGGAGAGCAGGGGAGGGCCCCGCAGGGTGGAGGGCATGCCACAGGAGATGAAGACGATGCAGACTGTAATTAGATGACGATGATGAAGATGGCGGTGCTACCGATGACTGCTGCACCGAAAGTTGGGATATCAGGATGTTAAGGGTCTTGGGGATGACGCGTTGACACATATAGAGAATCAAATGACAGGGCCAGGGGTAAGGGGGACGCGGGAGAATTAGATGGAGGCTACTGGGTGGATAGAGGATGATGAGGAATAGGAGGACGAGGAGGAGGAGGAGGATGAGCCCCTTTCTGGCCACCTCGCATCCGATTGGCTAACCCTTCCAAGCAAACAATCACCGTCCCAACGGTCTCCCTCCCAACCCATTTGTTTCGCTGTCTACATCCGACGCCCTACATCTTGGTGTGCGAACGATCTTACGCGGGAAAGGCAAGGGTGCGTGATACAGACGAGTGTGGCTCACGCGAGGATGATGTGCGCGCTCCCTCAGGGAGTCTAGTTGAATGCGTGTAATGTTTGTTTGTTGCTCGACCGTCTGCTACTCTATCCCTTCACCTACTGCTCATCGCTACGATTTCCCATCGTCTTCTCATCCCACTCCTCCTTCTCCTCCTCCTCCTCCGCCTCCTTCTCGTATGCACGGAACTGGCACAGATGCTGGCGAGGGGAGGTGACTACGATTGATTCGCTGATCGCTGCTGACAAGGAGTGGAAGTGGGCCAACGCAGAGGACATCAGGGGTGACCTGGACTTCAACCACGACTTGGTGCCAGGGGATGGGGGGTCGCATCACCTCTCAGTCAGGATGGGGTCACGTGGGCACATGCATAGTAGACTCCGCGTGAACCACTCGTGTTTGCATGTAACTTGGACGCGACCTGGGCGCGTCCAAGTCGCATCCAAATCCATCTGCGCGTGGTCTACGAATGCGTGCGTCTACCAAGCTCCAAAAACGTGCGTATCTGCGAGGAGCCCCAACGCACCCGTCACACGATACAATCGTTTCCTCTCTGGGTGAACGGCTCGCGCCCACGGTGTAGTCCCGTGCATGTAGGGGGTGGGGGTGGCATGTGTTCTTGAGAGGGCAGCGATAAGGTCCTCCTCAGCTTCGATTGGTCGATACCAGTTGGAGGTGTCGCGCAGTTTACTGGTTTGCTCGGCGCAGTCGTTCTCATCGTCACCCTGTCCTCCCTCAGCATCACCTTTCATCGCGCCACCGCCCGCCTGCCCATCTCACTTCCCCCACCTCACCCTCGCCATCCTTCGCCACCCCTTCCACATCCAGCCCCTCCTCGTCCAATGTCTTCTCCTCTCTTCACCCCTAAGCGCATCGCCCCCATCACCATCCACGGTGATCCGTGCGTGTCACGCTCAGATCATCGCCGTCATCCGCAGCCTTTTTTCAGGCTGTGCAGAGGCGCCGTGCTGGGCGCCATGCCGGCCAAGCGCCTGCGATGCGAGGACACGACTCGTTTGCTTGAGGTGCTGACGAAGCACTTCTCAGATGCCGACGAGTTCTCGTACGCTGACGACCTCGAGGCCGAGTGCGACACAGCAGCGATCACCGAGTGGCAGGAGCTGGTCCTCGAGGCGCGCCAGGCCATGTTCCCCCAGACCAGCATCTCCCAATCGACGGGGGCAGAGCTGTTCCAGCAAGTGCTGGAGGCTAACGGCTCGGGCTGGAACCTCGCGGACCAGGAGACCAGCTGGGCGGAGAGAGTGTCGAGAATGTTTCGCTCGATGATGCGGCACGTGCAGCAGGGAGTGATCAAGAACAATCATCGCAGGACTTCGGCGAAGCTTGCTTCAATCCTAACGCATTTGCGCACGTGCTGGCGCGCGCGCAGTTCAGGGCGCGCGCCCCACGTGCGCAAATGTGTTAGGATCGAGGCGGGATTCCCCGAAGTAGGACACATGATTGTCCAGAGAGCGCCTCGTGGGTCATGCCGTTCGTCCAGCAGTGGAAGGACCTCGAGAATGCGGAGCCAACGAGCAATCAATAGGCATTACCTTAAATGGGCGATGGGGGGAAAGAGGATCAATGAGGGTGGGCCCTATGGGCCCAGGATGCCCCCTCCTGCCAGGCCACTCATCCAATCCCTGGGGCCATGGAACCACCCTCACTGAACCGACTTTGTCATATCGCCCATGTGGTAGCCTGTTGAGGAGAAGTCGTACGAATACAAGATCGACCTGGTCAATAAGGACAGCGGGTGCAACCCGACTCGGATGGAAATGGCGCGCTAGAAGGGCTGCGAGGCAGTTGCCCTCTTGGCACGCCACTTCCATCTCTGTAGCTTCGGCCTCTTGAGGCCGTCTACCGCCTGGGCGCGAGCAAGTCCAACCCCGCTCCAGAGTACAGCCTGCCGCTCGTGGATACAGGAGACGCTCCTGGCCACCATGAGGTCGTCGCAAAGTTCAAGGACGGCACGGAGCACGCGATCCCTGGGCTCACCTACGAGTGCATGCGTGGCTGGGCGGACAACGGCGACCTCAAGCAGAGGAAGGGGAGCGGCATCTTGTTGGAGATCGAGCGCAAGAACGACAAGCTGCAGCTCAGCAAGTGGTCCAGGAAGGGCAGCCCAGAGATGGGGATCTGGCAGATGTTCAAGGATGGCACCAAAAAGAAAATGGTTGTGAATTTCCAAGTTCAAGACGGCATGACAGGCCACGAGGAGATGCTGCTCGGCGAGATGAAAAAAGTTGGCAGCTGGGACGACGAGCAAGCAGGACATCGATATTGTCAAGCGCAACTACATCCAAGCGCACAGGCAGACGCTCGAGGTGCCGATGAAGAAGCCATCTGCATCGAAACGACCAGCTGCCAAGGCGCCACCAATGAAGATGTGCGATGAGGAGGCGCAGGATGACGCGGAGCCCGCCGACGACGGCAACCAGAGCTGCGAGGAGGGAGAGGCCGCTGGCGATGAGGAGGAGGAGGAGGAGGGCGAGGAGGACGAGGCAGATGCAGCCGAGAGTGATGCTGATGCGAAGGCGGCGCCCAGTGCTGGCAGGAAGCCCGCCAAGGAGTCTGGCGAGGAGGGCGGGGAGAAGGCGCCCACCAAGATGCGCGCTGGTAAGCGCGCCGCGGTGGGCGCCACGGCGGGCGCCAAGGCGCACGCCAAGGCTCGCGCCAAGGATGGCGCATTCAAAAAGAGGCCTGCAGCATCATTGGACACGGACGTGCAGGCGCCAGCGAATCGTGCCACTCCTGAGCGCCTTCCAGCGCCTCCAACGGCGAGCTCGCCACCAGCTAGGCCGCCAGCCACGGCCGGTTCGCCACCAGACCGCGTCAAGAGGCGCCGCTCCGTCAAGTCCCCCCCCGCGAAGGTCGGCCCGCAGCAGGTGCGTCCAGCGCCAGTGGATCCGTGCTCGCCGCCCGCCAAGAAAGTCAGAGCGAGCCGCTCTGCTTCACCCGACCCTCCGCCATCCGTTGGCGGCAGTGGCGCTGCAGGATCAAGTGTGGCCAACACCGATCCGATGGCAGATTTTCGGCTCGGGCGGCGGGCTGTTTGACGCGGTGGAGACTGTGGGCATGTTCTAGTGTGGCCGAGATGCCACCGCGCGCCGCACGCCACACATTGATATTTTACGCTTGCATTGCACATCGCAATGCACGACAGCCAGTCGCGTGTTTTCGCGGTATGCACTCAACAGACACAGCGAGCTGTGCGCAGGAGAACGGCTATTTCCGCCGTCGGCACCGACCATAGCAGATGTCAGCATTATCGATCCTCCGCATCCACGTCCTTTAACCTCTCCTCCTCGTGATGTCCGCTCGCCTTGTAGCCGCCATTACCATCCACACGATCAAGCATATCGTTCACCGTTAGCGCATCCATCACCACATGTCCCATAACCGAAATCATGCGCGTCATCATGTCAACCTCTAGATATCGCAGCGAACCGGTGCATATACAGCATCATCAATCTGAGACCTCATGCGTAACCCTCTCGATCTAGTCGTGAGCCCGTCAAACAGGGACTGATCCATCTCGGAGCGCCACTAAATGAAACACATTCGGCGTCAGGGTGGTTTAAGTAACGAAGGCGGGGGGGCGATGTGCCCTCAGGTGCGCGCGGCGATGGTCCCCCTAGGCAGCAAATTATCTCGCCCTTGCCATCGTTATATTTCCCTCACTGCATCGTGCCCACGTCCTCATCATAACAACACCACCTTGACATGTCAGATGTCCCATCCTGGTCGCTCCTCTCCCACGCCCTATTTCCTCGCCCTCTTCTTGCTCATCGTCTCCATCGTTCGCACTCATATCCCCGCGATCTGTTAGATGGGCATCAGGCAATCGGAAATGATTGACGCTTCGCGTGTCCCAACTGGCCCATCCAGAAACGATCAGCAGGGGAGTTGGTGAATCAGGAGCGGCATGACGCATGCAGTCGCGCAGCAGTCTTCGGGAAAAAACAAGTGTCACACATGGCTTCCCGCATTGAAGTTTAAGATGGACATCGGTGCAATCTACGATGGTGATTCGATGAGGGGTGATGGGTGTTTCGATGACTCGTAATGGCTCTTGCACTGATTTGTATCTTAAACTCGTGTGCGTTCCGAAACTTGGAGGCATCGTGGGGCTCTCTTGGTACTCTCTTGGGCCCCTCTTGGGGCTTCCCGGTGCTCTTTCTTGGTGCTCTCTTGAGGTCCTCTTAGGGCATTGGTGGGGCTTCTTGGGGCGTCTTAAGGCCCTCTTGGGGCTCTTTGGGGGGGCTGGGAGGCCTCTAGAAGCCGTCTTAGGCCGCATAGATCAAACAAGGCTGGTCTCAATTCACATCGCCCCCCCTCGGAGACACACACCTGCCGTCTTGGGCCTCTGTTGGGTCGCTCTCGGAGCGCTGCTGGGCGCTCTTGGTGCCCTCTTGGGCGTCTCTGGGAACTCCCTTTCGGCCATCGTGGGCCCATCTTGACGCCTGAAGAGCACGTCGGACGCGAAACGGCACCAAAGCCAAACACATTGTTTCCTCAGTGTTGGAATCATGTTGGCCCCTTGGAGTGGTCCTTGGAGGGCTCGGAGGGCACTTGAAACCGTCTTGGAGCCGTCGTAGAGCATATTGGATGCGTGTCGGAGGCTACCCTGAGCCAGCTTGAGGTATGATGTTGGGCCATCTTGGAGACCATCTTGGGCTCTCTGAGGCTCTCGTGGGGCCATCTGGAGCCCACGAGGACCCTCTGACACATCGCTGCCCTCGCCGTCCAGAGGCTGGGAGGGGGGGGGTACCCCCCCCCCGAGCAGGGAGAGGTTGGCAAACGAAACACGCTAGACCACCTCCGCCCAGAGGGCTGGTGGGATTCGTTCTCGACCCTAGCTCTGACATTTGGACACTCGTTCTCAACCTAAGCTTCGACGCAGGGACGGCAGCGAGGAGGGGGGTGGGACTGGCGCGGGCCGCATCTGCGGGGGGATGTAAAGACGGAGATGGACAAGGAGACGTTCTACAGGGAGGCGATGACCAGCGCCAACGTGTCCCTCCTGCAGAAGAGAGTCGGCGAGGCCGAGTTCGAGGTGAAGATCAAGCAGCTTACCACGGTGCGGGGGTGGGTCGTGCCATGTTCCTCCCCGTGCGCCTCATCGACTATTGCCACCCAACTTCATCTCTGGCATCCCGTCCCCCCGACGCAACCCTGCCCGTATGCCCCATCCTCACCCATCGCCCATTGCCAGCCCTTGCCTCCGCTATGCCTACCCCAACTTTAGCTCGCCTCGACTCGGCTGGCTCCACATATTGGTGCTTTCGAGTGTTCTGTTTGATGTATGATGCACCTGCCACGGATCAGCATGTATGTTCGATGCGAACGAGCAGTCAGACCAATGAACCTAGCAATCGGGTAGACGTAGCGCGGAGAAACGGGATCGGCAGGCCATCACTGGGCCGCTGAACAACATGGGGAATGAGATCAATAAGATTTTCCGCCAGAAGCAGGCTCGCAACCCTGTTCCAGAGAAGTCAGTGCCCAAGCGGCGTAAGGTCGCTCAGTGATTCGTGCGCGAGCATGGCTGTAGCGAGATTTTCTGGTGCTGGCACGATT